>OZ020289.1:6977920-7011739 GCA_963971205.1 Aethes cnicana | reverse complement strand
CGCTCGGTACACGCCCCTCCCTCCCCGCCACACTACACCAGGTGTCGCGGGCTCCGGGCGACAGCGCGCCGCCGCCGCCGCCGCGCTCGCGCACGCCGAGCTCTGCGCCCGCGACGCGCTCGGTACACGCCCCTCCCTCCCCGCCACACTACACCAGGTGTCGCGGCCTCCGGGCGACACTAACACCACCAACTGCACGATTTGGAAGAGACACCTCTCTGCACATGACTATCATTGAGCTCTTGCCAGTTAGGTTTGCCAATAATGCATACACTTTGTCAAGTGTTAAATCCATACTAATATTATAAATGCCAGCTCAGTCTGTCTCTTACCTCTTCACGCTTAAACCCGATTTAGATAAATTTGATATGGAAATAGTTTGAGCCCCGACCGACATTGCACATAATAACCGAATCTTACGCGGGCAGAAGCTAGGAAATAGTAATATTGCTTCTATAACATGTGTATATTTTTTATACAGCTGGCGTGGAGTTGGAGTCTATGGCGCCGCCGCAGTACGTCATCGAGCTAGTGGCGGAACTCGAGCAACAGATTATGACGTTCAAACGGCAGATGGAAGTGGCCGACAAACAGATGCAGTCGGCGCCGAAACTGCTCACGGAACAAGGTATTTATTAACACTTGCACAACTGACTATTTAATACTGAAGGCGTAAAGCTGTTATTTAGTTTTGCTGGCGGTAGGCCCTGGTGCAAGGTCCGTCCGGATTGGACCCCACCGTCTTACTCGCTACTACTACTACTACTACAGACCAGTTGCGTCCCACTGCTGAGCATAGGACTCCTCTCATCACGAGGTGGTTTGGGTTTTGGCTATGCTATAGTCTCCACGCGGGCCCACTGCGGATTGGGGACTCACACATCTTTGAGTTACTTCGCTTCCTCACATCCCACTCCTGGGCACAGGCTTCCGGATCACGAGAGCACTTGGGCTACGTCCCCACGAGCCCAGTCCGACCCCAGTCTTCACAAAAATGTTCACCTTAATAAAAAGTTAACTGGTAAAAGAGTTCCCACATCTGGTTGATTTAAACTTCTAAATCACAGTTATATTGGAAAAGCTCTGTATTCTGAGCTACATCCAGGGGGCGTTTCAAATATCCATAAATATTTTGTAAGATGGTTTTAGGCGCCATCAAGATGTTGCACATGGAGTTAAAATTTATATTTAAATTTAGGAAGAATAATAAAATGTCACTGCCCTTAGGTATCTATCCTAAGGGCAGTGACATTTATTATTCTTCCTAAATTTGCATTTAACACTTATTTTGGGCGTACGCTGATTTGTATGAAGGTTTACATTCTAGGTTTACCTTTACTTGTTTTATGCTACTAGCAATATTAAAAAAAAGTCGTGTATTTATGTCAATTATAATTAAGCCGTGGTGGCCTAGTGGCTCGACCTACCGCCTCTCATGCAGAGGGTCGCGGGTTCGATTCCGGCTCGCACCTCTTAAGTTTACTTTTGTGCGAAATTCATTTGAATTTACCACTGAGCTTTTCGGTGAAGGAACACATCGTGAGGAAACCTGCTCGCATCTGCGAAGTAATTCAAAGATGTGTGTGAAGTCACCAATCCGCACTGGGCCCGCGTGCGGACTATAGCCCAAACCCTCTCGTGATGTGAGGAGACCTGTGTCCAGCAGTGGGACGCTAAATAAATAAATATAAATATATTGGGACATTTCACACATATTGACCCAGTCCCAAACTAAGCAACGCTTGTACTATGGATGCTAGACAACGATATAAATACTTATATAGAGAAATACATATATATATAAATACTAACATCCATGACTCGAGTACAAACATTCGTGTTCATCACACAAAGTTTGCCCCGAGCGGGACTCGAACCCGCGACCATCGGAGCAGAAGCCAGGGTCACTACCAACTGGACCAATCCGGCCGTCGAATTATTATAATTAGCCATGTTTCATTTGCAGAGTTGACACACGGCATAAGGCGCATGCACGAGTCATTGGTCGCTTTGGCGGGCAGACTGCAAGCCGTGCACACTCAAGTCGAAGCGCAGAAGGAGCAATACATCAACCTCAGGAAATACGTGCTCAAGGACTCAACTGACGTCTTCAGCTCTATGGCCAGTAAGTTCCAATGTTCCACCGTATGCCTGCGGCTGTCAGTGTCAAAGTTGTCACTCCACAATAGTGTCAATCAAAGAGACTATACAGGGTCAAGCAAAACGTTGTGACTTGTGACGATATTTTACCCACAGAATCAGCTATCGATTCTAAGCATGTTTTTTAGGTTGTTGATTTTTTTAGAGTTGGAAAAAAAAATATGGGATTGAACTATCGCTCACACCATCAATCCCATATTGGGCGAAACGATTTTTTTTACCAACTCGAAAAAAAACCTAAAAAACATGCTTAGAATTTGTAGCTAATACTGCGGTTAAAATATCGTCATAACCATAACGTTATGCTTGACCTTATACATATAGGCGCTTGAGTCCTGTAATTATAATATCTTATAAGTACTTAAAACGTGCTAATATGTATTTATTTATGCATACAATCTCAGAAACGACTAACGATTTGGACGATATTTGGGATGTGGGGGTATACGGGGGCGGCAAATCGATCTAGCTAGGTCTTGTATCTGAGAAAACTCGGTTTTAGCTATTTTAACCCCAGGTCGCCCAGGTGCTGGCATATAATGTGTAAATTGGCAACATCGCACATCACATGACTCCAGCGGCTCTAGCGGCAAATTGACTCGTGGTGACCATTATTTCAGCCTGTCTTCAATGAGGGACTAGTAGATTGATACTCAAGGGTTGAAAGTGACCCATTTCACCTGAGATATTTCTCAGGTGAAATGGGTGGGAGACAATGGGAGAGCGCCAATAGTTCGAAGGTGAAATGGGGAATTGTAAAAAAAAATAGATTAACTGTAAAATTATTTTAATATGAATCCATAAACGTGGAAAGTTACTTTTTTTCATCATCACGATGAACGCAATTATCTTCAACAACGTACAAAAATCATGGTTCCCGCGGGAACGCTGTTACCGAATTCCACGCAGACGAAGTCGCGGACAGGAGCTAGTCTTGAATATATGAGGCCCTAATGGCACTAAAACTGAAACTTTATATAGCACCTGTACCTATACGAATGTATATTCGAAAAACATTAGATAAACTATTCCATTCTCAATTTCAGCGAGTGCCGGTTTGGACCAGATTCTTCGCGACGCTGAAAGTACTAGAAAAAAGTCAAAGAATGGATTTAACGACAGCACCACAGGTCCAGGAGCTGTGGTTTCCGACCCCAGGGTAGCTTTAGGTATGTACCTACTCAATGACATAATGGCGTCTATGTCAAATAAACGCCCTAAATTCGTGAGATGGCGTGAAATTCCTAGAATAGAGGCGTTCAATCTTCGTGTTGGCACCACATTTGAAATCTTAAGCCAGATATACACTAAGGCAGTGTTTGTTAACCTGTGGTCCCCCGGGGGTCTGCGAACATGTGTACGGGGGTCCGCGGTCTCATCTATGGATCATTGAAATCGAAATTCAGTACTGTTTTTTATTACTGAGGGGGTCCGTGACACTGAGTTTGATTTCCTAGGGGGTCCGTGGACTGAAAAGGTTAAGAAACGCTGCACTAGGGCACAAATGTCCTGCGACACGTGTCGACAGCGTCGTCAGGTGAAGTGAAATATCGTCACAACGTTTTGCTTGACGAAAGAAGCCGTGTTGGCCTAGTGGTTCGACCTCCGCCTCGCATGCAGAGGGTCGGGGGTTCGAATCCGGCTCGCACCTCTGACTTTACTTGTGTGCGAAATTCAATTTGAATTTACCACTGTGCTTTTCGGCGAAGGAAAACAACGTGAGGAAACATGCACGCATCTACGAACTCCTCTCGTTATGAGAGGAGGCATGTGCCCACCAATTGGATGTAAATAGGCTGTTGGTGTAGTGGTGTGTGGTGATTGGTGGTTTTGACTAACATAGTATATTTTGTGGTTACAAAAGATACCGATGGGCCAAAGAATAGAAAATCAAACGAACTTACCCGTAAGTGACGTTCGATGACTATTAAACGAGGTGATTCGCCCGAGAGATTACATCATATTTCACTTGTAGTAGCACGGCGTATGTGCTGCCATCGTACACAATTTCAAAGCCAATGTCCACGCATTAGATTACATTTCTATTTGCAGGTAACCTATCCCAGTTGGCTGGACCAACGCCATTCAGCTATGTCAGCAACTCGTTTTCACCTTACCCTGGACCCGATACTAGTGGTAAGTACACGTTCATAGCATAATCACAGCATACTCTTGGTTATTTATTAGCTTCTTCCACGGCTAGGACGCTTGTATCGGCACCGCAGGTCCAACGCCAATGACAGATGATCGCAGGTAAAAAAGCCGTGGTGGCCTAGTGGTTCGACCTACCGCCTCTCATGCCGAGGGTCGGGGGTTCGATTCCGGCTCGCACCTCTACGTTTACTTACGTGCGTGCGAAGTTCAATTTGAATTTACCATGAGCTTTTCGGTGAAGGTAAACATCGTGAGGAAACCTGCACGCATCTGCAAAGTAATTCAAAGATGTGTGTGAAGTCCCCAATCCGCACTGGGCTCGCGTGGGGACTATAGCCCAAACCCTCTCATGTGAGGGAGGCCTATGCCCAGCAGTGGGACGCAAATAGGCTGTCGTAGTAGACAGTAGTACAACAGATGAGGAGGTTAAATAAGTATGCGTAAAAACTCCCCTCGGCGCGACAGACACCGGTCGCGTAAGAATAGCGGTCATCCACATGCCAGATGTGTACAATGATATTCGTTTATTGCCGGTCCGTTGTTCGATGAAAACAACACTGGACATATTTAAAAGCGGTTGTCCTGTATTCAAGAGACGAATAAGGACAAATTACTAAAAATCTTTACGTGATTCATTTTTCGTTGATCCATACTAATATTATAAATGTGAAAGTGTGTTTGTTTGTTTGTCCTTCCTTCATGTCGCAACGAGTGGACCGATTTGGATGAAATTTGGTATGGAGATAGTTTGAGACCCGGGTAATAACGTAGGATACTTTTTATCCCGATATTTCCACGGGAACGGGTTTTCTATGGGTCAAACCAATTTTTCAATACTTCTATAACTATAACCATCTATATGTATAGTATCATCGGGCATCGCGGGACGAAGTCGCGGGCAAACGGCCAGTCTTAGATGAATTTATGTGCTGACACATTATTTTATTGCTTACTAGCTTTTCCCCGCAACTTCGCCCGCGTGGAATTCGGTTATCGCGTTCCCGCGGGAACTATGCGTTCTTCCGGGATAAAAAGTAGCGTATGTCCTTTCCCGGGACCCTAACTATCTCCATGCCAAATTTCATCTCAATCTATCCAGCGGTGGAAGCGTGAAGAGGTAACAGACAGACAGACAGACAGAGTTACTTTCGCATTTATAATATTAATATGGATTTGGCGATGAATGTAAAAACTTATTTTTTTAAAAATCAAAACGAAACTTCACGACATTGCGGCATAGCTCTGCTACTCGATATGATGATAGTGATTTATAACTTGCTTTTCCCCGCAAATTCGTATGCACAGAAATATCAAAATGGAAAATCCCTTTTTTTCGTTCCCGTGGGAATTTCGGGAAATCCTTTCTTAATGCTCCCCTACGTTCCCTAAGGAACCTGCTTGCCAAATTTCAGCTCTCTACGACCAGTAGTTTCGGCTCTGCGTTAATGGATCAGTCAGTCAGTCAGTTTCTTGTTTTTTTTTTTTATATAGACTAGCCGTTGGCCCGCGACTTCGTCCCGCGTAGACTTTGAATTTACGTACCCGAGGATACTATACATACAGACAGTTATAGTTATAGAAGTATTAAAAAATTGGTTTGACTCATGGAAAACCCGTTCCCGTGGATATATCGGGATAAAAGTATCCTATGTTATTGCCAGGGTCTCAAACTATCTCCATACCAAATTTCATCCAAATCTCCAGTTCTCCCTTTAGAGACCAACATCCTATCGGTACCTACTGGTATCGGTTCCCAAACTGCACGTGTTTGGGCAGGACCGAAAAAAGGTTAATTGCCTTTTTTTAGGTGGACCTTCAAGATGGATGAACCTTTTTGGTTTCTCAGGTTCCATTGTAACTCCGTGGTAATAGTAATTGTTATAACTTCTCATAGTAACGGAGCCAAATACATAGTTCCAATGCGTTTAAAATAGCTCCGCTCCTATTGTCTTATCTCTTAAGCGTTGTTGTTTTATGGTGTTGACTTCTTGGAACTGCACTCGAGAATTGTTTATGAATAATGTTCAAATTATAATCGTTTAACGATTACCAATTGAGATTAATCTATTTAATCACAAAAAGTAACGAACGATTAATCACGAAAAAATCACGACAGATCACATATGAGGAGACCAAAAAATTGCCGAAAAAACCTCGTCGGTTTTTGGGACAGCCTGTATATAATAGACTTCAAAAAAGAGGACTTTTTCTGTTCCAATGTACGTTCACTGATTTCTCTCTTGGTGATCCATTTTAAAGTCTTTTTTTAATTCAAAATACAATTTAAGCTCTTTCTAACGAAACTCAAGGGGCCGAGCATTTTTTATCGTCATAGAGCTACCCTTATATGGAGTGAAGAAAGAAAAAAATACTGGCCATGTTAACAATTTCAAATTCAAAGTTGGTTTACGACTGATAATACTATAGGTACCTGGTGTGTTTAGTTCGAGATCATCATTTCCAAGCCAACCAAGTGTAATGGATGCACGCACGTGTTCAAGGCATTTAACAATAACAAAAGCAAGACGGCTGTTTATGACCTCAGAAGTTTCGAGGCATCAACGGTTTAGTCGGCGTCTTTTGTAAGCTGATAAGAGAACAAACAATTAACTATACCGATAATAAATATTTACTGTGTCGAAATAGGAACGCATTTCTTCGTAGTAGAGAATGGCTGGCTCCCAATCCGCACTGGGCCCGCGTGGGGACTATAGCCCAAACCCTCTCTTGATGAGAGGAGGCCTGTGCCCAGCAGTGGGACGCAAATAGGCTGTAGTAGTAGTAGTAGTAGTAGTAGTAGTAGTAGTAGTAGAGAATGGCTTCTGCGATAAAGAGTTTATCATCATTATATCATTTTTAGGGTTCCGTACCCAAAGGGTGAAAACCGGAACCCTAAACTTCACGGCAGCGGGAAGGTTGCTGGCTCAGCATAAATGCTGATGTGTCAGACACCTGCAGCGCTGACTACATTACTGATGTAATATAATGATGTTTTTAATTCAGTTGGTCAAAAAGTAAACATTTCGATACCGTGCGAAAAGTTTGTCATTTCCGAACGAGCGCTTTTTGTTTTTTGACAGTTACTGAGCGTGCTTAGTTGTTTTTTTTTACGCACTAGTGCATAAAGTTTTTTGAACTTCATCCTGTTCGTTTATTTCTTTATTCTCTTATTTCGCACATGTATTAAAAATGCCGTTTGATACACGTGCGAAATCGTCATTTTCCCTCGCCCCTAGTGTTAACGCTCGGTGTCGCTCGGGCCAACATAACTAAGGACTCGTGATAAAATGACAAACTTTTCGCACTTACATCAAAATGTACTATTGTATGTTTAGGTGCAAACAACTGGCAGCCCACCCCCGCCCCCGCGGCGGCGGCGACGGTGGCGCCTAGCTTCGCGCCGCCCGACACCAGCTCATCCTTCCAGCTGCAGAAGCCGCCCGGGAAACGCGGCAAGCAATGATATTGGCGGTAAGCCATATATGGTTAACACATATGTGGGCCCGTTTAGGGAATTCCGGCATGCACGTGAGCTCAAGCTATACAGTGTGTCTGGTCTTCGATGTCGGAGCCGTTAAGGGCGTGTAGTACAATCAATTTCATCGATAAATCACCACGTGTTTTTTTTTTTAAGTCAACGGTCATAAAATGGCGGCATTTTTAATTTTCAAACACCTGAGCCCGGGTGCACGTGGTATTTTTGCTATTATCTGTCAATTATTCGTCCTACGAATACAAAAAATATCTTATTAGATAGTTAAACATATCAGCAATCGATTAAATCTAACAATCATACGCAAACGTTTCAATAACAGGGCAAAAAAAATAAAATTAAACGTAAATAATAAGGACAAAAACGCATATTTTTTTCCGATTTCATTTGTTTTTCAAAAATCTAGGTCGTTTACCTACTTTTTTTTTGTTCTGTGTTTGTAGTATAGGGTATTGGCTAGACGTCGATACCAAATTTACGGATCTGACATAATTACTTAAGAAGTTACACAGGTTTCAACTGGGAGTGGGGATGATAGTTCTTGGGATTGTGTCAAATTATTAATAAAGGTAATTAACAGGGTCATATTTGAACACGTGTTATTTTAGAAGTATCAAAGATAGAGCTACGATTTTGGTGTGCATTTCTAGCAAATATCCCGTACTACAAACACAAAATAAAAAAATGTAGGTAAACGACCTAGTTTCTACAAAAACAAATAAAATATGGAAAAAATATGCGTTTTTGTCCTAAATATTTACGTTTAATATTTTTTTTTGCACTGTTGTGGAAACGTTTGTGTATTATTGTTAGATTTAATCAATTGCAGACATGTTTAGCTATCTAATAAGATATTTTTTCTATTCGTAGGACGAATAATTGACAGATAATAGCAAAAATACCACGTGCACCCGTGCTCAGGTGTTTGAAAAATTAAAAATGCCGCCATTTTATGACCGTTGACTTTAAAAAAAAAACACGTGGTGATTTATCGATGAAATTGATTATACTACACGCCCTTAACGGCTCCGACATCGAAGACCAGACACAGTGTATATAGTCGCTGAAGCTAGTTTTATGAGTTTTGTATGTCTCGAAAGACACGTGTACATTGCACCAAAAAATTCTGAAGAAACAGTCGTCGATTGATAAGGTAAACGTCACAGTCTTGGACATTTTTCTGGCCAGTCATCTACGATTAAATGTCAAACTTATTGCTTATGTCATAAGAGTTCGAGAGTCCAGCACTGGTGCCGTTACCTTAGTCTTAATTTCATTCGTTCATCAGATTAGCAAGTTGAAGCGAAGTTTTTCAGCGCAAACCTTAAGCATAGTGCTCCATGATCGTGATGACTGCCGCTGTATATGTATATACTGTTAGTAGGTTAGGTTATCCGATTGTAAATACTAGGTTTTAGATGAAAACTGTATTCATCATAGAGAAATGATACAAGAAGAGTGGCAGAGTCTATGTAGTGCGTGCTCCGAAACCCGGGTTAACGCTAGATCGACATCTAGCGTCCAGTGGCTGAACCCCGATTACCCGACCGTTTAGCAGTTGCTCCGCTACTTGAAGCTAGATGGCGAGCCGAACGCAAAGTAGCAACTGCTAAACGACTTTGCCACCATTCTTGTATAATTTCTCTATGGTATACATGCAAGACTGCAATGGATATAATTTCGTCTTCGTTCGTGGTTATTATGTTCTTTTCGTTGTTAATGATGTGATTGTCTCATACTATAGTATTGTAATATAATTGTAATTAGAGTGTTCATAATGAACTGCACATACGACTGATGATTAAGATAATGAGAACATTTGTGGTTCAATGGTCCCGAAACTTAGAGAGCGGGATCGAAAATACGATCCGGGGTACTTGTACTACTATTTTTATGTATACGTCATCTATTTTCTATATGATTTAGTGCGTAAACTACCATAGCTCTGAGAGATTAACTACTATCACACGGCGGACACGGCCTATAACAATACGATTTCGAACAAAATTCGAACGAAGTGTCAAGTTTGCGTGCGAGGACGTCTGTACACTAATATATGTGTGTGTATCGCAGGCCAACGATTCACTCACCATCTCCGCATGAAACAAATGACGGTAAGGCGAGTTGGGCGCGTGATTGCGCGCGGGCTAGAGTCAGGCGGGTGATTCCGTGGCCATTCTGTACGTAGTACTATTAATGATTCTGTGCTACTATTCGTGCTGCGCGTTGGATATTTATTTTACATTGTTAGGATTCCAGGTCACTGTTTTAGTGTTTGACGCGAAAAATCGCCCAGCCTATGTTAAGATTGCGTTAGTATGTACTCTTTTAAATAAATGTCCTAAAAGAATCTCTAAAACCCAACCTCCAGGTCAGTGGTCCGGGAATCTTGCACCATGCGGATAGCAAACGTATGTCCAATATGTAATCTACGCTAACGACCTAAATTATAATTTACGCTGTGGGCGTTGTCGGCTATGGTCGAACGTGGCGGGCGGTCTTGTAGGTATCAGGTAAAGACCCAAAGGGATGAGCTAATCACTTCGCACAATACCATAAGTAATTTCGTGCTTATTATGTATAGAAAGCCACATAGATTAAGCACATAATAGAAAAAAGCGGCGAAAAAGGGTGGCATTTGCCCGGCAATGGCACACTATTTAGGCTATAATAATAAATTAGTGCAAAAATAAAGTGCGAATTTCAATTTGAATTTACCACTGTGCTTTTCGGTGAAGGAATATATCGTGAGGTAACCTGCACGCATCTGTAAAGTCGTTCTCTTGAACGTGCGTGTGTGTTAAGTTCCCAATACGCATTGAGCCCGCGTGGGAGCTATAGCCCAAACTCTCTCGTTGTGAGAGGAGACCTGTGCCCAGCAGTGAGACGTAAACAGGCTGTTGTGCTGGTGGTACTAATAAAAATAATCACTACATAGTATAAAACAAAGTCGCTTTCTCTGTCCCTATATCCCTATGTATCCTTAAATCTTTAAAACTACGCAACGGATTTTGATGCGGTTTTTTTAATAGATAGAGTGATTCAAGAGGAAGGTTTTTGTATATAATTTGTTATAGTTTAACGCTCAATTCCCGCGGGAAAGCTATGACCGAATTCCACGCGGACGAAGTCGCGGGCAGAAGCTAGTAATAATATAAAAGGTACCTAAAGCCTCTTCATGTTGGCTTCGGCCCCATGAATACGAATGACCGGGTCCCCATGGGCCCGTGACATGAAAATGTACCAACAAATAGAAATATAACGTAATGCCTTGTTTCAAGGTTCATTGTCAAATAACATAATGTTGAAATTCACATGTGCACACTTTCCGTTCCGACCATTCAAAACAGTGCTATTGTTGCAAGTTTTATGGTTCGGACTGTACCGCTTACTGCGTTTTGGTCGAAGCATGTGCTCATAGGATTTTGGTCAATTTGATGATTGAAATGAATATTTTTGTGTTGAGTTCAGTAAATAAATTTTAATTATATATCAACATTATAAAACAAGTTACGACACATTTCGTGTTAGAAGTTTGATAGGATGAGTATTGTAATATTTTTATACTATAAATATAATTGAACTGGCATTCAAATGACTTTAAATGTGAATGACAACATACTTGTAATTTATTAAAACAATATTTACAACTTAAAATATTACAGTACATCAAAAGCGCTATAAATAGAAAATTTGTTCAAAATCACTGCCTTGAGGTAGGGTGCCCAGAAGGCTGGCTGCATTACCGCGATGGATGGCAAGGTTAATTCTTTGGCATAAGTAAAAGCCAGCTCTCTGGCTTCAATGAGTTTGTAATTGAACTTGTAATTGAATACATGTATTTAGTTTTGAATTATTAATCTATCTCACGTTTTTATGCATTTCACAGCTACACCCAACTTGGTAATTAACGCGGAAACGATTTTAAAAGTCAAGATTTAACGATTTTAAACTTAATTTTATAATTAAATATAATTATTATTTATTTGTATTAATTATTATAATTGTATATATTTTTGTAATTATTTATATACGGGGTAAGCAAAACACCCACAAATTCTACTACCGATTCTAAGCATGTTTTTTAGTTGTTTTTTTTTTCTAGTTGGTAAAAATAATATTTGGTAGGTATGGGATTCAGGCATCGCTCACACCATCAACCCCATGGGGCCATAACTTTTTTTTACAAACTAAAAAAAACAAAAAACCTTAGAATCGATAGCTGATTCTGTGGGTAGAATATCGTCACAATCACAACGTTTTGGTTGACCCTACATAGCATGCCTTTCTCGTGAGATAGATATAATTTTATATGAAGTCGCGGACTTTGGTGAGCCACATGGGGATACCATCTCAACTTTGTAGCATTTTACACAATATTTTAGCACGATAACGTGAATTTGCAAAAAAATATTTATGATTTGCTATACCCAGCTATATAAATTAGACGAGAGCCAAGTGACTCACCGAATAATGTCCGTGACTATACGAGGATACGGTATACGTTGGAAAAACATTACTGTATTCTACTTGTGTTTGTTATTTGTTTAAAAACATGGCCAAATGTAATTGTGAATTGTTAAATAACTTTTGTTACCTTCTTTGTTGATTTAAATATTGTAAAAAATAAAAATAATTTGTAAATACACTTATTATTCATAAAAAGAAAACATTCTTTACTTGTTCTGGTATTTTGTGAATATTGTATTTCATCTTCTTCTTACCGATTATGCTGATTCTTTTTTGTTTGGAACCCTGTGATTCAGGGGAGGTTTAGGAATAAAAAAAAACATTGTATGGGAATCTCCTTCGGGTGATACGAAGTTCACCGGGCCAACTAGTACTTTATAGATTTTATTAAATTCATTGTTCTCAGTTAGAAAAATCCTCCTTTCTTTAACTGACAATTTGTTACATGTAAATAACAATTACACATCGCTATGCCTATGTGGATCAAATAAAGAAAAAAAAATGCATATAGGTACCTATTTAATTTGAAACATGATCAGTAAATACGTTTGCTGTTTGTTAGAATTGCAGCGATAAGTCGCCATCGTAGCAAACATAACAATAATACTTGTTACTAAACAATACTATGATGCAGGCTGCTCATGTTGATATGCGTTCATTTTAAGGGAACATTCTGCAGGCCTAATTAAGTTTATTTCTCCAAGAAACCCAAGGTGCTTGCTAACACCGTTCTTTAAATATTAAAGATCTTAATTTAATAACTGATGTACTTTTAACCAGTGTAAAATCTACTTAATAATTTGCTTTTATAATAAATAGTTTCCAAGTCTCCTTTGTGCATGACAAGGATGTGAATATAATGAGTTCGTTTGATGTTTTGCTATTTAGTTTATGTGGCACGTCAATATGACAATTGTGAAACTGTGACAGGACCCTATCTCGAACTCGTCGTGATAATGTCGTATATGAATTATCAATTCAATCTGTCAATTTTGTATGGATCTGTCATTTACGAAATAATTTCGAATAGTCGGAGAATTCGCTCCCAGTTGACAGTATTTTTTGTTTAACTCTAAAGGGCTTTATGGCAATATTTAATAACTTTGTATGAAAACGCAAATTATTTTTTTTCGATATCAACTAAAATTCATTTACGGTATCGTTTCTGTTAATGTCCCAAGTGCTATGCCAAAGTTAACGCATATCAACATGAACATATATATATGACAACCTTAGGCAATTCGCCTTAAGCTGCGATTAAATCACAATTATTAAAATTCCATATTAAATTTATACTCGTTTGTGTTGGATGTGATAGAAATCAAAGAGAAATTTATTTTTATCTCAGTCCATATTTTACTTAGGTATTTAATACATATTATATAACCATTACATTTTGTTATCTAAAAAAATATCATGTTCCTTAAATTGGGTAAGTAAGTACTAAATAAACTAACACGTTCTGTAATGAGTTCTAAGAAGGTATTTAGTTAAATACCGGCTTAACTTTCCTTTATTGCTCTCGGAATTCTTGGGACTAATTTGTTAATTGTCCTTATCGGCTGAATGGTCTACGGCCCCGTGTTATTTATGAGTCATCACAGTTTGCCCCACCATTCGCATTTGACGAGCGCTGCTTGGGAATTTGTAACAGACGCATTCTGTGTCCGGTCGTACGCTCGGCTGGTCGTATAGTGAGCTATTTTAATAAAGTGCTTTTTGTTCCCAATTTCTACAAACATTGACTTGGGTTCAGACTTGTGAATGCTAGTTACCGTGGCTTCGATGTTTTTGGGAATATTTAAACTGCTGTTTTGAAGAGAAGCGCGTGTCGTTCGTATATATTTTATCGCGCGTGTAAGGAAAAAGTCAAATCGAGCTACCCTGTTTAAATGTAAGTACATAATATGATAATATTTTATGATTGTATTTTTTTGTAATATGATGGTGATATTTTTCACTGTAACGTAATAATGTGTTATGGTCATAGTATTTAATATTTTAACGCAACGTAGGTATTGGTAATGTTTATATGCAGCGATTACCACTTTCCACGAGGTTCCGTCCGTCTGTTTTTGTCCGTTGCGTGGAATTTGGTATTAACCAAATTCCTGCGGGAATTATGCGTTTTTTTTCGGAATAAGCCTATGTACTTCCCCGGGAAAGAAATCGACTATTCCATACAAAATTTCATCTCAATTGGTTCAGCGCAGGGGTTTAAGCGTGAAGAGGTAACAGACTGACATGGTTCCTTTCTCATATATAATATTAATATTAGTATGGATTGAGCACTTTCATAATAGGAATCTCCATGATACATATTTTGAAATCTCATCCTCTAGTTTTCTCATCCTGAACAGCTTCTCTAGAAATTTGTCATAGAATTGTCCGTCTTTAGACACAATTGTAAAAAAATATCGTCCATTTTAGATGTGCAAAAAATCGACATAACATTCATCTGGATTCGGACAGTTTCTCGGGGACAATGCGAGTAGGGAGTAGGCAAAAAACGAGGACTGTAACGGAGACCTTACCTTTTAAGCGCGTCTGTTCATATCTGCGACATTTGGGTAGTTTTTTCCGTCTCAGCCCAAGCTCTTACAGATTTACAACCATTTTGAGCATTTCACGCGGTCAGTAAAGAATAATGGAAATAAATTAATCAATAAACATCTCCAAGATACGATTTACCAGGCTTTTAGCAATTGTTTAAGATAATCAATTTTAACGGCCAATTCGAGACCCCAAGTGACGTCGCATTTTTTTCGTTTATGACGATTCAGTATGAAACCTGAATTTTTAATAAAAAGTACGTGTGTACTGATTTGACTCGTGAGTCTAGTAATGTTTTTTTTATTATTTTTGCAGAAGAGGCTGAGGTCAACCCGCATAACGCGTGAAACCATGCGGCGATCTGGTAGATAGCGTCAACATAGCGCTGGGCATATATTCGAAGTCTTTAAATATTGATCGAGCTCTTCCCTATAGGATCGCTCACGCGTCGCGTGAACTTTAAGCAGCTAGATTTAAAGTTCAACGTGACGCGTGAGCGATCCTATAGGGAAAAGCGAGTTCCCTATTTAAGACTTCGCATAGAGCCCCTGGTGGGTTTCTATAGACCGTGAACATGTCTATCTGCAGCCACATTTTTTATGGAAAAATGTAACCTGATGGATGGTGCTGAATTCTTGAGCATCAGTGCCTCGACTATGGCTTCGGCGAAAAGGAGAGAATGTCCTCTTGACAGCTTATTGTATTGGAAATGTCTTCGTCGTGTCAGGTCTTAGCGTGTTCTATGTAACCGATTTGATTTTAATTATTTTTTGTGGAATGTCTGGATTTATGATGATAATTCTAAGACTCACACTTCAAATTAATGCAATTTATTGATTGACAGTCGACGTTGTTGGTTCCTCTGTGAACACTGAAATTATCGGTCAAGGGCCTAATTCATAAAAAAAAAATTTTGTTACAAATGTATTTTGTTGATGGCTTTGATAGTCGACGTTGTGGGTTTCTAAGTGAATGCTGAATTTATCGCTCAAGGGCCTAATTTTGAAAAATCAAATTATACCTATCGTTCTAAAGGTCGACGTTGTTCGTTCCTCTGTGGACATTGAATTTATCGGTCAAGGGCCTAATATAAAAAAATACATTTATTCCTTTTGTTATAAATGCGAATTAGTTATTAGTCGACGTTGTTCGTTTCTCGGTAAACACTGAATTTATCGCTCAAGGGCCTAATTTGGTATCAAAAATACTTATTTTATCGCTCAAGGGCCCAATATTGAAAAATCTAATTATACCTTTTGTTCTAAAGGTCGACGTTACGTTGTTCGTTCCTCTGTGGACATTGAATTTATCGGTCAAGGGCCTAATATAAAAAAAAATACATTTATTCCTTTTGTTATAAATGCAATTTAGTTATTAGTCGACGTTGTTCGTTTCTCGGTAAACACTGAATTTATCGCTCAAGGGCCCAATATTGAAAAATCAAATTATACCTTTCGTTATAAAGGTCTACGTTGTTGGTTCCTCCGTGACAGTTGAATTTTTCGATCAAGGACCTAATATAGAAAAAAAAAAACACATTTATTCCTTTTGTTATAAATGCAATTTAGTTATTAATCGACGTTGTTCGTTTCCCGGTAAACACTGAATTTATCGCTCAAGGGCCTAATTAGGTATTAAAATTCTCATTTATACCTTTTCTTATGAATGCAATTTATTGATTGATAGTCGACGTTGTTGGTTTCTCCAAGCACTGAAGTTATCAGCCAAGGGCCTAACATTGAAAAATCTAATTATACCTTTCGTTCTAAATATCGACGTTGTTCGTTCCTCCGTGAACATTGAATTTATCGGTCATGGGCCTAATATATAGAAAAAACGCATTGAAAAATTCACATCTATACCATGCAATTTATTGATTGACAGTCAATGTTATTACCGGTGCAGAGTAAAACGGCTTGATCTTCGGCTCGATAACTTTATTATTTACTACTTAGTTACACAATCCGTGGAATGGAGTTGGTACTAGGACCGAGGAAGTTACGAGTTTGTCTTAAAGAAGAATGTTGGTTATTAAAAGGAAAGCAAGCAAATAGTGACTAATACTAACAAGTGATCAACTATGGCTAACTAGCCTAACATAACAATGTCTATCTGCAGCCACATTATATATGGAAAAATGTATGGATGGTGCTTAATTCTTGAGCATCAATGCCCCGACTATGGCTTCGGCGAAAAGGAGAGAATGTCCTTTTGACAGCTTATTGTATTGGAAATGTCTTCGTCGGGTATAGACACTATTTGAAACAGATCTTGGCGTGTTTTATCTAACCGATTTGATATTGATTCTTTTTTGGAGAATGTCTGGATTTATCTCTGATGATAATTCTAAGCATCACACCTCAAACTAATGCAATTTATTGATTGACAGTCGACGTTGTTGGTTCCTCTGTGAACAATGAAATTATCGGTCAAGGGCCTAATACATGAAAAAAACGCCTTTTGTTACAAATGTATTTTATTGATGGCTTTGATAGTCGACGTTGTGGGTTTCTAAGTGAATGCTGAATTTATCGTTCAAGGGACTAATATTGAAAAATCTAAATATACCATTCGTTCTAAAGGTCGACGTTGTTCGTTCCTCTGTGGACATTGAATTTATCAGTCAAGGGCCTAATATAAAAAAAAACACATCTATACCTTTTGTTATGAATGCAATTTATTAATTGACAGTCGACGTTATTGATTCCTCCATGAACACTGAATTAATCGGTCAAGGGCCTACGAGGGCTGCCTATTAAGTTGTGTCGTTTGGAAAAACTAAAGACAATTTAAGTGTTAATTGGTATTTATTGTTTTTCAAAGTAATCACCGTGATATGTACCTAATACACTTTTTCATTCGATCGAACCAGTTTTCGAAACACTTATTCCAGTCCGAAGTCGGGGTCTCCAAAATGGCCGTTTTGTATGCCTCAACCGCTTCTTCAGGCGTCTGGTACCGTTGACCACGAAGTCGTTGCTTGATTTTTGGAAAAGTAAAAAAATCGTTAGGGCTTAAGTCTGGACTTTACGGCGGGTGTTCCAGAATTTCGACGTTTTGCTCTTTTAAAAACGCAATTGTTTGCCGGGCGGTGTGCGAGCTCGCATTATCGTGGTGCTGTCTTATACGACGTCTCGGGTTATTTTTTCGAAACTCGCCGGTGACTTCTGGTAAACAGTCAGCATTAACCGTTTTACGATCCTCGAGCACGATGGTGGCAACGTGGCCACTTTTCGCCACAAACGTGGCGTCCATTTTTTTCGAAGTGCTCCGTGAGCGTATTACTTTGGTCGGTTTTGGCTCATCTTGGAACACCCAAACAGTCGACTGCTGTTTAGAATCGGGATCGTAGGCATATATCCAAGATTCGTCACCACCGATGATGTCGTAAACATGTTTCGAGTTTCCTCGGTTGAATTGCCGCAGAGTTTTTTGGTCTTCACTGAGTAAATGTGGTATCCAGCGTGAGATCAACTTTTTTACGCCTAAGTGATCATGCAAAATACTGTGAACACTGGTCCCTGAAATACTTAAGGAAGCTTCTATCTCACGGTATGTCGCATGGCGATCTTCGACGATCAGTTGCCGTACAGCATCAATGTTCTCCTGGGTTACGGCTGTTTTTGGTCGACCTTCACGATGTCTTTTTTCAAGTTTGTTAATACAATCGTCGTACCGCTTGGCGTCTTTCGCGTCGGGTGTGCCGATAAGCCATTTCAGGATTGGGCTGAGTCCATCTAAGAGTTCGCGCTTTTGTCTATTAGAGTTTTTACCTAGATACATGTTGAGCTCAGTTGCCTTTTTTATTTATTTTCTATTTTATCGAGATTAACTTTAAGAAAGGATTTTGTGGTTTGAATATTGGGAAAGTTGGGGTATTTCAATGATATGAATTGAAATTTTGTTGATAAGTGCGTCAGTGATTCTTTGGCAACAAAGAGTGGTTTTAGGTCTCGATATACTATTAATTTCCATGATTCATCGCTAATTGCAAGATTTGAAAGAGTTAGTTTGACTTGTGGACGGCCTGGAGGTGTTGGATTGATTGATTGGCGGCGGCCGTGGGTGTTGGTTAGTGTGCGACCTGAAAACGTTAGACTGAACCGCCGCACATACGTAGATTTCAATTATTTAGGCGGCCAAAAATATTTTTTTCTGGAAAATAGCTATACGTACAATAGGAAATTAAAATAAACTCTTTTTGATCCAAAAAATATATAATTATTGATTATGCAACATATTTACATCGATAAAATACCAAAAATAAATATTATTTTAAAATTACCAAAAAAATAAAAAAAAAATCTTATGAATTATTAGTTACAAGCATAAATATGGTAAAATATCGTATATCTATATCTTAAATATATACTTATTACAAATAAAACTACTTAAACACATATTTTACTTTGAGAGAATTCAAAGATTATTGGCTATCTCTAGAAGTATTTGGTTTGGCAGCCATCAACATTTCTATAGTTTCAGGTAGGAATGCTTTGTGACAAGGTTTCTTGATTTGTCTGCTGGAGCTGATCAGGGGGTCTGATGTTAATAAAAGCCTATTAAAAACATCTAAATTGCATTCCTTTCTAGAAAATTTCCTTGCAAAGTTAAGCCTGTACGACCGAAAATGCTTGTTCCGGGCTTCTGCTGCCTCCTCAGATAACTGGCCAATAGGAAGTAACGAGTGACTTATGATTTGCCCACCATGCATCAGTATTTTGTGCATCGTCGGCGTCATTGGATGCCATCCATACAGGTCCACGTACAATTTCGCAGTATCATATGCGTATTGATCATATTTTGCGACATCAATTTCATGACCACTTGAAATAGTTTCCAATATAACTTTGAGTCTGTAGATAAGCTCAAAGCTAATTCCTGTGATCTCAGATGCCAGTTCAGGGTTGTCGAAGAATCTCCTGCTTGTGTTGCCATCATTAGTATTGCCAAAGTTAGCCTTTGGCATATCTATGAGAAGTACAGTTTCATTGCGAAATCTGACTTGGATTTCGGACTTTCGTTGTGCTTCCAATGCCTTTTCTTCTGTGGTTTTCCTCTCTCTGTATTTCTGTATTTCTTCTGTATTTCTCTCTGTATTTCTCTCTCATGTACTATTTAAATTGGGAATCAATTTTTTATCCTTGGTTTCTCCTAAACATACATTTTCTGGACAGAACGGCAAGTCTGAATGAGAATCATGTAATTCCTTAGGGTACTCTAGATCGACTTCTAAAATAAACCCGAATTCGGCATCATCCGGAACATGAAAATCAGTTTCGTTATTTACCCATTCAAAATTACCGGTGGGAAGACATTGAGACATCGCCCACCCATATAGATTATTTGCGTCTAAATACATGAGATAGGATGTCGGAATATTGGGGTCATAGTCATCCATAAATTCATTATTTGCTTTTGCGTGTCTGTTGCTACATTGGGAAATACCTCCTCGAACATTATTTGCTATAAAAGCTATTTTATTGATATCCGTCAAAAGTTCTAAATTAATTCTGGTAGTCCTTAACATGGCGTCCCACGAAAGTCCTGGGGCCGTGTAATAATGGGCAGGATCTAAACCATATGTCTTAAGACACACATTTCTAAAATTTTCAAATACATCGGTTAGTAATAAAACATCTGTTTTTAGATAAAGATCGGAATAATCCCCCATATTTTGACATTGAAATTGAGACCAAACATCTTGAGCATGTAAAAAATCGTTTTCTGAAATGTGATTGTCAGTAAGAGTGCTATAGAATTGATCCCGAGCAGGTAGAGAAGTTAATTTCAAGGAATCATATGATTTCATGTATTCATAAGGATAGACACCTTTTCGTATTAGACGTTTAAAGTCTTCTTCATTCGGGAAATTCAATTTCATTTCATTAAATTGATCGTTTGTTAAGTTTTTAGCTAATTTGTCTAAGCTACTCGACATAAATTTTAGAGAATCAACGAATCTCAGTTTTACAACACGGTTATTTACTTCTAAACATTTAGAAAACGAAATGTACTTTTCTTTATTCTCTGGGATCAATTCTATGTCACCATCTTCAAGTCCAAGACCATGCACTATGAAATGACTATCATAGTTGCTTAAATTATGGAAAAATACTGGTACAAAATTAGGAGATCTGTATTTTTCGGAACAGAACTTATGTGCAATTCCTTCATAAACACCAGTATGGTGGTTATAAGAAATATTGATATCCCCGTTTAAATTTTTATCACAAATATAACAAGTACTAGCTTGTGCAATGTCTGCATTATTTTTGGATGACAGTGGTAGGGGAGTTTTCACAAAGGTGTTGCTTCTACAAATAGCTTCTAAATCTTTTTTAACTGATTTCATAAATGTTTCTGCACAATTTTTGCCTTTGTATGTTCTATAAACGGATAGTGTATCATCATACGAACATTTGATATAATAACCAAAACTATACACTTCATGTTTTTGCACATTAGTAGTCGAAGATGTTATTGGGTTATTAGAACAGGACTGAATTGGATTTAAAAATGCTTCAAAATCTGCATAAATGACAAAAGGTACGCGTAATTTTCGATCATAATTATCGAAAGTAACTTCATTACAAGGTGTGTTTTCATTAAACCAATTTTTCTTTTGATCTTGTTCAGAAGGTAGTTTTGTGCAAACGTGAAAACAATCATTTTGTTGGTGATTGTTTAAGTTGTCTTGTGATGTAAAGTGAGTTAGACAACCATCACAAATGTAAATGGCGTGCTGTGTGTTTGAAAATTGTTTTGATACTAATCGAGATAAATTATTGATTAAACAATAATGTCCTTGACTACCATTTGTCAAATATAACAAATTAAAATGGGTTGGTTTTCTGTTTTTTGTTAGGTGTAATGGACCTACAACATCATGTTTTTTGTTTTTAGAATCATACTCCAGACCAAAAACGTTTATACTCATATTATTCATATTTTCAAATTTTTGTGCATCACTCAATTTAAATGGGAAAGCTAAGTTTCCGAAATGTAACGCCTCTCTGTGTTGCACATACGAACTAACAAGGTTAGAATGCTTTGTAACAGGATAAAGTCCTGATAAGATAGCCCACCGGAAACATTCATGATCATTATTTTTGACATTTATTATAGCTTTTTTGTTTTTTATGTCAGATGGTAGATCAACATAAGAAGATCCACGAAGCGGGTTATACTTGTTTATGTTAACATCTAGATGATTGAACTTGGTAACGCTCCACCCACTGTCTTTTCTCTCGAAGTTCGATAATCTAGTTGTCACTTCATTAATTAAAGATGTGAATAAGTCATTTTTATCGCTACTGACATCTATAATATTATTACTAAGTTGAAAATCAAATGTATTATTTAGTTGTTTAGTTTCCTGAGTAAAATCAGCATTCAAAATAAAATTTACTTTTAAAGCACAATGAATAGATAGTGAACGATCTAGCAATGTAAAAATTTTATCTTTATTATTTTGCAATATTATTTCGGGAACAAGTGATTGGTTTTCTTTTTCATTAAAAAGTATTCTATAGGTTGCAACCCTATTCCTAAATGCATTTTCAATTAGTTGCACATTAACGAATTCGCTATCAGATTTAGTAACATTACCCTTATGTATGTTACTATTCAGGTGACTAGCAAGAAATCTTTTTGATATGGTTATATTACATACAGAACATTCAATTTCATTATTATTTTTTGCGCTTACATTGTTAGATCCTCTCCTGGATGGTTCTGTTGATGATGCAGCTGCAGCTACATCACGACTGGTTGAGACATGATCCCGACTGGTTGACGGACGGTTTCTCTTCACAGGGACTTCTGTTTCGAAATCTGTAGCTGATCTCTTAGCTCCTCTTCCTATTTGCATAGATCTGTAAAATATAAAAAAATAATTAAAGTTGCGATTCAAAAACTTAATAACACATTCAACATGGTTATCATGTTAATTATACTAACTTAAATCTTCTCTACATTGTTGACAGTATGCTTGCATTTTTAAGACCCCATCAATTACATCCGATGACAATGTAATAGTATTTCGTTTCGATTCATCGATATGACCGTGACATGGTGTATAGTAAAGTATGATATCCGGATCTTCAAGAAACTTTTGGGGCAATCGATTGTCTATAAACCACAATCTTATATTTCTATGAAAACACTGTAAAACGAATTCTTTGCTTAAAACTGCTATTGTATCATAAGTTAAACTGGGCCCCGTATGAAAATATCCGAGCACCATGTTGGAATTAGTATATACGCACACACACACACAATACACTCAGTAACTTGACCACGGTAAAAGAATGAATGAATGAGATCAACTCGAAGGTTCTCTCTTTTATAGAGGTTCCCCACCTAACAATAAACAAACAATGAAAACCTGTCATAACAAGTTAACAGCAGTATTTGAACACATCGAAACAAGAATACAATATCAAGTTAAAATATAGGTGTTATAAACGTGTTGGAAGAGGAATATTCAATATAAAAAAAGCATTACTTACGCGTTACGATGTAGCTGACTCATTAGTTCACCAATCTCAAATAATTTCTGATCTTCTTCCAGTTCTTCACAAAGGCGGATAAGTTGTACATCGTAGATATCACAATTCAAACTGTCCATGGTGAGAAGAAAACAAGAAATAAAGTATTATATTGTACTCTTCGGTCCTTAAATAGTGTACATCAGGTATGGAATCTTTAAACTATAGTGGGGATCTAACCTAACGAAAATAAATATGTAACACATTTCCTATTACCGCTTTTAGATAAGGTACAAAAATGCCACACTTAACAATAGATTTCGGTTTAAAAGGAAAAAAGAACATTGTTTACAACGATCATAAACATTTAGAGTTAAAACTTAGATAAGAACAATGAGGTACATTAAGAGGTACCGACCCTTCACTAGAACTTAGGTGTGCAATAAAACATTACACTAAAGTTTATGAGTTTTAAGAAAAAGCAATACGATACTAAAATATTTTTGTTATACAAATGAAGGTTGTTTTTAAGTTTATGGGTTTTTTATGTAATAAAAATTACCTAGTCTTAAGATAACACAAGCACAATTCACAATTTCTTATTGTCTATAAAATATTTAACACAGGTGTCCTTTTCCGCCAATTGTTTTGTGATGTTAAAAATAACATCACGAGTGCTTTCAAGTTGTTTGTCTTCCTCTGAAGACGTATAAAACTTCAACCTGACGTCAGCGTGTTTCCACTGCTCCCCTGGTGCAATGTTCTTGATTTTTTGAATATCAAAAATTTCTATTTTTATCAAATGGGATGAGTAAACGCCGTCATCTTGTCCCGATGATATGTATGCCACACCGTCATTAGTGCTTTGTGAAACACTTGAAGACTTTTTCGCCGATTTAGGTTTCTTTTTTGGTCTTTCAAAAAATCCATCTATGCTGTTTCCAGCACGCTTTCTCGCGATAGCTTGTTTTACTTGGTGTCCAACCGTTCCTTCTTCATCGCTAGCTTCGCCATTAGTCTCAAGGTAGTAATAATTCTTGAAAGTATTGTCGGTAAACTGAAACCAATTACACAACTATTTAAAGCACTATCAAAAACTATGAACACGAGTGAAAAATAGATAGAGTCCAATGGATCGTGTTGTTACAAGTTAAACTTGGACATTTATTAAATTACATGATATTAGGACAACGTTCCAAACACGGAATCTCCTCAGATTTGTAGTGAGTTCTATCATCAAAAGAGTCATGTAGCATGGGTTAGGCTAGGTTAGGTCACATAAATTAAAAAGCAGTTAATTTAAATACTTACATCCATAATGTGGAGTCGATAAACACTACACCAAAAACACTTTAGCACGATTCAACACTGTACTACTGTATACTAACAGAGCTCTGATAGCAAGCACAACTGGAGTCGAAATACATATAAAACGTTTCCATCCTTCGGTTTTTATAAGGATGCAACAATAGTTTACCGTTAAAATCTCGTCTTAACTAGTTGGAACGCGTTCAACGCGTTTGGAACTGTGCATCGTGTAAAAGAAAATAAACATAAATAGTACAATTAATGCTGAGGAGAAGATAACCACGGTGACTCTCCCTTTTTCGAATTTGAACGGTCTGTAACAAAAATATAACATTGAAATATATTAAAATTCGATTATGATTTTCCACAATTTCGAGTTTTGAGTAACTTGTCATCGTTTTTGATGAATAGAAAAAGCAGTAAAAAATGCCTAAGAATGAATTGCTTATAAAATAATGATGAAAAAATTTACCGAGGTACATTCAGAGTGTTACAATCATCTCCCATTGGTCGTCAGAAATTTTCTTTGTGCGTGCAAGTGAATCATTCTCTGGTATAATCTGGAGGAATATTTTTCGAGGTCTGAAAAATTTGTAAAAATCAAAATTTAGTGACAATACTTTCTCCTAATTACCATACGGTCTAATGATTATTGATAATGTTAATACTCACATTAGTCCTTTGTGTGTTCTGTATGTTGTTTCAAGGGCATAATTGCAAACTTTCTTGCCCGTAATACCCTTTGCCTCAAAAATTCTGCAAAAACAAATTCAATTTAATGAGTTCAAGTCTTTTCCATTTCAAAAGAATGAAATATATACGGTAGAATTTAGATTAAGTGCTCACTTTTTGAGAATTGGCTTAGCCATCACAACTTTGTGATGAACAGATTTTAAGTTAAACCAGTCTGAAAATCCGTGATCCAGTGATAGTTTCAGAGGCAGCTCGTATCTGAAAGTAAAAAGTAAATCAGATATTTGCACGCATTTTTTAATCGTTTTAATCAATAAGTAAATTTCTTAATACTTACATTGGGACTTTTTTTGTGGGACTTAGTTTACCGTGATCAAGCTTCACGATCGAAACTTTGACTGGAAAAAGCACATCAACTCTCCAAGTTTTTTCATCATCCCTGAAAACAGAAAAAAGTCAAGAACTCTCTCTCTCTATCTCGAAGCTCAAAAACTAAATTTTCATGAATAAAATAAACAGCTTACGTTTTTCCAGCATCTTGATCCACAAAAGTCCGGATCCACTATTGGTAACCGATGCTGAAACTCCATTTATAATTACGACACCCCTTTGTTCCAAATGATGATTATCGAGAGCTATCTTCAATATTTTGTCAATGATTTCATGATCAACTTCTTTTGGCCATTCATTAGATACGCTGGGCTTCGAATTTAAAATTTGTAATTTTTCCATTTTATTTCAGACTGTTAAACTATTGCAATAGCAACAACTTAAAGAAATTCAGACTTTGCAATATCTGGGTGATTATTAATTGATAATAATTACATTCACTTTGCGGTTGTGAACACCGCGGGCTCGCAAGAGTGACTGAAGTTGCAGGAGTTTTTTGTTAATTAATATTATACTTACAATTCAATTAATGAAAGTGACTCACATACAATGACTCACAAAGAGCTCTGAGGCTACCAACGGAAGCTTGAGAACATTAAAAAACCGTCAAAATTATAAAAACAAATGTAATTAGTAGAAACAAGGTCGTGAACTATCGATAGCAAAACCAAGATAACAGTTGATTAATCACAAGTGAAATATGAATCACCAAATTTATCCAACTTCATTAGAATTTTTCAATTGTTATTTCAGCGAACCAAGGCTTGAAACTTTTCATCAGCAGAAAAGTTTTTTGTCAAAATAATCAATATTGTAATTATACTAAAATAATTACTTCAGGCCATCGGGTTTATATGCTAAAAGTCTAATTATTGGCGGACAACAGAATATCATCAATAATTTTTTTCCGTGGCCATTTTTCAACAGTTCTATAAACAGTATGGTCGAAATTCGTCATATCTATGGCTATAAATGATCAACAATAACCTAAATGAAAACAACTCCTAATTAGGGCATAAACTTCCACCAGGAAAACCATTAAAAGTAATAATAAACCATTAATCATAATAGTGACTAATTACTCGTAATGTGAAACACTATTGCGACAGTTGCATCTGACGAAGTATGTTTTCATTCTCCTTGTTATGAATTACAGTCGTGGGGAGTCGACATGCTATATAAGGGACGTTGCCATTAAAAGCTTCATCAGTTGCATTTCAGTTGCGTTACTTGTTACTCGGTTTAAATTCACCAGGACACAAGATGGAGTTGTTCATTGATTTCGAGGGCTTCTACACTGAAGATGAAAATTTTATCATCAAAGAACTGGCCGCCATCTCGCTGACCGATGGATTGCACACTGCCGTGTTGAAGGTGTTTGAGCCACCAGCAGAGTTCAGCAACCAAGTAAAGATCTTGGAGTCCACAGACTTCTGGCTGAAGACCCATGGAATTGGAATAAGAGAAGGATCAATCCCCTACAGTACTCTGGAAGAAGTCCTTATGGAATTGGTCAAAAACAAGTAGTACGTTTACGTGTTGGGTGAAATGGAGAGACAGTG
This sequence comes from Aethes cnicana, assembly GCA_963971205.1. Taxonomy (NCBI): domain Eukaryota; kingdom Metazoa; phylum Arthropoda; class Insecta; order Lepidoptera; family Tortricidae; genus Aethes; species Aethes cnicana. The sequence continues at coordinate 6,984,464 of OZ020289.1, read as the reverse complement.
GCTGGATAAAATCACGGGTTATTCCTCAACGATCATTAATTTATTTATTTATTTATTTATTTATTTATTTATTTATTGGAGATAAAACAGAAATTAACAAAGAATTACTTATAGATAAATATAAATATTGACTAAGTAACAATAGTTGTAGTTATTTCCTTAACATATCTCACTGAGAACATAAATAAAAGAATACGTAAGTACTTAATTTCGAGCAACATGCGATGACTGACACGTTTTGACTTTTCAACTTTACAAATTAAATAAAATAAAAAATAAATAAAAAATCTTTAAATAGAAGAAGAAAATAAAAAATAAATAAAAGGGCAATTTACTCTTGACTTTATGACATTACTATATTATTATTGTATATAGTAGTAACAGCAGTCTTAAACTGGGCACGGGAGCAAGAAAACATATCGACATCGTTGAGCAGGTTATTGTGGTGGTCACACAGTCTGTATAAAGGAGCTCGTTTTCCAGCTTTGGTCTTCGTTTTCGTTAATGATGAAGATGCCACTTATTGATCGTCTGTTTTTATTTGATCCGGATAAGCTGTGTTTGTTCAAAGAGAAGCACTCAAGTACCAGTGACTACGCCTGTGCGTTCGAAACAGTCCAAAAAATGAAAAAATGGTTCATAAGTTGTTGGGGTACTAATCCATCGATGGAGAAATCAGTGCATCTACACTGAGAGAAGTTTTTATTTACCAGTAATAAAAAAAAGTATTTGGATTCAGTGCTACATATTAATAAATATTGACTATAAATAATAAGTATAAATTCTATTACATACTCATAATTTTCATTATCGGAAAATAAACGGAAGCTTCGTCATAAATAAAATTTTATTAGTATTTAATATAATTTTATTAATATTTAATAAAATTTCTTAAATACTTATATGTGTTTATTAGAACCGTCACAAGCGTCGCTGTAGTGTCAGCCATTTTTTATTAGCATAACAGATGTCATCGAATTTAATTTTGAATGTGACTACGGTAAAATAAGTTAAGTTATTTAAAAAATATATAAGTGATTTAAATGATGAAAGAAATTTTGAAAAGCTGGAAAAACATTTAGACCCGGATATGCTATTTACATACGACATAATACCGATGATAATCCTGTGTTCGGAGTAATTAAGCGTATCATGACAAGTTCAATGCAACATATTTTTTTTATTTATAAAGAATGCTCGACGATTGGATTAGTTAATCACTTCAAAGCTTATCTTCTACAGTTACCAAATATAAATAGTCTTTTAAAGTTGTATACTTTAGATGTTAATGATTATGTTAAGCCATTGAAAATACATATAACTGCTAATGGTTATTCAGTTGTTACTTGTAGAGACTGCCAATAAATATAATAATTTTTCTTCAATAACATTCTCAATTATTTATCCAGATAAATTAACATTTTAAATATCAGTAAATACGTATTACGTAGTAAGAAAAAAATATTAAATTTTAATAATACTACTTCAGCTGCAGTTAATAACTCCGGAGTATTCCTTGAAGTAATTAAGTCTTCAACTCTCCTTCTTTTGGTCTTGTCGCTTGACTCGTTAAACTCCTTGCGAGGCCGTCCAGGTGTTGCGACCGCAGATGGCTGGACTTGATAAAGAGAGACATTAAACACTAAGTTTCCCTTCATCCACTCACTATTTTTCATTAAAAAACGCTCCTTGTTTTTTCCACATTTCGTCCACTTTTCCAGTAACTTTGAAGAAAACCTGCTGATTGTATTCTTTGTTTCCCTCATCGATACCTCAGAAATATTTAAAATATCATGCTTCGAGGCCAAAAAATTATAAAGCATAGAATTTTGGTCAGCTTTTCCATGTTTCAGCCATTCTTCAAAGAACTCTATTTTTGCAACAGAGTAGGAGCATTCTGAAAAAAAAAATAGTTGTACAAAAGTGTCTAGACAGAAATTGGTATTTTTAGAAATCCAATGGTCTAAGCTACGATATATATGAATTCTAGACCGGGGGCAGATGAGGGCATACAACTTTTAGACTGATAAGTTATAAAAACGACAAAAAAAGGCGATGTTCAAGATATCGGCATTATTAACACAAGAATAAACAATGTTATGTACCAGGTTTTATATAAAATATATAGTACTCACCGTTAGTTTCAAAATCCATCATTTAATTATATTAGGCACAGTAGTAAAAAAAAATATTATGTGGTGTCGCAAGAAGAGCAAAATATGGAATGAAATAATGCACTTACCCTTTTCTCCTTAAATAAGATGTTTGGTACTCATCATTAGTTAATGTCAGTGTAACTAATTATGATAATTCGTAATTAGCAGAATGTTGTTTATCACTCTCTATAATCATTTCTCGGAAATTCCGAAGTGACTTTTGTCCAGCTAGCTTGTTCTATTCGAATCACTGTGCGATGTGGTGCTCGACCTGGTCGTTGAGCTCGTCTTCTACACAACGACGGTGCGATGTCCGTATGAGTTATCCTACCGACTGCGCCAAAACTGTCACGTGGTACGGAGTAAAACACAAGTTGGTGTCTCGAATTGAACTAACTTTATTTAGATAGAGCAAAGTATTTATATGTAACAGACTAATTACCTAATTACTAAACAGGACAAAGGATACAAAGAAGCCTTAATGAATTGAGAAAGGCAAACGGGTAAATGCTAATGGTCTGGGAGGTGTAAACACATTAGTTAATTACAATGCTTTGGGAAAATTCCAAGTAAATACTGAATTTTGTCGCTCAAGGGGCTAAACGCTTTTATGAACGCAATTTAATGATTGATGTCGACGTTGTTGGTTCCTTTGTGAACACTGAAATTATCGGTCAAGGTCAAGGGCCTAATTGATAAAAATAATACCTCTTGTTTACAAAAGCATTTTCCTGATGGATTTGTTAGTCGACGTTGTTGATTTCCATGACTGTATGTATTCAAAGGAGTTGGTATGATAGATATAATACTTAGAAAGTAATAATGTAAGAGATTCGGGGATTTAAGGAGTTCGAATATGTATTTAGGGACAAGGACTTGGATTAAATAGAGTAAGTAATTTGCGGCTCTTCAAGAAACTTAATTATATCTTCTTCATGCTTGATTTCAGAAATATCTTCAACATCGGGGTAATGAAATGATTGATTTTTACCGTTAGCCTCGTTAGCTCTTTCTTCAAATCGGGTATGAGTCGGTGCGGACACCGTATCAATCGAACTCACACTTATACGTCTCACTGTCTCTTCTGAATCCCCTTCTCTTTTGAAAGGGTTTTTGTAATCGTTACTAAATGGGTGAGGGGTATAGAACCCACTGTATACAATATTTTTGCTTTCCAATTTATATAGAACCCTGGAATTGATTATTGGGATATATCCACCATTGCTACTACAGTAGACCACGCGATTAACGAAAGTCTTTGTCATATCAAAGGTTTTATGGGTTTTGAATTCTGCAATGAACTCTTCGCCTTTTGGATCGATCTTGTAGCTTATGATCTCCAGCATAGTTGATTCTTCATCTGTCTTGTGACGATAAAGAGTTGTTAATAGAATTGCTCTGGAACCTGGACCTGCATATCTGGACATGGTTACGCTTTCGTTTTACCTTCTTACACGAATACTAGAAATTTCAACCATTTCAAAATTGATTTTTACTGTTTCGATTTTTTGTCAAGAATTTGATGTTAGGGACCCGGTTCGCATCAAGTGATATTACCCTCCCTATAAAATGTTTTACTGTTTTCTTTGTTGTAAATTACTATAACACACTAGCACCTAATCGTAAATTTTAGGCTGTCTTTGTGTAACATCTGGTTCGTATTGGTTCAGTTCTGTGTGTTGTACCTACATGCACGCCTTTGCTTTTAGATTGGCCCATCTCATGGTCACTGTCACTGGATTCTATCTGGTGGTGTACTATATTCTGTCTGATAGTATCCCAGTCTTGGAAGGAATCATCATCACTCATTAAAACACTAGTTTTTGTACTTTCATCTGAACATTCTTGGTTTTATCTTTGCTTTTTAGAGGACTGCTTTTTCTTTACATTTCTTCGTTTCTGCTTTTCTGTATTTTCATTGTCGCTCCTTTCGTCATCATCACTGGTGTCACCTGGCAAATGTTTATTTTTGTATGCTCGTTTTGCGGACTGCTTTTCTTTGTATTGGTTTGTGTTTTCTTATTTTTCTCTTCGGCATCGGTAGCTTTTTTGAGTTCCTGACAATAGATTATCTTGTCGCTGAGATATAAACAAGTCGATGGCAGATTGTTTGCGACGAATCGTCTCAATCGCGTTGTCATCGCTCTCCAAATTATCCCAGTTGTTGTCGGTGACAGAAATTATTTTACGCAATTTCTCCGAAAAAAGAGTAGTTTTTGTTAAAAATGGGTTTTTTCTAAGAAGAAATGAGCATTACAGGTGTAGTGAGACTTACCGACGAAGACGGCGGTGTCCAAGCCTGGACCCCGCTAAAAGGAATACCTCGAAAGCTGTCTCGCGAGTCCATTATGATATTGTAGGTTATATTTTTACGTTAAAATTAATTTAATTAAAGCTCTTGTGCGAACCTGTCAGTGATTTGGTGTCGTGAATAAAACTGTGTACGTTACCAAATTAATGTTCACGCCAAGGACATCCAGCGGTCAATCTAGAGCAGCCTCGTCTCGTCAATATTTTGCCAACCTCGTAACGCCATAGAGTCTTCCAATCACTTATCACTTAAGCTAATTTCTCGAGAATAATGCCAAGTACAGTATAAAAAAAGACTATCGATACGAGTAGATACAATCAATTGCTTGCTAACGTTCTTTCCATTTCCCCCGCCTTCAGAAGTCACTCCCTCTGTAAGCAAGTTGTAGTATGCCATTTGATGTACTGCAAGTAGTTAAAGTGTTTGTGACTAGAGGGCGGGAGCTGTTGCATCTCACGTAGTTTAAAATAAAACTCTTAACGCACTTTCCCAAAGACGCGTTAAGCCCGGTTGACCTTACTTACGAGTATCTTGAATCAAAGGAAATTTCCGGGAGTTCGTGCTCCGGATACAGAAGTCTCACCGTCGGCAACATCGTTTCCTGCAGCAGCTGCAAGTAACTGGCACCATTGGCCCTCTTTTGTTACTCACTACTACACGCTCGTATCTCGCATTATTCACACGCCATAAATTCTGATGACCATGTTAACTAGATTTGAAAGTTTTTTCGTCAGAAAATATGGCGCATGAAAATCACGATAGTCCCGTGCGTGCGGAGCCTGGCTGCTTTTTGGTCTTCGGTGAGAGCAATTTTTGGCGAGCGTCCTATGGTGAATGCCTACGGAGTGCAATGTTTTTCGGACGGTGCCCATTGAGCAGTCGTAAGTAGTAGGTATTCGCCGATTCTGGAACACGGGGTGGGCGGGTCCGTGGGGTGAAATTGGGCGGTGGGTGGACCACCATCCCTAAAAAAAACAAAAAAACAAATAGCCCCCCACTTGGAACCTTTGGGATAGGTCTCAGGACTCTCAGATAGCTCTGTTACGAAAAGTTTCATGTACACTAATTTGTATATACAAAACTTAAAATATTTTTTAAATATTTACAATGGATACCAATCCCACAATTGAGGTTACATATTCTTAATACAGTATGCTACAATTTAGATTTGATTTCTAAAATATACAAAATAATGATGGAAAAAAAGAGAAGAATGTACTATAGTTTACGTAAGTATTTATTTACATTTATAACAGATATGTCTAAAGGTTTAAACTACAATGTTTGATTTGGTATCCTGTAATGACCCCACGCTAGTGTGTCTGTTGATTTTTTTAATAAGTATCGTTTAGTATCATTGTAAGATAACGATGTTTTATTGATATTTTGAGTAAATATACTATGTTTTATTGATTTAAAACGCAACATTTGAGCATACTGTATTGTTTTTTTTAAGTCTTATAGTCACTAAGAGTTATTTTTTTAGTAACGCACTTATTAATTCCTTTAGCTTTAGATATAACACCATTGTTCTGAATATCCAAGGCATACATTTTTGATCTGAGACCTACAAATTCCTTTAGAATTTTACCATTATTTTCATCTTTGAAAAAAACCTAGCTTTTTTTTTGTTTACTAACGGCAACCCATATTCGTTGTTGGGTTTGTAATCCGATGTGTCGTAATGTAAATTTAGGTCCGGTTTCATGTCCTCATAAAAGTTAAAGGTGAATATTTGATATATTAAACTATCGGTATCTGTGTAAAGGAGCTTGAGATTGTCTTGATATTTGGTTTTCATATAATCGTTGTGGAATTGATACATTAAGGTTTTCGATAGGTCTAAAATGCAGAATCCTGGATAGATTGGTTTATTATAATATATTGTGATGATACGGCCTATTGTGATTTTAATATATAAATGCAATCAATTACTTTTAGGAATTTCTACCTCATCGTATGGTAAGAGATTTTACCGCAGTTCGGGACATCTGTCTACAAGCGGAGGCTGTTATTGTTTATCAAAACTTATCAACAGTGGTCCACACTTCGTCTGGCGGACAATGGGACAACTTCC
>OZ020289.1:6858316-6977720 GCA_963971205.1 Aethes cnicana | reverse complement strand
ACTTATGAACGCCCGGGCCGGCGCCTTTGTTCGCTACCTGCGCTGGTCCCGTTGCTCCGACCGAATAATTGAAAACCTCTCACTGTAGCTTTCATTATATATGTGATGATTTCTAGTACTGATTATACTCATCTGAGCCGAAATGATTGATAGATGGTCGATAATAAAATGCATAACTCTACACAGATTGTGTCTAAATTAATGTTCACTTAACTCTTGACTCGAGTCCCGAAGGGACTCTTAAAGCACTTTAGCTTTAATTTGACCAAGTTCCTCTCTTGAAAAATCTAGCTATTATCAAAGACTGTGTCCATAGAGACTGTCAAATTATTGTACCAATTATAAGCATAGGAATCGTGGTTGATCAATATAAGGTATGGAATTTTAATATTGGGGATTCAGCCTCGTTATTTCTCAAATTAATCCAATACTAACATCCAAGAATTTCACCGTAATCACTTTAGGCCAAGAATCTAAGGAAAATCTCCATTATTAAACTCCTAGGGTTCCTAACGTTTGTCAAAAATGAAAATAAGGAGTTGTGGTATAAAATTAGATTTATTCAAAATAAGAGTTCATTTAGTTTACCACTTTAGAATTTTGAGCAAAAGAAACTGTTTGATTAATTAGACCATGTTTGATTAAAACAGTTTAATCCACTGGCCGGACGTTCCGTTCCTAACAGCCATACTAATAAGGGGAAAACTTTTACGTCCAAATGAAAAACCCCTTGGCACTTATAGTGAAATTTACACACATGCACACAGAAATGTCAGGTTAACAGTAATTATATGCTAGGTCTTATCTATTTCAACTGTACAGGAATTCAAGAGAGAGATATAACACACCTACACTATTATCCTACAACACAAGCACATATTTACAGATTAGTCTAGATTCGCAACCTTACTTCGATTAAAGTATCTCTAGTGACATTACTCCAACTCTAGACCCCCGCGGTCCCCTTCCTCAACTGAGTTTCTCTCCCTTGATCGCAATGAATGTAACGCCCTCACGAACCTCTCAAGACAATTTACACCCCTTCTCCCCCAGACCTCTAGACAGAGAAATATAGTTAACATCAAACTGAATGCTAACGCCACCGCCACCCAGACCCATTGAATCGGTGACCAATCTCTATGATAAAGTATTTACAGAGCTGTCTCCGGATGCATTATAATAGTGTACCTTGTTATTTTTATTACTTTAAAGCTATCTCGAATAAAGTTCGGGTGCGAATCTGTCAAAGAATTAATGTCATGAATAAAACTTGTACATTACCAAGTTAACACTTGCGCCTAGGTCATCTAGCGATCAGCTAGAGCAGCCTCGTCTCGCTCCGTTCTGCCAACCTCGTCCCGCCAAGACTTCGTCAATCTCGAACAACCGCCACTAACTAATTTCCACTCGACACTCTTTATTTTACGACGGTGTACTCTGTCCGAAGGGATTGCGTTTGCGTCGGCCTCCTGCCGACTCCGGCCAAATGAAAAACTGCAATAATAAAGCTCCATTATTTCCCACACAAATTCGATTTTGGTAGATAACCGTCGGAAGTCCTCGGACGACCACAGGCTGGACACCGTCGACGAGGACGTTGAAGACGGTGTACTCTGCGGAGCCGCCCAAATGTCCATCCACCGTCGGAAGTCCTCGGACGACCACAGGCTGGACACCGTCGACGAGGACGTTGACGACGGTGTACTCTGGTCCGAAGGGACGTTTGCGTCGGCCTCCTGCCGACTCCGGCCAAATGAAAAACTGCAATAATAAAGCTCCATTATTTCCCACACAAATTCGATTTTGATAACCATGGGATCGATATTCAAAAATAATGAAAATATTCACTCACCATTTAAACACATTCGCCCCCATTGCTTACTTATGAACGACTAAAATGATCTGCACCATTTCTTATCATAAAGATTTAGTTAAGTGATTGATCTCAACAATAGACCTAGTGTTAGTCAACATAAACAATTGTGGATATGAGGGCACCGCCAAACTTACCAACCAATCTAACTGTAAACAAAGAAAGAAACACTCCAACCTCCGTCGGTCATTTGCGGTAAGCGGAACAATGAAATTCATACCTTTACTGGCATAAGACGCGATACTTTGAGCTAATTGTAAAAGTTAGAATGGTTGGTTAATTGAGCCATGTATGGGTTACTTTCCTCATCATAATCGACCGATATCTCGGACACGGGGACTCCCTGCGCCAGGACACTGGCCCTGTAATCAGGTTATTGGGGGACAGTATGACCTCCTTTCGTTGCGAAGCGTTTATTTTCCTCAAATCCGAAGAAACGAGTACTTAATTATTAGGGCTTTAAGCCCTCCCCCTTGAACCATGGTTTTGTATATATATATATATGTATTGGTATTTGTGAGATAGGTTTTGATTTGGCCAAATCGTGTGTCCAGTTATCGCCGCCGCTATGCCGCCAAACCGTGTCGTACCACTTGCTGTCTACATTCAATCCCAATGAAGTATCCCACTTCAGTTCACATGTCCCGAACCACTGCAATAATTGCCTAATTTATGACAGCCCTCCTGAAATGACCTTACTTCCCTCTCCGAAATACCCACTTATGAACGCCCGGCCGGCGCCTTTGTTCGCTACCTGCGCTGGTCCCGTTGCTCCGACCGAATAATTGAAAACCTCTCACTGTAGCTTTCATTATATATGTGATGATTTCTAGTACTGATTATACTCATCTGAGCCGAAATGATTGATAGATGGTCGATAATAAAATGCATAACTCTACACAGATTGTGTCTAAATTAATGTTCACTTAACTCTTGACTCGAGTCCCGAAGGGACTCTTAAAGCACTTTAGCTTTAATTTGACCAAGTTCCTCTCTTGAAAAATCTAGCTATTATCAAAGACTGTGTCCATAGAGACTGTCAAAATATTGTACCAATTATAAGCATAGGAATCGTGGTTGATCAATATAAGGTATGGAATTTTAATATTGGGGATTCAGCCTCGTTATTTCTCAAATTAATCCAATACTAACATCCAAGAATTTCACCGTAATCACTTTAGGCCAAGAATCTAAGGAAAATCTCCATTATTAAACTCCTAGGGTTCCTAACGTTTGTCAAAAATGAAAATAAGGAGTTGTGGTATAAAATTAGATTTATTCAAAATAAGAGTTCATTTAGTTTACCACTTTAGAATTTTGAGCAAAAGAAACTGTTTGATTAATTAGACCATGTTTGATTAAAACAGTTTAATCCACTGGCCGGACGTTCCGTTCCTAACAGCCATACTAATAAGGGGAAAACTTTTACGTCCAAATGAAAAACCCCTTGGCACTTATAGTGAAATTTACACACATGCACACAGAAATGTCAGGTTAACAGTAATTATATGCTAGGTCTTATCTATTTCAACTGTACAGGAATTCAAGAGAGAGATATAACACACCTACACTATTATCCTACAACACAAGCACATATTTACAGATTAGTCTAGATTCGCAACCTTACTTCGATTAAAGTATCTCTAGTGACATTACTCCAACTCTAGACCCCCGCGGTCCCCTTCCTCAACTGAGTTTCTCTCCCTTGATCGCAATGAATGTAACGCCCTCACGAACCTCTCAAGACAATTTACACCCCTTCTCCCCCAGACCTCTAGACAGAGAAATATAGTTAACATCAAACTGAATGCTAACGCCACCGCCACCCAGACCCATTGAATCGGTGACCAATCTCTATGATAAAGTATTTACAGAGCTGTCTCCGGATGCATTATAATAGTGTACCTTGTTATTTTTATTACTTTAAAGCTATCTCGAATAAAGTTCGGGTGCGAATCTGTCAAAGAATTAATGTCATGAATAAAACTTGTACATTACCAAGTTAACACTTGCGCCTAGGTCATCTAGCGATCAGCTAGAGCAGCCTCGTCTCGCTCCGTTCTGCCAACCTCGTCCCGCCAAGACTTCGTCAATCTCGAACAACCGCCACTAACTAATTTCCACTCGACACTCTTTATTTTACGACGGTGTACTCTGTCCGAAGGGATTGCGTTTGCGTCGGCCTCCTGCCGACTCCGGCCAAATGAAAAACTGCAATAATAAAGCTCCATTATTTCCCACACAAATTCGATTTTGGTAGATAACCGTCGGAAGTCCTCGGACGACCACAGGCTGGACACCGTCGACGAGGACGTTGAAGACGGTGTACTCTGCGGAGCCGCCCAAATGTCCATCCACCGTCGGAAGTCCTCGGACGACCACAGGCTGGACACCGTCGACGAGGACGTTGACGACGGTGTACTCTGGTCCGAAGGGACGTTTGCGTCGGCCTCCTGCCGACTCCGGCCAAATGAAAAACTGCAATAATAAAGCTCCATTATTTCCCACACAAATTCGATTTTGATAACCATGGGATCGATATTCAAAAATAATGAAAATATTCACTCACCATTTAAACACATTCGCCCCCATTGCTTACTTATGAACGACTAAAATGATCTGCACCATTTCTTATCATAAAGATTTAGTTAAGTGATTGATCTCAACAATAGACCTAGTGTTAGTCAACATAAACAATTGTGGATATGAGGGCACCGCCAAACTTACCAACCAATCTAACTGTAAACAAAGAAAGAAACACTCCAACCTCCGTCGGTCATTTGCGGTAAGCGGAACAATGAAATTCATACCTTTACTGGCATAAGACGCGATACTTTGAGCTAATTGTAAAAGTTAGAATGGTTGGTTAATTGAGCCATGTATGGGTTACTTTCCTCATCATAATCGACCGATATCTCGGACACGGGGACTCCCTGCGCCAGGACACTGGCCCTGTAATCAGGTTATTGGGGGACAGTATGACCTCCTTTCGCTGCGAAGCGTTTATTTTCCTCAAATCCGAAGAAACGAGTACTTAATTATTAGGGCTTTAAGCCCTCCCCCTTGAACCATGGTTTTGTATATATATATATATATGTATTGGTATTTGTGAGATAGGTTTTGATTTGGCCAAATCGTGTGTCCAGTTATCGCCGCCGCTATGCCGCCAAACCGTGTCGTACCACTTGCTGTCTACATTCAATCCCAATGAAGTATCCAACTTCAGTTCACATGTCCCGAACCACTGCAATAATTGCCTAATTTATGACAGCCCTCCTGAAATGACCTTACTTCCCTCTCCGAAATACCCACTTATGAACGCCCGGCCGGCGCCTTTGTTCGCTACCTGCGCTGGTCCCGTTGCTCCGACCGAATAATTGAAAACCTCTCACTGTAGCTTTCATTATATATGTGATGATTTCTAGTACTGATTATACTCATCTGAGCCGAAATGATTGATAGATGGTCGATAATAAAATGCATAACTCTACACAGATTGTGTCTAAATTAATGTTCACTTAACTCTTGACTCGAGTCCCGAAGGGACTCTTAAAGCACTTTAGCTTTAATTTGACCAAGTTCCTCTCTTGAAAAATCTAGCTATTATCAAAGACTGTGTCCATAGAGACTGTCAAAATATTGTACCAATTATAAGCATAGGAATCGTGGTTGATCAATATAAGGTATGGAATTTTAATATTGGGGATTCAGCCTCGTTATTTCTCAAATTAATCCAATACTAACATCCAAGAATTTCACCGTAATCACTTTAGGCCAAGAATCTAAGGAAAATCTCCATTATTAAACTCCTAGGGTTCCTAACGTTTGTCAAAAATGAAAATAAGGAGTTGTGGTATAAAATTAGATTTATTCAAAATAAGAGTTCATTTAGTTTACCACTTTAGAATTTTGAGCAAAAGAAACTGTTTGATTAATTAGACCATGTTTGATTAAAACAGTTTAATCCACTGGCCGGACGTTCCGTTCCTAACAGCCATACTAATAAGGGGAAAACTTTTACGTCCAAATGAAAAACCCCTTGGCACTTATAGTGAAATTTACACACATGCACACAGAAATGTCAGGTTAACAGTAATTATATGCTAGGTCTTATCTATTTCAACTGTACAGGAATTCAAGAGAGAGATATAACACACCTACACTATTATCCTACAACACAAGCACATATTTACAGATTAGTCTAGATTCGCAACCTTACTTCGATTAAAGTATCTCTAGTGACATTACTCCAACTCTAGACCCCCGCGGTCCCCTTCCTCAACTGAGTTTCTCTCCCTTGATCGCAATGAATGTAACGCCCTCACGAACCTCTCAAGACAATTTACACCCCTTCTCCCCCAGACCTCTAGACAGAGAAATATAGTTAACATCAAACTGAATGCTAACGCCACCGCCACCCAGACCCATTGAATCGGTGACCAATCTCTATGATAAAGTATTTACAGAGCTGTCTCCGGATGCATTATAATAGTGTACCTTGTTATTTTTATTACTTTAAAGCTATCTCGAATAAAGTTCGGGTGCGAATCTGTCAAAGAATTAATGTCATGAATAAAACTTGTACATTACCAAGTTAACACTTGCGCCTAGGTCATCTAGCGATCAGCTAGAGCAGCCTCGTCTCGCTCCGTTCTGCCAACCTCGTCCCGCCAAGACTTCGTCAATCTCGAACAACCGCCACTAACTAATTTCCACTCGACACTCTTTATTTTACGACGGTGTACTCTGTCCGAAGGGATTGCGTTTGCGTCGGCCTCCTGCCGACTCCGGCCAAATGAAAAACTGCAATAATAAAGCTCCATTATTTCCCACACAAATTCGATTTTGGTAGATAACCGTCGGAAGTCCTCGGACGACCACAGGCTGGACACCGTCGACGAGGACGTTGAAGACGGTGTACTCTGCGGAGCCGCCCAAATGTCCATCCACCGTCGGAAGTCCTCGGACGACCACAGGCTGGACACCGTCGACGAGGACGTTGACGACGGTGTACTCTGGTCCGAAGGGACGTTTGCGTCGGCCTCCTGCCGACTCCGGCCAAATGAAAAACTGCAATAATAAAGCTCCATTATTTCCCACACAAATTCGATTTTGATAACCATGGGATCGATATTCAAAAATAATGAAAATATTCACTCACCATTTAAACACATTCGCCCCCATTGCTTACTTATGAACGACTAAAATGATCTGCACCATTTCTTATCATAAAGATTTAGTTAAGTGATTGATCTCAACAATAGACCTAGTGTTAGTCAACATAAACAATTGTGGATATGAGGGCACCGCCAAACTTACCAACCAATCTAACTGTAAACAAAGAAAGAAACACTCCAACCTCCGTCGGTCATTTGCGGTAAGCGGAACAATGAAATTCATACCTTTACTGGCATAAGACGCGATACTTTGAGCTAATTGTAAAAGTTAGAATGGTTGGTTAATTGAGCCATGTATGGGTTACTTTCCTCATCATAATCGACCGATATCTCGGACACGGGGACTCCCTGCGCCAGGACACTGGCCCTGTAATCAGGTTATTGGGGGACAGTATGACCTCCTTTCGTTGCGAAGCGTTTATTTTCCTCAAATCCGAAGAAACGAGTACTTAATTATTAGGGCTTTAAGCCCTCCCCCTTGAACCATGGTTTTGTATATATATATATATGTATTGGTATTTGTGAGATAGGTTTTGATTTGGCCAAATCGTGTGTCCAGTTATCGCCGCCGCTATGCCGCCAAACCGTGTCGTACCACTTGCTGTCTACATTCAATCCCAATGAAGTATCCCACTTCAGTTCACATGTCCCGAACCACTGCAATAATTGCCTAATTTATGACAGCCCTCCTGAAATGACCTTACTTCCCTCTCCGAAATACCCACTTATGAACGCCCGGCCGGCGCCTTTGTTCGCTACCTGCGCTGGTCCCGTTGCTCCGACCGAATAATTGAAAACCTCTCACTGTAGCTTTCATTATATATGTGATGATTTCTAGTACTGATTATACTCATCTGAGCCGAAATGATTGATAGATGGTCGATAATAAAATGCATAACTCTACACAGATTGTGTCTAAATTAATGTTCACTTAACTCTTGACTCGAGTCCCGAAGGGACTCTTAAAGCACTTTAGCTTTAATTTGACCAAGTTCCTCTCTTGAAAAATCTAGCTATTATCAAAGACTGTGTCCATAGAGACTGTCAAAATATTGTACCAATTATAAGCATAGGAATCGTGGTTGATCAATATAAGGTATGGAATTTTAATATTGGGGATTCAGCCTCGTTATTTCTCAAATTAATCCAATACTAACATCCAAGAATTTCACCGTAATCACTTTAGGCCAAGAATCTAAGGAAAATCTCCATTATTAAACTCCTAGGGTTCCTAACGTTTGTCAAAAATGAAAATAAGGAGTTGTGGTATAAAATTAGATTTATTCAAAATAAGAGTTCATTTAGTTTACCACTTTAGAATTTTGAGCAAAAGAAACTGTTTGATTAATTAGACCATGTTTGATTAAAACAGTTTAATCCACTGGCCGGACGTTCCGTTCCTAACAGCCATACTAATAAGGGGAAAACTTTTACGTCCAAATGAAAAACCCCTTGGCACTTATAGTGAAATTTACACACATGCACACAGAAATGTCAGGTTAACAGTAATTATATGCTAGGTCTTATCTATTTCAACTGTACAGGAATTCAAGAGAGAGATATAACACACCTACACTATTATCCTACAACACAAGCACATATTTACAGATTAGTCTAGATTCGCAACCTTACTTCGATTAAAGTATCTCTAGTGACATTACTCCAACTCTAGACCCCCGCGGTCCCCTTCCTCAACTGAGTTTCTCTCCCTTGATCGCAATGAATGTAACGCCCTCACGAACCTCTCAAGACAATTTACACCCCTTCTCCCCCAGACCTCTAGACAGAGAAATATAGTTAACATCAAACTGAATGCTAACGCCACCGCCACCCAGACCCATTGAATCGGTGACCAATCTCTATGATAAAGTATTTACAAAGCTGTCTCCGGATGCATTATAATAGTGTACCTTGTTATTTTTATTACTTTAAAGCTATCTCGAATAAAGTTCGGGTGCGAATCTGTCAAAGAATTAATGTCATGAATAAAACTTGTACATTACCAAGTTAACACTTGCGCCTAGGTCATCTAGCGATCAGCTAGAGCAGCCTCGTCTCGCTCCGTTCTGCCAACCTCGTCCCGCCAAGACTTCGTCAATCTCGAACAACCGCCACTAACTAATTTCCACTCGACACTCTTTATTTTACGACGGTGTACTCTGTCCGAAGGGATTGCGTTTGCGTCGGCCTCCTGCCGACTCCGGCCAAATGAAAAACTGCAATAATAAAGCTCCATTATTTCCCACACAAATTCGATTTTGGTAGATAACCGTCGGAAGTCCTCGGACGACCACAGGCTGGACACCGTCGACGAGGACGTTGAAGACGGTGTACTCTGCGGAGCCGCCCAAATGTCCATCCACCGTCGGAAGTCCTCGGACGACCACAGGCTGGACACCGTCGACGAGGACGTTGACGACGGTGTACTCTGGTCCGAAGGGACGTTTGCGTCGGCCTCCTGCCGACTCCGGCCAAATGAAAAACTGCAATAATAAAGCTCCATTATTTCCCACACAAATTCGATTTTGATAACCATGGGATCGATATTCAAAAATAATGAAAATATTCACTCACCATTTAAACACATTCGCCCCCATTGCTTACTTATGAACGACTAAAATGATCTGCACCATTTCTTATCATAAAGATTTAGTTAAGTGATTGATCTCAACAATAGACCTAGTGTTAGTCAACATAAACAATTGTGGATATGAGGGCACCGCCAAACTTACCAACCAATCTAACTGTAAACAAAGAAAGAAACACTCCAACCTCCGTCGGTCATTTGCGGTAAGCGGAACAATGAAATTCATACCTTTACTGGCATAAGACGCGATACTTTGAGCTAATTGTAAAAGTTAGAATGGTTGGTTAATTGAGCCATGTATGGGTTACTTTCCTCATCATAATCGACCGATATCTCGGACACGGGGACTCCCTGCGCCAGGACACTGGCCCTGTAATCAGGTTATTGGGGGACAGTATGACCTCCTTTCGCTGCGAAGCGTTTATTTTCCTCAAATCCGAAGAAACGAGTACTTAATTATTAGGGCTTTAAGCCCTCCCCCTTGAACCATGGTTTTGTATATATATATATATATGTATTGGTATTTGTGAGATAGGTTTTGATTTGGCCAAATCGTGTGTCCAGTTATCGCCGCCGCTATGCCGCCAAACCGTGTCGTACCACTTGCTGTCTACATTCAATCCCAATGAAGTATCCAACTTCAGTTCACATGTCCCGAACCACTGCAATAATTGCCTAATTTATGACAGCCCTCCTGAAATGACCTTACTTCCCTCTCCGAAATACCCACTTATGAACGCCCGGCCGGCGCCTTTGTTCGCTACCTGCGCTGGTCCCGTTGCTCCGACCGAATAATTGAAAACCTCTCACTGTAGCTTTCATTATATATGTGATGATTTCTAGTACTGATTATACTCATCTGAGCCGAAATGATTGATAGATGGTCGATAATAAAATGCATAACTCTACACAGATTGTGTCTAAATTAATGTTCACTTAACTCTTGACTCGAGTCCCGAAGGGACTCTTAAAGCACTTTAGCTTTAATTTGACCAAGTTCCTCTCTTGAAAAATCTAGCTATTATCAAAGACTGTGTCCATAGAGACTGTCAAAATATTGTACCAATTATAAGCATAGGAATCGTGGTTGATCAATATAAGGTATGGAATTTTAATATTGGGGATTCAGCCTCGTTATTTCTCAAATTAATCCAATACTAACATCCAAGAATTTCACCGTAATCACTTTAGGCCAAGAATCTAAGGAAAATCTCCATTATTAAACTCCTAGGGTTCCTAACGTTTGTCAAAAATGAAAATAAGGAGTTGTGGTATAAAATTAGATTTATTCAAAATAAGAGTTCATTTAGTTTACCACTTTAGAATTTTGAGCAAAAGAAACTGTTTGATTAATTAGACCATGTTTGATTAAAACAGTTTAATCCACTGGCCGGACGTTCCGTTCCTAACAGCCATACTAATAAGGGGAAAACTTTTACGTCCAAATGAAAAACCCCTTGGCACTTATAGTGAAATTTACACACATGCACACAGAAATGTCAGGTTAACAGTAATTATATGCTAGGTCTTATCTATTTCAACTGTACAGGAATTCAAGAGAGAGATATAACACACCTACACTATTATCCTACAACACAAGCACATATTTACAGATTAGTCTAGATTCGCAACCTTACTTCGATTAAAGTATCTCTAGTGACATTACTCCAACTCTAGACCCCCGCGGTCCCCTTCCTCAACTGAGTTTCTCTCCCTTGATCGCAATGAATGTAACGCCCTCACGAACCTCTCAAGACAATTTACACCCCTTCTCCCCCAGACCTCTAGACAGAGAAATATAGTTAACATCAAACTGAATGCTAACGCCACCGCCACCCAGACCCATTGAATCGGTGACCAATCTCTATGATAAAGTATTTACAGAGCTGTCTCCGGATGCATTATAATAGTGTACCTTGTTATTTTTATTACTTTAAAGCTATCTCGAATAAAGTTCGGGTGCGAATCTGTCAAAGAATTAATGTCATGAATAAAACTTGTACATTACCAAGTTAACACTTGCGCCTAGGTCATCTAGCGATCAGCTAGAGCAGCCTCGTCTCGCTCCGTTCTGCCAACCTCGTCCCGCCAAGACTTCGTCAATCTCGAACAACCGCCACTAACTAATTTCCACTCGACACTCTTTATTTTACGACGGTGTACTCTGTCCGAAGGGATTGCGTTTGCGTCGGCCTCCTGCCGACTCCGGCCAAATGAAAAACTGCAATAATAAAGCTCCATTATTTCCCACACAAATTCGATTTTGGTAGATAACCGTCGGAAGTCCTCGGACGACCACAGGCTGGACACCGTCGACGAGGACGTTGAAGACGGTGTACTCTGCGGAGCCGCCCAAATGTCCATCCACCGTCGGAAGTCCTCGGACGACCACAGGCTGGACACCGTCGACGAGGACGTTGACGACGGTGTACTCTGGTCCGAAGGGACGTTTGCGTCGGCCTCCTGCCGACTCCGGCCAAATGAAAAACTGCAATAATAAAGCTCCATTATTTCCCACACAAATTCGATTTTGATAACCATGGGATCGATATTCAAAAATAATGAAAATATTCACTCACCATTTAAACACATTCGCCCCCATTGCTTACTTATGAACGACTAAAATGATCTGCACCATTTCTTATCATAAAGATTTAGTTAAGTGATTGATCTCAACAATAGACCTAGTGTTAGTCAACATAAACAATTGTGGATATGAGGGCACCGCCAAACTTACCAACCAATCTAACTGTAAACAAAGAAAGAAACACTCCAACCTCCGTCGGTCATTTGCGGTAAGCGGAACAATGAAATTCATACCTTTACTGGCATAAGACGCGATACTTTGAGCTAATTGTAAAAGTTAGAATGGTTGGTTAATTGAGCCATGTATGGGTTACTTTCCTCATCATAATCGACCGATATCTCGGACACGGGGACTCCCTGCGCCAGGACACTGGCCCTGTAATCAGGTTATTGGGGGACAGTATGACCTCCTTTCGCTGCGAAGCGTTTATTTTCCTCAAATCCGAAGAAACGAGTACTTAATTATTAGGGCTTTAAGCCCTCCCCCTTGAACCATGGTTTTGTATATATATATATATGTATTGGTATTTGTGAGATAGGTTTTGATTTGGCCAAATCGTGTGTCCAGTTATCGCCGCCGCTATGCCGCCAAACCGTGTCGTACCACTTGCTGTCTACATTCAATCCCAATGAAGTATCCCACTTCAGTTCACATGTCCCGAACCACTGCAATAATTGCCTAATTTATGACAGCCCTCCTGAAATGACCTTACTTCCCTCTCCGAAATACCCACTTATGAACGCCCGGCCGGCGCCTTTGTTCGCTACCTGCGCTGGTCCCGTTGCTCCGACCGAATAATTGAAAACCTCTCACTGTAGCTTTCATTATATATGTGATGATTTCTAGTACTGATTATACTCATCTGAGCCGAAATGATTGATAGATGGTCGATAATAAAATGCATAACTCTACACAGATTGTGTCTAAATTAATGTTCACTTAACTCTTGACTCGAGTCCCGAAGGGACTCTTAAAGCACTTTAGCTTTAATTTGACCAAGTTCCTCTCTTGAAAAATCTAGCTATTATCAAAGACTGTGTCCATAGAGACTGTCAAAATATTGTACCAATTATAAGCATAGGAATCGTGGTTGATCAATATAAGGTATGGAATTTTAATATTGGGGATTCAGCCTCGTTATTTCTCAAATTAATCCAATACTAACATCCAAGAATTTCACCGTAATCACTTTAGGCCAAGAATCTAAGGAAAATCTCCATTATTAAACTCCTAGGGTTCCTAACGTTTGTCAAAAATGAAAATAAGGAGCTGTGGTATAAAATTAGATTTATTCAAAATAAGAGTTCATTTAGTTTACCACTTTAGAATTTTGAGCAAAAGAAACTGTTTGATTAATTAGACCATGTTTGATTAAAACAGTTTAATCCACTGGCCGGACGTTCCGTTCCTAACAGCCATACTAATAAGGGGAAAACTTTTACGTCCAAATGAAAAACCCCTTGGCACTTATAGTGAAATTTACACACATGCACACAGAAATGTCAGGTTAACAGTAATTATATGCTAGGTCTTATCTATTTCAACTGTACAGGAATTCAAGAGAGAGATATAACACACCTACACTATTATCCTACAACACAAGCACATATTTACAGATTAGTCTAGATTCGCAACCTTACTTCGATTAAAGTATCTCTAGTGACATTACTCCAACTCTAGACCCCCGCGGTCCCCTTCCTCAACTGAGTTTCTCTCCCTTGATCGCAATGAATGTAACGCCCTCACGAACCTCTCAAGACAATTTACACCCCTTCTCCCCCAGACCTCTAGACAGAGAAATATAGTTAACATCAAACTGAATGCTAACGCCACCGCCACCCAGACCCATTGAATCGGTGACCAATCTCTATGATAAAGTATTTACAGAGCTGTCTCCGGATGCATTATAATAGTGTACCTTGTTATTTTTATTACTTTAAAGCTATCTCGAATAAAGTTCGGGTGCGAATCTGTCAAAGAATTAATGTCATGAATAAAACTTGTACATTACCAAGTTAACACTTGCGCCTAGGTCATCTAGCGATCAGCTAGAGCAGCCTCGTCTCGCTCCGTTCTGCCAACCTCGTCCCGCCAAGACTTCGTCAATCTCGAACAACCGCCACTAACTAATTTCCACTCGACACTCTTTATTTTACGACGGTGTACTCTGTCCGAAGGGATTGCGTTTGCGTCGGCCTCCTGCCGACTCCGGCCAAATGAAAAACTGCAATAATAAAGCTCCATTATTTCCCACACAAATTCGATTTTGGTAGATAACCGTCGGAAGTCCTCGGACGACCACAGGCTGGACACCGTCGACGAGGACGTTGAAGACGGTGTACTCTGCGGAGCCGCCCAAATGTCCATCCACCGTCGGAAGTCCTCGGACGACCACAGGCTGGACACCGTCGACGAGGACGTTGACGACGGTGTACTCTGGTCCGAAGGGACGTTTGCGTCGGCCTCCTGCCGACTCCGGCCAAATGAAAAACTGCAATAATAAAGCTCCATTATTTCCCACACAAATTCGATTTTGATAACCATGGGATCGATATTCAAAAATAATGAAAATATTCACTCACCATTTAAACACATTCGCCCCCATTGCTTACTTATGAACGACTAAAATGATCTGCACCATTTCTTATCATAAAGATTTAGTTAAGTGATTGATCTCAACAATAGACCTAGTGTTAGTCAACATAAACAATTGTGGATATGAGGGCACCGCCAAACTTACCAACCAATCTAACTGTAAACAAAGAAAGAAACACTCCAACCTCCGTCGGTCATTTGCGGTAAGCGGAACAATGAAATTCATACCTTTACTGGCATAAGACGCGATACTTTGAGCTAATTGTAAAAGTTAGAATGGTTGGTTAATTGAGCCATGTATGGGTTACTTTCCTCATCATAATCGACCGATATCTCGGACACGGGGACTCCCTGCGCCAGGACACTGGCCCTGTAATCAGGTTATTGGGGGACAGTATGACCTCCTTTCGCTGCGAAGCGTTTATTTTCCTCAAATCCGAAGAAACGAGTACTTAATTATTAGGGCTTTAAGCCCTCCCCCTTGAACCATGATTTTGTATATATATATATATGTATTGGTATTTGTGAGATAGGTTTTGATTTGGCCAAATCGTGTGTCCAGTTATCGCCGCCGCTATGCCGCCAAACCGTGTCGTACCACTTGCTGTCTACATTCAATCCCAATGAAGTATCCCACTTCAGTTCACATGTCCCGAACCACTGCAATAATTGCCTAATTTATGACAGCCCTCCTGAAATGACCTTACTTCCCTCTCCGAAATACCCACTTATGAACGCCCGGCCGGCGCCTTTGTTCGCTACCTGCGCTGGTCCCGTTGCTCCGACCGAATAATTGAAAACCTCTCACTGTAGCTTTCATTATATATGTGATGATTTCTAGTACTGATTATACTCATCTGAGCCGAAATGATTGATAGATGGTCGATAATAAAATGCATAACTCTACACAGATTGTGTCTAAATTAATGTTCACTTAACTCTTGACTCGAGTCCCGAAGGGACTCTTAAAGCACTTTAGCTTTAATTTGACCAAGTTCCTCTCTTGAAAAATCTAGCTATTATCAAAGACTGTGTCCATAGAGACTGTCAAAATATTGTACCAATTATAAGCATAGGAATCGTGGTTGATCAATATAAGGTATGGAATTTTAATATTGGGGATTCAGCCTCGTTATTTCTCAAATTAATCCAATACTAACATCCAAGAATTTCACCGTAATCACTTTAGGCCAAGAATCTAAGGAAAATCTCCATTATTAAACTCCTAGGGTTCCTAACGTTTGTCAAAAATGAAAATAAGGAGCTGTGGTATAAAATTAGATTTATTCAAAATAAGAGTTCATTTAGTTTACCACTTTAGAATTTTGAGCAAAAGAAACTGTTTGATTAATTAGACCATGTTTGATTAAAACAGTTTAATCCACTGGCCGGACGTTCCGTTCCTAACAGCCATACTAATAAGGGGAAAACTTTTACGTCCAAATGAAAAACCCCTTGGCACTTATAGTGAAATTTACACACATGCACACAGAAATGTCAGGTTAACAGTAATTATATGCTAGGTCTTATCTATTTCAACTGTACAGGAATTCAAGAGAGAGATATAACACACCTACACTATTATCCTACAACACAAGCACATATTTACAGATTAGTCTAGATTCGCAACCTTACTTCGATTAAAGTATCTCTAGTGACATTACTCCAACTCTAGACCCCCGCGGTCCCCTTCCTCAACTGAGTTTCTCTCCCTTGATCGCAATGAATGTAACGCCCTCACGAACCTCTCAAGACAATTTACACCCCTTCTCCCCCAGACCTCTAGACAGAGAAATATAGTTAACATCAAACTGAATGCTAACGCCACCGCCACCCAGACCCATTGAATCGGTGACCAATCTCTATGATAAAGTATTTACAGAGCTGTCTCCGGATGCATTATAATAGTGTACCTTGTTATTTTTATTACTTTAAAGCTATCTCGAATAAAGTTCGGGTGCGAATCTGTCAAAGAATTAATGTCATGAATAAAACTTGTACATTACCAAGTTAACACTTGCGCCTAGGTCATCTAGCGATCAGCTAGAGCAGCCTCGTCTCGCTCCGTTCTGCCAACCTCGTCCCTCGTCCCGCCAAGACTTCGTCAATCTCGAACAACCGCCACTAACTAATTTCCACTCGACACTCTTTATTTTACGACGGTGTACTCTGTCCGAAGGGATTGCGTTTGCGTCG
Organism: Aethes cnicana; assembly: GCA_963971205.1. Taxonomy (NCBI): domain Eukaryota; kingdom Metazoa; phylum Arthropoda; class Insecta; order Lepidoptera; family Tortricidae; genus Aethes; species Aethes cnicana. The sequence goes on along the minus strand of OZ020289.1, from coordinate 6,960,705 downwards.
GCCTCCTGCCGACTCCGGCCAAATGAAAAACTGCAATAATAAAGCTCCATTATTTCCCACACAAATTCGATTTTGGTAGATAACCGTCGGAAGTCCTCGGACGACCACAGGCTGGACACCGTCGACGAGGACGTTGAAGACGGTGTACTCTGCGGAGCCGCCCAAATGTCCATCCACCGTCGGAAGTCCTCGGACGACCACAGGCTGGACACCGTCGACGAGGACGTTGACGACGGTGTACTCTGGTCCGAAGGGACGTTTGCGTCGGCCTCCTGCCGACTCCGGCCAAATGAAAAACTGCAATAATAAAGCTCCATTATTTCCCACACAAATTCGATTTTGATAACCATGGGATCGATATTCAAAAATAATGAAAATATTCACTCACCATTTAAACACATTCGCCCCCATTGCTTACTTATGAACGACTAAAATGATCTGCACCATTTCTTATCATAAAGATTTAGTTAAGTGATTGATCTCAACAATAGACCTAGTGTTAGTCAACATAAACAATTGTGGATATGAGGGCACCGCCAAACTTACCAACCAATCTAACTGTAAACAAAGAAAGAAACACTCCAACCTCCGTCGGTCATTTGCGGTAAGCGGAACAATGAAATTCATACCTTTACTGGCATAAGACGCGATACTTTGAGCTAATTGTAAAAGTTAGAATGGTTGGTTAATTGAGCCATGTATGGGTTACTTTCCTCATCATAATCGACCGATATCTCGGACACGGGGACTCCCTGCGCCAGGACACTGGCCCTGTAATCAGGTTATTGGGGGACAGTATGACCTCCTTTCGCTGCGAAGCGTTTATTTTCCTCAAATCCGAAGAAACGAGTACTTAATTATTAGGGCTTTAAGCCCTCCCCCTTGAACCATGGTTTTGTATATATATATATATGTATTGGTATTTGTGAGATAGGTTTTGATTTGGCCAAATCGTGTGTCCAGTTATCGCCGCCGCTATGCCGCCAAACCGTGTCGTACCACTTGCTGTCTACATTCAATCCCAATGAAGTATCCCACTTCAGTTCACATGTCCCGAACCACTGCAATAATTGCCTAATTTATGACAGCCCTCCTGAAATGACCTTACTTCCCTCTCCGAAATACCCACTTATGAACGCCCGGCCGGCGCCTTTGTTCGCTACCTGCGCTGGTCCCGTTGCTCCGACCGAATAATTGAAAACCTCTCACTGTAGCTTTCATTATATATGTGATGATTTCTAGTACTGATTATACTCATCTGAGCCGAAATGATTGATAGATGGTCGATAATAAAATGCATAACTCTACACAGATTGTGTCTAAATTAATGTTCACTTAACTCTTGACTCGAGTCCCGAAGGGACTCTTAAAGCACTTTAGCTTTAATTTGACCAAGTTCCTCTCTTGAAAAATCTAGCTATTATCAAAGACTGTGTCCATAGAGACTGTCAAAATATTGTACCAATTATAAGCATAGGAATCGTGGTTGATCAATATAAGGTATGGAATTTTAATATTGGGGATTCAGCCTCGTTATTTCTCAAATTAATCCAATACTAACATCCAAGAATTTCACCGTAATCACTTTAGGCCAAGAATCTAAGGAAAATCTCCATTATTAAACTCCTAGGGTTCCTAACGTTTGTCAAAAATGAAAATAAGGAGTTGTGGTATAAAATTAGATTTATTCAAAATAAGAGTTCATTTAGTTTACCACTTTAGAATTTTGAGCAAAAGAAACTGTTTGATTAATTAGACCATGTTTGATTAAAACAGTTTAATCCACTGGCCGGACGTTCCGTTCCTAACAGCCATACTAATAAGGGGAAAACCTTACGTCCAAATGAAAAACCCCTTGGCACTTATAGTGAAATTAACACACATGCACACAGAAATGTCAGGTTATCACTAATTATATGCTAGGTCTTATCTATTTCAACTGTACAGGAATTCAAGAGAGAGAGATATACGAGGGGAGGTTCAAAAATTCGCGGAATGAAGTATTTGGATATTAAATAAAACAATAGAAGTAATTTTCCTTTTCAATATATTTACCCTCGAGTTTAATGCATTTTTCAGATCGACTAATTAATTTATGTAGACCATCAAAAAAATATTTTTTATCTTTGCCTTCAAAATGAGCCGAAATAGCCTCCTTCACTTCTTCATCGTCACAATTTTTTTTTCCTCGTAGTTCTTTTTTTTAAATTTGGGAAAAAATAATAATCGCTGGGGGCCAGATCCGGGCTGTAGGGTGGGTGAACCAGCGATTTGAAGCTGCACCTGTTAAGAGCAGCAGTCGCAATATGGCTCTTGTGAACCGGTGCATTGTCGTGCAACAGCAACACACCCTTTGACAATTTTCCCCGCCTTTTTTCTTTAATGGCTTCACGTAGTCTTTCTAATAGCATTGCATAATATGTCCCTGTTATGGTAACACCCTTGTCCTTGTAGTCGATCATAAGAATTCCTGTTGAATCCCAAAAAATCGTAGCCATCACCTTTCCGGCTGATTCTGATACCCTGAACTTCTTCGGAGGTGGTGCACCCTTCTTATGCCACTGCATAGACTCTTGTTTCGACTCGGGTTCAAAATGATGAACCCAAGTCTCATCTCCAGTCACAATTCGTTCCAATATGTGTGTGGGATTGTCACCACACAGATTCAAAAATTGCTTCGATGCTTCAACTCGTTGTTGCATCTGTTGCTGTTTGAGCATTCTTGGTACCCACCTTGCACTCACTTTCGTCATGCCAAGATGGTCATGTAGTATCCTCAAAATTGTTGCATCTGATACTCCAACTAATGCAGCTAATTGTTTCTTTTTAAGTCGAGCATCTTCTAGTACGAGATTTTCAACTTTTTGAACGATATCCGCCGATGTGACTTCAATCGGCCGTCCTGGGCGACGGTCGTCTTCAATTGATTCTCTGCCATGTTTGAAGAGGCCATGCCACTTGTAAATCATGGTTTTAGCAGGGCACCGGTCCCCGTAGACGGTTTTCATTTCATTCATTATAAGTTGCGAAGGTTTTCCTTGCTTCGATAGAAATTTTATCACGGCACGATATTCAATTTGCTCCATAGTAGCACGTTTATTCCGAAATATTTAGTTCGAGGGGCGATATCTTTAAAACAAATAACGGTATTGAATTGACATTTATATTTTTTTTTCCTAAAGAGTTCTCATACCAGATAAGCAAAGAGGTTTTGTACAATTTAACCTCCTTCTACTTCATTCCGCGGACTTTTGGACCTCCCCTCGTAACACACCTATATTATTATTCTACAACACAAGCACATATTTACAGATTAGGTCTAGATTCGCAATCCTTACTTCAATTAAAGTATATCTAATGACATTACTCCAACTCTAAGCCCCCACGGTCCCCTTCCTCAACTGGGTTTCTCTCCCTTGGTTGCAATGACTGTAACGCCCTCACGAACCTCTCTAGACAAATTTCACCCCTTCTCCCCCAGACCTCCAGACAGAGAAATATGGCTAACATCAAATTGAATACTAATGCCACGACCACCCAGATCCAGTGTATTGGTAACCAATCTCCACGATAAGTTATTTCCAGAGCTGTCTCCGGATGCATTTCAATAGTGTACTTGGTTATGTTTACTTTAAAGCTATCTCGAATAAAGTTCGGGTGCGAATCCGTTAAAGAATTTATGTTATGAATAAAACTTGTACTATCGACTCGGAGAACGCCTTTACCCCTTAAGGTTGCATTTTGTATGCACTCATAGACAGTGCTCGCCCCTCCTACAATTGACAAGCACCAATAGAAATTCAAGACAGCACAACAAAAGATTTTTTATAAATAAGAAATTTTCTTATAAACTTTTTCTGGTTTGTTAGACTATTTGACTGGCTTGCAGTTTATAGTACTTAGTAAGTATAGGCAAGTAATTTTATTTAATATGAAAAGTTTATTCTATAATCCAGGAATACCTAGGTACTCAGTTATAATATAAGTTTAAGAATTTGCATTGAAAGCTTTTGTTTCGGATTTAATCACACTCAACGCAATGAAATCGGGTCACTTTTGTACGATTTTCCATACAAAGTGACCCGATTTCATTGTGGTTAAGTGTATTATCATAACAAAGATATTGAAGAAAGAAACGTTTATTGTCGAGTTTCTTGCTGCGTTTCTTCTCAAAATAGTAATAGGTATATCACTTTCCGAAGTGCTGGTAGATTCAGTATCTATAGGCAAAGACTTTTTTTTATACCTAGTAATTTTTCATTAGCTGCGTTTAAAGAACATTTTGATATTTTCAAGTTTGCTGGTGGTAGGACATCGTAGAAGGTCCATTCGGTTAGCTACCATTGTCTTACTCGTCTACCTGTAGTCCCCAAAATTGTTGTTAAGCAATATTATATTTAAGTTCCTACATATTCAGTTCAATTTAGTGTGCAGTGATAAGAGACATTTGTTCGGTTCAAAGTAAAAAAAAATTGGTCGCGACAGACGGACGGAACGACACAGAGTGATCCTATAAGGATTCCGTTTTTACCTCTTGAGGTTCGGAATCCTAAAAAAACCCTGACCATATGTAGTAAAATATTTTGTTTGAGAAACTATTGATAATGTTACTTCCTTGACAGTTTTAAAAACGATTTTGTTTAAATAATGCGAAATCTATTAAAAGAAAGACCGTCATTAAACGTAAATTTAAACGAGAAAAACACGCTCAAATAATGCACATTACTTACCTGTAGGTATTATGCCTGCTGGCAAACTTCGCATTCATCCGGCAAATAGTGGTCGTAAACACACTCCTGACAGGCAATGCACCAAAATTCTTCCTCATTAACGAACACTAAAACGTTTTGCCCGAAACTTAAATCTATTATAAAATGTCTCAAAAAACGATTGCCTACGTTTAGTCCACAATTGCTACACGTCGACCGGAGCACAAAATGTGTAAAATCCCATGGCCATATAAGTCCACTATCAAGCATAAAAATATAATCATTCCGGTTTAACGTTCTGTCCACATCCATAAGTTCCATTATATTACAAAAAAAATTACTAACACACATTAAAATATCTACCAACTATCTACATATCTACCTATCTACCTACTATTATAATACACTTAGCTCATTAATTTACTAGACCCAAACGCAACAGAACTCTCTACTCATCTAATTCCATTTGTATTCTAACGTTGAAATTACACATTAATTTGTTCGTAACGTAAGATTACAATAAGCCCTTTGATTCTAAGTAGGTGCGTCTGCTTGAAAGAAGTGGAAGGTAACAGTCGTATTGTAAACAGTCAATAAATTAATGCGACCCTATAGGCCGACCGAATCTTTGATGCCAAAGCGTCTAGCAAGCACAAGTTAGGTGTAAGATTACTTAAGTTTGTCGGTGCCCAATTGTTTATGTTGACTAACACTAGGTCTATTGTTGAGATCAATCACTTAACTAAATCTTTATGATAAGAAATGGTGCAGATCATTTTAGTCGTTCATAAGTAAGCAATGGGGGCGAATGTGTTTAAATGGTGAGTGAATATTTTCATTATTTTTGAATATCGATCCCATGGTTATCAAAATCGAATTTGTGTGGGAAATAATGGAGCTTTATTATTGCAGTTTTTCATTTGGCCGGAGTCGGCAGGAGGCCGACGCAAACGTCCCTTCGGACCAGAGTACACCGTCGTCAACGTCCTCGTCGACGGTGTCCAGCCTGTGGTCGTCCGAGGACTTCCGACGGTGGATGGACATTTGGGCGGCTCCGCAGAGTACACCGTCTTCAACGTCCTCGTCGACGGTGTCCAGCCTGTGGTCGTCCGAGGACTTCCGACGGTGGATGGACATTTGGGCGGCTCCGCCGGCACCGCCTCCATCGCCAAGTTAGGTAAGTAAAGTATGGATGATTTTTTCATCTCGTTTATCGCATGATGTGCAGTATCGTCGGATAGGTATTTCAAAAGTTATGAGGGAAGTAAGATTCAACATCGGTTAAAAACTGCACATCTGGTCACCATTAAGGAATAGCTATCTTGCAACATCTGGCCATGGTCATAACCTGTAACTGTTAGATCATAAATAGTCTTCGTTTACCTGCTTGGTAAAAAACGCAGACGATTCTGCAAGTTTGGAAATTAACACATGCAGTTAGCAGGTAAAATCCCTCACGTAGTTGTATCCCAGAGATTACGATTGAGGGGGTCGATCCGCGATCTATTTTTCACTTTCATATAAGGACTGGCTTTTACCTACCCGCGACATCCTCCGCGCAACTGAAAGAAATTTTGCCATAATTCTTAAATTACTTGGCAGATGCGTGTTTCCTCACGATGTTTTCCTTCACTAAAAAGCTCAATGGTAAATTCAAATTGAACTTCGCACATAAATAATTTCAGAGGTAAAAGCCGGATTCGAACCCCCGACCCTATGCATGAGGGGCGGTAGGTCAAACCACTAGGCTACCACGGCTTATTTAGTAGCGTGACAGCATCGCTGCAAAAAGTCGCCGTAGGCGAGGGGCATAAGAAATGACTATGATAAGGCGAGACATTGTGGAATTAACCTTAAATAAGGATCTCGCTGTTCCCTTTAGGACGTGAACTTTAAACAGCTAGATTTAAAGTTCAACTTGACGCGTGAGCGCGCGATTCTACAGGGAATAGTGAGATCCGTATTTAGACTTCGAATATAGGCCCTGTTTTAATTAAACTTTACTCATACTCATATCATTTATTTTCAGACACACCGCACTGCGCCCTGCTTCACTGCGGACTTAATTTCTAAGTTAGGTTAAGTTAGGTTATGCCATAATTAAGTATAGTATAATAAGTTTAGTGTAATCAATAAAGTTTTTTTAGTTCTAATTTTTGGTTTTTCATTGATAATGGATAAAGGAAATGTATGTAAAAAAAATAACAAATAGTAAACCTCAACTGAATTTAATTTAATGACTATGACAAGATGATAACATTGATAACATCTAGATTGTAAGTAAAACGATCATCATCATCATCATAAAGCAATATATGTATTAAAAAGTTTATTAATAATACAACACAATAAATTATAAAATACAATACAATATAATTTAAAAAATACAATACAATACAAGCTTAAAGTTAAGTAAGTACTTAAACTAAAAAGGTAAAATTAAAATAATTAACACTACATTACACTATACTATATTATGTTTAAGTATCCTATGTCGAAGAGGAGCCTAATACCTAGTCAGAGCGCCGCCCGCATCAATGACAGCGTCGCACCGCCTCCGCATCGAGCCCACCAGATTCTCGCAGAGATCCGAGCCCCGCAACGAGTCCCACACTTCGTCAACATGTGCGACAAGTGCCGCTTTGGTCCTCTCAGCTCTCGTATCCCATCGCTGGACCATTATGGCCCACAAATTTTCGATGGGATTAAGATCCGGGGAGCGAGAAGGCCAAGGTAGACATGTTAAATTAGGCTGCTGTTGGAACCATTGTTGCACGAGGCGACACTTGTGTATCGGACAATTATCTTGAATAAAATAAATTTCCGGGAGTTCGTGCTCCGGATACATAAGTCTCACCGTGGGCAACATCGTTTCCTGCAGCACCTGCAAGTAACTGACACCATTGGCCCTCTCGGGGATGTAAATTAGCTCCCCTGGACCGGCCGCACTCATCCAGGCCCACATGTTGACGGACACTCGGCCGGACTCCGTGTTACTTACTACGTGCTTGGGCTCGTATCTCGCATTATTCACACGCCATAAATTCTGACGACCATGTTGACTTGATTTGAAAGTTTTTTCGTCAGAAAATATGGCGCATGAAAAATCAAAATCACGGTAGTCCCGTGCGAAGCGGACCCTGGCTGCTTTCTGGGCTTCAGTGAGCGCAATTTTTTTGGCCGGCATCCTATGATGAATGCCTGCGGAGTGCAATGCGCTTCGCACGGTGCCCATTGAACAGTCGTACTCCGCAGCAAACCGTCTCGTTGGCGTAAAGGGCTCCTCTTGGAACGTCTCTATGAGTCGTTCCAGGCGTTCTCCTTCGATCAGCCGCGGGCGAGCCGGATACGGGGCAGTGTTGACGTGCCCTTCACTCTCGTACCGGCGCACCCAAAGCCTGACGGTTGGTTTCTGTAATAAAAATATTTCACCCATTGAATTGCTTCGCAGACGTGCAGGTTTCCTTCCGATGTTTACTCTACAGTGAAAAGGTTACAAATTGTAAATTTCAAGTGTTATAAGTTATAACGTGCTGAAGTTCGGTCCAACCATTTGGTTACCATTGGTTTTTTGCACTTCATGATTTAGACTGCCGGAATGCGACTCAATGTTTACAATAGAGCGTCAACAGATGTTACTCAACTTTGAACGCCAAAACAAAGGACACGGTATTCATAAAACAGTCAAGCTTTCTCTGCCGTTGTAAATACTCCGCCTTTTCAATAAATATTATAAAACTAGTCGTTGCCCGCGAATTCGTCCGCGTAATTTCTATAAAATACCTAGACATAACTTTTTTATACCACTAGGTAGGCAAACGAGCACACAGAGAATTGGTTCGCCGTTTTTGTGATTAGCGCACACAAACGCACGGACAAACAGCGACGTGAAGGAAGGACGAACAAACAAATACACTTTCACATTTATAATATTAAATATGGAGTATGGATATCAAAATATGTCTGAAATTAGAAAACAATAAAAGATGGTAAACAAAAAAAAACACTTACCGATAAATTTAATTCTTCGGCTATATGTGTTATTCCAAATCCCCGCTCCCTCAGGGTTACAATGGCGCTCCGCTGGATCGTGGAAATGTTTCTGAACTGGCTCATGGTTACGTGTATTGCGGGAGATGGTGTGTCTACACAGATGTGCTAAGTGCAACTGACCACGACAACTGGCCAGATGCGAAACTTCCCGAAAGCTATTAAACTAGTCATAAAAACTGATCCTTTCTTAATTTGAAAGCTGCTGATTCGTTAACTTAACGTTTGCGCCTAGGTCATCTAGTGCTCAACCAGAGCAGCCTCGTCTCGCCCCGTTCCGCCAACCTCGTCTCGCCAAGACTTTTGGCAATCTCGAACAACCCGCCACTAACTAATTTCCACTCGACACTCTTTATTTTACGCACATACAACAATATTTAGACAATAGAAAAATATACAATTCGGTTCTGACTAAAAGGACTGTTTCCGTTTCCGCTGCTCGATCGTGAATGTCCTCTGGTCAAGCCAAGCTCCTCTCTCCCGCTTTTTCCAGACGCCATCCCCTCTCTGAAATCCAGAAACATCGCGCGAGTCAACTGAACAAAATCATTGGTCCATCTCCCCCGAATCTGTCACCCATTGGCCATAGGCCTAGAGCGGTTAGATCACGGCCCTAAATTCCAGAAATTTTACATCTAATGGCTAGAAAAAAATAAGTGGCGTGTTTATGATTCTGAGTTCCAACATCTGCAAGTAATTTTGTCCTTCCTTACTTGTTCGAAAAGATTGCACATTTTTGTCACTGACGACGCTCTCCCGCTGAGCTTTTGTATAAGTTAGGGTCGATTTCACCAACGTAGTATAAGTCTTATTCCAAGAATAAATCGTTAATTACTCGCGAGTAAGCCTATTTTACGTTTCACCAACATTTAACCAAAGGATAAAATCGGTATCCTAGAATAAAATCTTATACCACCGATTTTGGCCGAGTAAACTGTTATTCGTAGATTAGTCAAGTTTTATGACAGCTTGTGTCACTGTCAAGTCTATTGCAACCGGTATAAATAGCTGAAACGTTGATCGTAAGATTTAAAATAATATACATATACGGAGGTGAAGGTGAATAAAACCAAAAAAATGGCACGTCGTTTAAATATGTTATTAAACGAAACTGATAGTGATGATGAAGATTATGTATTCCCGCGCCGACGGTGGTTTAGGGAAAGAAACCAATACTTCGACGATTATGACGACCACGATTTCGTTTTAAGATTTCGTTTATCTAAGGAAGCAGCATTAGGTTTATTGGCAAAAATCGAGCATCCTTTAGAGTACCCAACAGATAGGTGAGTGTTCTTTATAATAATTTTAGGTTAAGAGGGAAGTTGAGCTTGGCAGCTAGAGGCGGGCCCATACGAGTAAAATACAATTTTGTGATCTAAACGGACACATATGCATGCAATGAAATAATGTACCTATCTATTCCCTGTAAGCTGATTCCGGCACTGTTTGTATTGTTTCAGAAATAAGTCAATATCGCCTGTTAACCAGTTATTAGCAACATTAAGATTTTATGCAACAAATAACACCCAAATGAGTATTGGTGACTTTGGCGGAATGAGTACACCAACATCGCATAGAATTATTCACCGAGTCAGTGCAGCTATAGCATCGTTGCACAAAGAATATATAAGATTTCCTACTACAAACCAGGAAATACGAAATACACAGGACTCTTTCTTTCAAATAGCAAGATTTCCACGAGTCATTGGTGCTATGGATTGTACTCACATACGTATAACCTCACCAGGTGGAGATCATGCAGAGCTGTTTCGCAACAGAAAGGGGTACTTCTCTATCAACGTTCAAACAATTAGCAATAGCAACCTAGAGATCACTGACATAGTGGCCAGGTGGCCAGGTTCATCTCACGATAGTACTATATTCAATAATAGTTGCATAAAAGCTAAATTTGAATCTGGCCGATATGGAAATGCGTTGCTGTTAGTAGATGGTGGTTATGCTTCCACTTCCTACACAATGACTCCGTTAAATAATCCCAGGACCCCAGTGGAGCAACTCTATAATGAGTCACAAATACGAACCCGTAACCCTGTTGAAAGGTCCTATGGAGTCTGGAAGAGACGATTTCCTGCATTAGCTTTTGGGCTGCGTACTGAACTCAACAAGTCTCTGACTATTATTGTAGCTACTGCAGTGTTGCACAATATGCTGAGGCAGCGAGGAGAAGCAAATCCCGTTGATGACCCTGAACTGCAGCTTCCAGCACCATGGGATGAATTGTTACGCCAGGGTCAGATAGATCAGCAACCACAACAATACATCAGGCCCAGCGCAGCGCGAGACTCTATTATTAATGATTATTTTCAAAGTTTATTGTAACCAATAAAACAAATTTTATGTAGGTACTCAAGCATTATTTATTTTATTATAATTATGTAGTTTTTTAATTCGTCTTAACTCTAAAATTTGTATCCTAGTTTTAATCTTTTCTTGTTTTAAAATTTCTTTTTGTATGTCCATTTGGATTTCAAAGAGTTGTTTAGCTTCTTCTCTTTCCTTGGCTGCATGCTCCATTTGCATTGTGACAGCTGTTCCTTTTAATTGGTGCAAGTTGTCCAGAGAGGAACTGGAAAGCTGCGGCCGCCTTTTAGACATCCATTCCAGCCGTTTTCCTGCACTGACAGGTTTTCTTATCTCCTCTCGATTTTGTCTTAACTGCTTAGAAACAGGTGTTTTAAGCAATTTTGGAGTATAATCACCCCAATCCCCAATCGGGTCGATTTCATCCTGAAATAAAAAACTACATTACTTTCTAGATTTTTTTCCATCCATCATAACTATATCCAAAACTAAAAACCGGTCTAGTGCAAATGCAAAATTTTATCCAAATCAGTTAAGCGGTTAGAGCATGATATTAACAAATATCGAAACATACTTTCACATTATTGTATTACTAGCTTTATTACTTGTATTAATTTATACAGTCCTGCTAAACATGGGCCTCTTCAGTAATATAACAATTTTCAACTTTACCATTGTACAATCTGTCTTCAATGTTGGTTTTGAGTCACCATTGTTGCTCATCATCACTTGGGTTTGAGGATTTGTTGAATTGCTGTCTGGAGTTGGAACCAACACAACAGAAAAGTCATTTTCATTCTAAAACAAGCATACAAAAAATATTAGTTAGGGAAATTATAGAATATTATAGTAATGTACAGAGTGAGATTTTCATTTTCATAAGGCTTAGGCATCATGGTTTTATAGATACTTATGTGTATTAATTTTGAAATCGTAGTCACATGAATTTTATATAATAATATATGTATGTTTATGTATGTTTTGTATAATAATATATAAAGAAAAATCAATGTATGTATTTTGTAATGTATGCACTCCTAAGCCGTTGATCGGCAGGTCAGCTAGTAGTAGATATACCTAGATAGTATGTAAGCCAATAAAAGCTATAAATAAATACATATCTTACCTGAAAACAATCTTCTATGGCAGTAGATCCAGCAGAAGGGGCTGTAGGTACAGTGGAATGTTGAGTATGTACCTCAGGGCCTGGAATTGTATCTATGACTGGAAAAAAAAAACAATATATCAATACCACTCCTCCTAGACATGGCGTTTTGAATACCATATATTAGGTACATATAAATTGAAGTCTAACAAACCATTCACAAGTACTGCGCCTGGCAATGATTCTGTGGTATTATGTTCTAGCGTAGTAATATTGTCATTGTCATATGGATTATGTAAGCCCACAGCACTTGGCGTTATAAGACTGAGAATCCTCTCCTGCAGTGGGTCTTGAATTATTGGCCTCGATGGACCACCACCTGCAAAAAACATCTTCATTTCAAAAATCTGTATAAGCATATAAAAGGCAATGTCCCGTCTGACATCATCTCCCAAAACAAACTGCTAACGATAAAGAATTGAAATTTTGGGTGTGTTGATTTTACAATGTAGGCGTGCGTCGTTCAAGGGTTGCAAACTGTGTACTTATGGGCAAAACTATTTCATGAGTGAGTTTATGAATTAGAAACGGGTATAATAAAAATTATAGTCTAGCTAGCGAAGCCGCGGGCGACCAGCTAGTGTAATTAATGTGTACCTAGTTGTTGAAAAGAAAAGAGTAGTTACCTGTTTGAATTAAATGCATCCTTTTGTAAGATGCTTCTTTTTTGGTAGCTTTTTTCAAGCTTTCCCACTGAGCCTTCAAATTAGCCATAGTACGATGGCAGAACATGGTTTGCGAATTATACTTATCGCTAATTGTTGCCCATTCTGCCAGTTTTTGCTTCATTGTAATTCCATCCGTTCTTTTGTTTTCTATTATTAGAAAATGCTCACTGACAAGATCTACCAGCAACGTTTTTTCTGATGCCATCCAATTTGCAGATCGCTTTCTCTTCTCACTAGCCATGGTATTTTTCAAAATTCAGAAGCAAACGAAAACTAACAAAACAGGTTAGTAGTATGTTTGTACCAGTCCTGGACCAAATTGAGGTGGAGGCTGACGTCACATGCCGACGTCACATGCTGTTATCTATTAAACTAAGCGGATGTTCCCCGGCTGCGAGCAGCGTCATCTACATCGAAACCTACATCTATTAACTAATTAAGTTTAGTATTAGTTCATAGCCTCTCTACTAGAGGGCGCGCGGTCGGGGGGCGATGAGTGTTCGAAGACGTTTCTAGAGATAGGGCCGGGGGTGGTGGCGGTGACGTGAAATCTGGAGACGTTTCTAGAGATAGGGCCGAAGACGGTGACGGTGCGAGATCCTAGAGGGCGCGCGGTCAGGTCGAGAAGTGTTCGAAGACGTTTCTAGAGATTCTATGAAGAGGAGTTACAACCTGCTAAACACCTAGATGCTTACTCAATTGAGAAAAATTCTAAGACCTACAGGTAAAAAAGTCTATGTTAAATGGTTGGGGCTGAATGAAAAGTCTCGGATAAATAAAAGTGAAATTGTTAAAATACTTATTTTGTTTCTTTTACACCCCCCTACCATCACACACACTACCTATAGAGGATATATATTGCGGGTTTATTAAAAAAATGATTGTTCATTTACATTTATTTATTAAAATAAAAGAATACATTTCTAAAAACTAAGAAAATTCGCTATGCAAGTAAAATACAAACTTTAAACCAATTACATGTGGGTATAGGTAATATTTCATAATTCGCTAAGCGGTTAAAATATTAAAGAATATATCTCTAAGACCGAATATATACTCTACTTATACATCCACGCTGAATCACTTGCGATTTCTGATCGAAAGAGACGTAAAATCAAATAGTACACATTCGCTTATTCGCTCGGTTGCTCATATATATAGGATACATTTTTTATTATGAGCATGTTTAAAATTGACGTCACATGTTGTGATAACGGATGTTACCCGGCTGCGAGCAGCGCCATCTATATCGAAACCTACATCTATCAACTAATTAAGTTTAGTACTAGTTCATAGCCCCTCTACTAGAGGGCGCGCGGTCGGGTCGAAGACGCTTCTAGAGATAGGAATCCGTAGAAAATGTTATGTTTCGATATTAAGTTACTTCATTTAGTTCATAACCCCTCTACTAGAGGGCGCGCGGTCGGGTCGATGAGTGTTCGAAGACGTTTCTAGAGATAGGGCTGAAGACGGTGGTGGTGCGAGATCCTAGAGGGCGCGGTCAGGTCGAGAAGTGTTCGAAGACGTTTCTAGAGATTCTATGAAGAGGAGTTACAACCTGCTAACACCCAGGTGCTTACTCAATTGGGCAAAATTCTAAGACCTACAGGTAAAAAAGTCTATGTTAAATGGTTGGGGGCTGAATGAAAAGTCTCGAATAAATAAAAGTGAAATTGTTAAAATACTTATTTTGTTTCTTTTACACCCCCTACCATCACACACTACCTATAGAGGATATATATTGCGGGTTTATTAAAAAAATGATTGTTCATTTACATTTATTTATTAAAATAAAAGAATACATTTCTAAAAACTAAGAAAATTCGCTATGCAAGTAAAATACAAACTTTAAACCAATTACATGAGGGTATAGGTAATATTTCATAATTCGCTAAGCGGTTAAAATATTAGAGAATATATCTCTAAGACCGAGGTAACAAGAAAATACATATCAGTTCAGCACAAGGTGGACACCGAAAAATTGGCAAATGGATAAACCCTAAATCATATACGAGTACGTTGATTCTTGGGAAAAACTCGAAGAAGCCTCCCTTCCAAGTCAAGACTCGTTTTACAGTCTGATGTTAAAGAACGAAGCATCAAGCTGATTAAGCGAAAACAGACGGGGCTGAAGAGCGCGGTGATAGTACCATATCAGGATAGTCTATAGACGAGTCAAAATCAGCAGGCGATAAAGAAATACATTTCAGTCCGGCATAAGGTGAACACCGATAAATTGGCATATGGATAAGCCACAAATTTTTAGAAAATTGTTTTTCCGACGCGGAGAAAGCTCTATATGTGATAAAATATATGAATTTTCTACAACAGCATCTCGGATTGGGATCAGCCAATGCTAATATCAAGAGAAACGAAATTGATACATTTCAGTCCGGCATAAGGTGAACACCGAGAAATTGGCGTATGGATAAGCCTCAAATTTTAGAAAAATGTTTTTTCCGATGCGGAGAAAGCTCTATATGTGATAAAATATATGAATTTTCTACAACAGCATCTCGGATTGGGATCGGCCAATGCTAATATCGAGGGAAACTAAATTGTTTGAAAAAAGAGGGGGTAACAAGAAAATACATATCAGCCGGCACAAGGTGGACGCCAAGAAATTGGCATATGGATAAACCCTAATCATATACGAGTACGTTGATTCTTGGGAAAAACTCTAAGAAGCCTCCCTTCCAAGTCAAGACTCGTTTTACAGTCTGATGTTAAAGAACGAAGCATCAAGCTGATTAAGCGAAAACAGACGGGGCTGAAGAGCGCGGTGATAGTACCATACCAGGATAGTCTATAGACGAGTCAAAATCAGCAGGCGATAAAGAAATACATTTCAGTCCGGCATAAGGTGAACACCGAGAAATTGACATATGGATAAGCCGCAAATTTTTAGAAAATTGTTTTCCGACACTTATGATTATGAAATAAAACGATATTTTGAGTCAAAATCAGCAGGCGATAAAGAAATACATTTCAGTCCGGCATAAGGTGAACACCGATAAATTGGCATATGGATAAGCCACAAATTTTTAGAAAATTGTTTTTCCGACGCGGAGAAAGCTCTATATGTGATAAAATATTAGGTCCTTACATATGAAATTGGCGTTTGGCGAACTGGCAACTTTGATTCAAAATATGTGGCGTTCGGCTAGGAATTCCAAATTCAAATTTATTTCAAATTTAAGGCCATGTATTTCTGTGTTCGAATTACGAAATTTATTTGTTATCACGTCATTTGTTTTTCTTTCACATGGTTCTGTTCACAATATGGAGAACTTAAAATATCGCTATATTTACGAATATGAGTTTCACCTCGGCACTAGTGCTGCAGAAACGGCTCGTAGGATTAATAATGCGTATGGGGAAGCTACTGCAAAAGAAAATACGGTACGTTATTGGTTCCAACGTTTCCGTTCTGGAAATTTTGACCTACAGAACAAGCCTCGTGGACGGCCGGAGACACAAGTTGATAACGAAGAATTAAAAGCAATTGTGGAAGCAGATCCACCGCAAACCACGTCAGAGTTAGCGGCAGGCTTCGGTGTGAGTGATAAAACCATTTTGATTCACTTGAAACAAATTGGAAAAGTGGAAAAACTCGAAAAATGGGTACCGCATGAATTGAGCGACGCAAACAAAGAAACACGCGTCGAGTGTTGCGTTTCACTTCTCAACCGGCACAATAATGAAGGCATTTTGAATCGTATCGTTACTTGTGACGAAAAATGGATCTTGTACGACAACCGGAAACGTTCTTCACAATGGTTGAACCCAGGTGAACCAGTCAAATTCTGCCCGAAACGAAAGTTGACTCAGAAAAAGGTACTGGTATGTGTCTGAGGGACCAGTGCCGGTGTCATCCATTACAGTTTCTTAAGATCCGGGCAAACAATCACGGCTAATGTGTATTGTCAACAATTGCAAACGATGAAGGAAAAGCTAGCCATTAAACAACCCAGACTGGACAATCGATCTAGCCCACTGCTGCTTCAGGACAACGCTCGACCACATACGGCACGTTTGACAGCCGCAAAACTACGGGAGCTGCGACTGGAATGTCTTCGACACCCACCATACTCCCCGGGCCTTGCTCCAACTGATTACCATTTTTTTCAGAATTTGGACAACTTCATGCAAGGAAAAAAAAAATTCAATTCTCACGAGGCTGTCCAAACGGCCTTCAAAGATTTTATTGATTCTCGCTCACACACTTTTTTAGTAAAGGAATCAATGAACTACCTTCGAGATGGCAAAAGTGCATAGATAGCCATGGTACATACTTTGACTAAATAAAAAAATAGTAATTTTTAGAAGTTTAAAACATGAACACCTTTTTTCCCTTTTTCGGATTGGAAACCTCCATAAACCATATGGAATCATCCTGGTAGATTAGAGTTCTTTGTTTGATGGGTACGGAGAGGAATGTTCTAATTCCATGTTTCCTTAGAATTTCCTGCAACAGCCCCTCTACACAATAACTCGAGTGTAGGGCTATGCATCTATCTTCTGAGAGGTACCGCCTCAACACTTCCCGCAGCTCCTCACGTGCTGCTTGCCATTTACCAACGTTGATGTCCGGGGTGGGAGTCTCTATACAGTTCATAAATTGGAGAGAAGTTTCCGAAGGTGCACCTGAGTCCAGATTGTATTGTATTCCCTTGTTACCCATCCATTTTCGTATGCAAATCTCGATAATTCCCCCCATTTAGCTAGTAAAAGAGGCGGAAACAAGAAAATACATATCGGTCCAGCACAAGGTGGACACCGAGAAATTGGCATATGGATAAACCCTAAATCATATACGAGCACGTTGATTCTCGGGAAAAACTCGAAGAAGCCCCCCTTTCAAGTCAAGACTCGTTTTACAGTCTGATGATAAAGAACGAAGCATCAAGCTGATTAAGCGAAAACAGATGGGGCTGAAGAGCGCGGCGATAGTACCATATCAGGATAGTCTATAGGCAAGTCAAAATCAGCAGGCGATAAAGAAATACATTTCAGGCCGGCATATGGTGAACACCGAGAAATTGGCATATGGATAAGCCACAAATTTTTAGAAAATTGTTTTTCCGACGTGGAGAAAGCTCTATATGTGATAAAATATGTGAATTTTCTACAACAGCATCTTGGATTGGGATCAGCCAATGCTAATCTCCAGGGAAACGAAATTGATACATTTCAGTCCGGCATACGATCGCTAAAGTATTATGCAATATCATATCCATAACGGGATAGTCTATAGACGAGTCAAAATCAGCAGGCGATAAAGAAATACATTTCAGTCCGGCACAAGGTGAACACCGGGAAATTGGTATATGGATAAGCCTCGAATTTTTAGAAAATTCTTTTTCCGGTGCGGGGAAAGCTCTATATGTGATAAAATATATGAATTTCCTACAACAGCATCTTGGATTAGGATCAGCCAATGCTAATATCGCGGGAAACGAAATTGTTTTGAAAAAAGAGGGGGTAACAAGAAAATACATATCAGTCCAGCACAAGGTGGATACCGAGAAATTGGAATATGGATAAACCCTAAATCACATACGAGTACGTCGATTCTTAGGAAAAACTCGGAGAAGCCTCCCTCCCAAGTCAAGACTTGTTTTACAGTACTTTGGCTCAATCACAAATATCCAACGATGATTATAATACTGCCCAAGGTCTCTGGACCAAGTTCAATGTAAAAACACTTAACCAATACAGTAACATATATCTTAAAACTGATGTTCTATTGCTTCTCGATATTTTTGAGAACTTTCGTGAAGTCTGTCTAAAGACCTACGGCCAGGATCCAGTTTTGTAAGAAACCACTAAAGCTGGAGGAGATAGTGATGATAGCGGTGTAACCGCCAAGCTTTGCAGGGGTAAAGTCTTCGAGATCGAGCGTACTATCTGTACGTAATAAAACTAAAAGTCGTCTTCGACAAGCCTGAAGAGTCCTATGAAAGAATCCTTTACAACCTTTTGTAAAGGGATGAAGACTCTAAGCTAATAACTATTAGCAGAGTGCTGAAAATATGCGAAGTTAATTAGTGACGACGCAACGGATCCACGCTGCAGGTGATCAAAAAATATATATCAGCCTAGTATAAGGTGAACACCGAGAAATTGGCTCAGGGTTAAGTCCAAATGCGATTGCTAAAGTATTAGACAATATCATTACATATGAAGAGGTATATGTAATGTTACATAAGTCGCTATGTGGTTAAAACATTAAAGACCGCTAAAGCCGGGGGAGATAGTGACGACGCAGCGGATCCGCGCTGTAGGTGATCAAAAAATATATATCAGCCTAGTATAAGGTGAACACCGAGAAATTGGCACAGGGATAAGTCCAAATGCGATTGCTAAAGTATTAGACAATATCATACTAATGCCCGGATAGACCAAAAATGTTGAAAAAAGAAGACGTCCTGTTCCTCGGACGGGGGAGAGAAACCACTAAAGCCGGAGGAGATAGTGACAACGCAGCGGGCTCGCGCCACAGGTGATTAAGAAATACATATCGACCCAGTATAAGGTGAACACCGAGAAATTGGCACATGGATAAGTCCAAATGCGAGCGCTAAAGTATTAGACAATATCATATTATGATGTATACGATTTTTGAATGCATAAATAATAATATAACCTCAGAGAGCACTTTGAAAAATGGTTATTAGGTTAATAGGTATATTATCTCGATCAGCAGCACTTTATATATACTTTCGCTCAGTTCATTCCAATAAAGTAAAGTACTCGATTCAATTTACCAAATAATGAATGAACGCGGAGTTTTTGAAATTCAGGGTAATTCAGGATAGCTCTGAAATTCTCGTCTCCACACAACTAGAAATAATAACATTAAACAATGAATTACTGAGCTGATATAAAAATGGAGATAAATTTATGCAAACAGTTTATGAATAATAAAATACTCACATTATATTAGCTCGATCATCAGCACTTTATATATACTCCCATTCAGCTCATCCTAATAATGTAAAGTACTTCTATATATTCATATCGCTGAATAAATGGCTGAGTCAGGAGTTTTTGAAATTCGAGGGCAGAAGTACTAAAACGGTGTGTGAGCGTAGCAGCATAGGACCTAGCTCCGAAATTCTCGCCCCCGCATAACTAGAAATAATAACATTAAACAATGAATTACTGATCTGATATAAAAATGGAGATAAATTTATAAAAACAGTTTATGAATAATAAAATAGGTACTCACATCATATTAGCTCAATCATCAGCACTCTATATATACTTTCATCCGGCTCATCCTGAAAATCGTTATCTAGGCGGGGGCAGATGAAGTAATCATGGCGGGCGGCACTAGCTTCTACGCCATTAATACAACACCTCATACCGACGGTTCCCAAGTTTCGCGTCTGATATTTAGTGATCTTCTCTAATATAACCTCCTTTTTAATTGGACCCCCCGAAATTCTCGCCTCCACATAACTAGAAATAATAACATTAAACAATGAATTACTGAGCTGATATAAAAATGGAGATAAATTTATAAAAACAGTTTATGAATAATAAAAATAGGTACTCACATTATATTAGCTCAATCATCAGCACTCTATATACTTTCATCCGGCTCATCCTGAAAATCGTTATCTAGGCGGAACCATATGAAGTAATCATGGAGGGCGGCACTAGCTTCTACGCCATTAATACAACACCTCATACCCGCGGTTCCCAAGTTTAGCGCCTGATATTTAGTGATCTTCTCTAATATAACCTCCTTTTTAATTGGACCCCACGCCCTCGGGATAATAATATCAAGCGTTACTGACATTTTCAAAAACGTACGTACTCAAACGTTGGGTGGGATGAGAATGAAATAAAGTAGAGACCTATTCATAATGAAACGTTGGTCCGGATATGATAGCAGCGTGATATACGAGTGAATAGTTAGGGTTGTGCTAAATGAGTAAGGATTTAATAACTCTCAAACATAATAAATTATAGATCTATGAGAAAGTAGTAACAACCTATCCATTAGATAACAATAGCAGCTGCTTGTGAAAGCGAGGAATTAATAGCTTTTATTAACTAATCAGCTAACAGGTCATAGCTGGTTAGATAGCGGTCCGTAGACGCGTACCGAGACGCATGCCGATCCATATACGCATACCGATCTGTAGACGCATACCGAGACGCATACTGACGCATATCGACCCGTAGACGCATACCGATCCGTAGACGCATACTGAGACGCATACCGATTCGCATACCGATCCATATATACGTACCGATACGCATACCAAACCAATCCGTAGACGCATACAGAGACGTATGCAGGGGTCGAATACCCACGCTGCTTCTCGTGATAGTGGAGAATTAACGGCTTTTAATAACTGATCGGCTAACAGGATCTAAATGATTAGATGAGGGATTAAACTGACCGGTTATAAAAGAGGAGTCTGTTGGTTGATGCTGATGTTGTTTACTACCATCGGCTCTCAGCAGTTGTTTGTTATACTTGCACCTCAAAGTAAGGTGTTTACGTAGTAGAGAGAGTCATACATACATATAAACACATCTGATATTACCAACCCTAAGCGTCTACGGATCGGTATGCGCGTATGGATCGGTATGCGTCTATATATATCGACGGTATTCGACTCCCGCATACGTCTCTGTATCCGATCCGTAGATGCATACCGATCTGTAGACGCATACCGATCTATAGACGCATACCGATCCGTAGACGCATACCGATCTGCAGACGCATACCAATCTGTAGACGCATACCGATCCGTAGACGCATACCGAGACGCATACTGAGACGCATACCGATTCGCATACCGATCCATATATACGTACCGATATGCATACCAATCCGATCCGTAGACGCATACAGAGACGTATGCAGGAGTTGAATACCCACGCTGCTTCTCGTGAAAGCGGTGAATCAACGGCTTTAATAGCTAATCAGCTAAGAGGAGTAGTTAAATGAGCGGGGGGGGGGGGGGGGGGAGGGATTAAACTGTTCAGTTATAAAGAGAGGTCCATCGGTTGATGCTGATACCGTTTACTAATACCGTTGAATAGATGAGTCTACCCCCACCTCCTACTACCACCAGCTCTCAGCAGTTGTCTGTTATACTACCACCTCGAAGTAAGGTGTTTACGTAGTAGAGAGAGTCATACATACATTTAAACACGTTCGATATTACCAACCCTAACAAGCTTTTATCAACGCGCCAACCGTAGTGGGCGACTGACAAATTTTATCTTTCTCCCGCTATTCACAAGTTTTAAATAGACAGAAACGGCGGAAAAACAGTTAATGAAACGCCGATAAGCCCGGGGCCGGGGTAAAGTAAAACGAAATGGTTGAAAATCATAATTTATTATAAAATAACTCTCTCACTCTCTATATATACACTTAGAAATTCGTTTGAATACATGTTTTCCTTATATGCAATGCTTATTGTAACTTATAAATGTTTTTATTAAATATAGCTACTTAAATGAAATAATATTTCTCTATCAATTTGTGCCCCCATGCTAGAGTCTCATACCGATTGTCTGGTTTACTAAATCTCTTGTCATCAAGATTTTTCAACGCTACCTTATTTATCGTCTCAGTGTAGAGCTCATGCTTCTTACTTCTAATCGTATGCATCATACGGTATTGTATTATATCATTATTTATACATTCTAAAAAGTCGGAATGGGAAATATAATTTTTCACTACACTCCTTTTTATACCCTTAATTTTCTTAATCTCTTCATCATTTTCTTTCCTTATATAATAGCATTTTGATCTAATCCCTATAAAATCTGTGATAATAGTATTGGGGCTCTCATCTTTAAACATGCCTACAACCTTTTTATTTACTCGAGGCAAGCCGTACGCATTATTCTCTAAAAAGTCTGAGGTATCAAACCGGGCTTCCAACTCCGGCTTGATGTCTGCATAAAAGTCATCTGTTTTAATATGATAAATAAATGAATCAGTATCTGTATATAACAACCTTATATTTCCGCCATATTTAGGTAACATATAGTTATAATGAAAGTTGTACATTAAAGTTTTGCTTAGCTCTAACACAGTAAACCCTACATATATAGGCTTATCATATTTAACATTATTACGATTCATCTGTATGATGCTTAAATTTTCATCTATTATAGTCAAACTATGGAAATTTAGGCGGCTGATTAAGGCGCGCGCTCCTAACCTCTTACCAATGCTCTCCCAACTATTAACTAATCTTACATTCACCCTTTTATCGACATTCTCCATTGTTTTACCAAACACAGCGTTATTCATTAGTTTATAGAAGTCCTTCTCAAACGAACTTTTAGCTTCTGTCCGCAGCGAGGTGTTCAGATCAATGTACATCTTAAGCCAAGGGCTTTGTTTAAATTCTAAAATTCGATGAATTTTTAAGAGTCTGAGTCCGGCGTTTATAGCCTGAATCAAATTTGTATAATGTATAACATATTTGTATTTATTATGGAGGGTTGATAATAGTTTCGATGTTGTTGTAGTGGTTATATCCGGTATTCGGTTTTCAGGGCAGAAGCATAACTCTCCGTGTAATTCATGTAAATGCGCGGGGTATTCTAAATCTACTTCTAGTATATATCCTGTGGGGCTGTTAGTGGGGATTTCTATCACCTTAAAATTATTAATCTCTTCTTCGAAAAGCCACCGGAAATGATTTAAGGGTAAAGGTTGACTCATAGCCCACCCGTACTGGTTGTTAGCATCTAGATATATAATGTAACTAGAGGGTTTACTCGAATCATAGTCTACCATATGTTTATTATTCGCTTTAGCATATTTTCCGCAGCATTGGCTCAACCCCCCTCTAATCCCATCTGCTATAAATTTAATCATTTCATATTCAGTTAATAATTCCATCTGAACTTTGGTTGATTGTAACATTGCGTCCCAGCTTAGCCCTGGCGCGGTAAAATAATGAGCCGGATCTAGCTGGTACGTTTTAAGGGAAACGTTGCGGAAGTTTTCGAAAACGTCCGCCAACAATAGGACGTCTGTTTTTAAATAAAGGTCGCTGTATTCGCCGAGGGTCTTAATATTAAAGACGTTCCACACCTCTTGCGCATACGCATACTGTTCTTCTGAAATATCTGAATCATTTAGTTTGTTGAAAAAGCAGCTCCGGGGCGGGAGAGAAGTCTCATCAAGCTTACTGAGCGAGTTAACATAATCATAGGGGAATACTCCCTTCCGCATCAACAACTCTGAATGCTCCGCACAATGCGCTTTTATTTCCGTAAACTGATATGATTCTAGATTGCCCACTAGTTTATCGAGACTGGATGCTAGGAATCTATAAGAGTCTATAAATCTAAGATCAAAGTTCAAACTACCGTGTTTCACCGATGTAATAGAAATAAAGTTCTCTTTGTTTTTTGGTAGTATGTTTACATTATATCCGCTTAATTTTTTTATAAGAAAATGTGAATCATATTTTGATAAGTTATGGATAATTATAGGAATAATAGGGTTTATTTTAAAGTTTAAATTACAGCTATTATGACAAATTCCTCTAAATAATCCATCCGTATGGTTGTGATCACGTACTCTATCCTCACCAAGTAGCTCTCCACAAATGTTGCAATTCATAGCAGTATAAACTAGCTGTTCCTGCTCCGGTGTTAAAGGAGTCATGGGTACTATTTGCGATATTCTCTCAACGTATGGGGCTAACTCTTTCTCTAAAGATTTAAGAAATTCTTCAACACAATCCACCCCTCGGTATGTGATGAATTTCGATTGCGAATCATCGTATGAGCACTTTATGAAATACCCGTAGCTATATGGCACATGTAATTGATAAGCCGCTGTGTACGATGATAAGTTACTAGGCTCGCATCCGCTGATGGGTAATAATAACGCTTCAAAATCGGCATACACTACTACCGGCGCTCGCATGCGGTTTTTAAAATTTCTAAATTTTAATATATTATCCCCAGGTATTGGTAGTGTTGTTTTGATATGTGAACAACCCTCTTTCACATGTTTCACTAATTTATTATTATCTCGAAATGTTAATAAACAGCTATCGCATACATATAATCTATGCCCATCACTTGATAACTGGGAGGATATTAAACCTGATAAATTTTTTATCCAACAATAATGCGAGCTTTCCCCGCGCTCAATGAGCAGTAGGTTAATGTGTTTTTCACGCTTCTGTTGGGTATGGTATATCGGCCCCGCGATCGTTCTACCATCAATTTCGTACACGTTAATGCTTAAATTGTTTTGAATCTCGAAACGTTTAACGCCCTCTAGCGATACTGGGAATGTTATTCCGCGGAGATTTAATACTTTCTTATAATGCGGATACGAGGTGAGTCGATCGCTATGGTTTGCTGCCGGATATAGGGCGCTAACAACCGACCACGCGAAGCAGGCATCATCAGAATTTTTAACATTTACACAAGCCTTCTTCTGGGCCACCCAGATTGGTAGTGGCACATAGCTGGATCCTTTGAGAGGACTGAATTTATTTATATTTACCTCCATATACAACACCCTGCTTATCGCCCACCCACTATCACGTTCCTGGAATTCATCCGCCTTAGTTGTAATTACACTAACAAACGAATCATAAAAATTATTTATATTATCACCATCGTCTAATAGTAACACCTTATTACACGTATTAAACGATTTTATTTCTGATACTTCTTCCGGCTCCTCCCCCTCACCTCCCTTTGCAGCTATCCACTTAGTATACTCCGCAAAAAGCTCTAGGTTCACCTTAACCGCGCTCTTCAGCTCTGTTTGTTTCCGTTTAATTAACTGAATGCTTCGTTCCTCAACGTGAGCTAAGAACTCATTAGGCGTCAGAAACTCCTTCGTTGCGTAAACTCTATAGCTTGCAACACGGTTCTTGTATGCGCTGCGAATAGTCTGCGTAAAGTCGTCCTCCCACCCACATGCTCGATTTTTATGACTTACGCTCCTTAGATGTGTGTGCATTGAGATTACATCCACATCACACGTTTCACACCGCTGTTTTTTTAAGGTTGTGGGGGGTCCGCTCTCATCATCACCATGAACACGTTTTTTAGAGCGACATATCCTCTGATGTCGATCTGCCGCATCTCCTCGTGAAAACGTTTTATTGCAGTGTTCGCATTCCACCGTTAGCGGGATATCACCCCGCTTCTCACAACACTTTATATGGCGCTTCATATTATCTTTTCTACTAAAACCCCGGCTACAATATTTACATGAATACATTTTTCTCAGATTTTTTGAATATGCTCGTGGTACCTCAGAGGATGTATTACTCGCGAGGGAAGTCTTTGAGGAATGATTGAGGTTCGAGAAATGATTCGCTTTATACCTCCACCTCCTCCTTTATCGCTAGATATGTAAGATACCTCGTTATTGGGTAAAAAACTTCCTTAACAATAGGTAAAATGGCTGTTATTGGTTGGAGATAAGAGGATCGAGCTCGCGCTTAACCACATCCGGTTACCGTTATCTTTTGATATGAATAGTATACTAAATGAGCGAGAGAATTTAATATAGAAACTATTAATATATAAGTATTTTTTTCTTTATTACACTCCCTTATACAAGAATATGGGTACTAAAATTTCTAGTCCGGCAACATTCCTCGAGTATTGTTTCCAAATCCGTCTCCTCGCATACTTAGTCCTATGATGTTGAGTACTCAGATCATATATACCTTGATAAGAATGATTACAGCTATTTAGATTTGCGTATGACGAGTTCTACGCACCAGATTCTTTTATCAAGGATGTACTATAATATGTTATACCAAATCCAACGCCTTTCATCCGAAAGACTCCTTTCATACACAACATACTATCAAAACTATATATAATATATTGTAACATGTAACACCTAACAGCATCTTCGTATCCATACCTACTATTTATTTTTTAGCAGGGGTAAAACCTATCGAAATGTTGTAATTAATGCTACTCACATATACCTAAGCGAGGGTATTCGGTCGGAAGTGGTATTCTGATAAATTCATTCTTCGTTATCATGAGAGCAACTGCTCGCAGCCGGGTAACATCCGTTATCACAACATGTGACGTCAATTTTAAACATGCTCATAATAAAAAATGTATCCTATATATATGAGCAACCGAGCGAATAAGCGAATGTGTACTATTTGATTTTACGTCTCTTTCGATCAGAAATCGCAAGTGATTCAGCGTGGATGTATAAGTAGAGTATATATTCGGTCTTAGAGATATATTCTTTAATATTTTAACCGCTTAGCGAATTATGAAATATTACCTATACCCACATGTAATTGGTTCAAAGTTTGTATTTTACTTGCATAGCGAATTTTCTTAGTTTTTAGAAATGTATTCTTTTATTTTAATAAATAAATGTAAATGAACAATCATTTTTTTAATAAACCCGCAATATATATCCTCTATAGGTAGTGTGTGTGATGGTAGGGGGGTGTAAAAGAAACAAAATAAGTATTTTAACAATTTCACTTTTATTTATCCGAGACTTTTCATTCAGCCCCAACCATTTAACATAGACTTTTTTACCTGTAGGTCTTAGAATTTTTCTCAATTGAGTAAGCATCTAGGTGTTTAGCAGGTTGTAACTCCTCTTCATAGAATCTCTAGAAACGTCTTCGAACACTTCTCGACCTGACCGCGCGCCCTCTAGGATCTCGCACCGTCACCGTCTTCGGCCCTATCTCTAGAAACGTCTCCAGATTTCACGTCACCGCCACCACCCCCGGCCCTATCTCTAGAAACGTCTTCGAACACTCATCGCCCCCCGACCGCGCGCCCTCTAGTAGAGAGGCTATGAACTAATACTAAACTTAATTAGTTAATAGATGTAGGTTTCGATGTAGATGACGCTGCTCGCAGCCGGGGAACATCCGCTTAGTTTAATAGATAACAGCATGTGACGTCGGCATGTGACGTCAGCCTCCACCTCAATTTGGTCCAGGACTGGTACAAACATACTACTCAGGTTCAAACAAAACACAATTCGGTACTCGGACACGTGAACTCGCTCGGTATTTTCGAGGTTAACCAAAACGTCAAGCTAACATATTACCCGAACAAATTAAAAAATATGCAGCGTGATTGCTCAAGCACGCGACAAACTACCTACCCTACTTGGGTGCTTAGCGTTTTCATTCAATTCATTCGTTCACCATCACAGAGTAACTATGCGAGAGTAAGATATCCATAGACTTGTGTGGTGAAACGAAACTGAAGTTAACCAGGGAATAAATTGTTGGAGTAAAGTTATACTTGGATAGCTACTCTAGTGTAAATTCAATGTTGGTGAAATCGGCCCTTAGTAATTTACTTTAACTGTCTTTACTTTTTGGGATAATAAATATCGAGTCGCCCTTTGTTTCTAAGGATTTTAGTTCCAGCTAAATGTTTCATTTGAATCTTTAGAATTTCTCAGTAATATCTCCTATTTGTTCGACGCCGTCGGACAGTTTTATTTATTTCAATTTATGACTCAAGAACCCTAGCTACGGATGCGATATTCTTAACAAGTTTCCACAAAATCGAAATTAATAGTCTCGATGACCATCTCACACTCCCCCAAAATAGATTTTGAATCACCTAGTGTTCCTATGTTCCTTCCCATATACTAGGTCAATTTAAAATATATTTTCCCTTTCTAGGTTAAAGGTAAACTTTCTATTACGTTAATTCTCACGCTACTTCCAAGTTTCCCCACGCCTATCCTAAATTTCTCATGCTACCTACTATTATTCTCTAGTGTGGTCATAAAACCTTGTACAACAGCCCTCTTTTGTTAAACGGGTCGAGCTCTCCTCGTTTATGACAGTGGCGCTAACATTTCCGAATCCCTTTGTTCGTCCTGACTCTATTCAATTTTAGCCGTTAATCGTTCTTATAGTAGCGGAACAGGTGTATTGCATTGTAATTCCCTCTGATCTTGTTTGTGTGCGAGTCAATCAAGGTGTATACATTATTATACGGTACGGCCCCTATTGTGTAAGGCCCTTCGTATAACCGCATGAATTTCTTTGTTAATTTTTTGTCTGCGTCGGATTTCGCAAAAGTCTTAAGTTTCACTAAATCCCCTATCTCGAACTGTACTAGCTTGTGATTTTTATTATAATGGATCTCTCTACTCTCTGCCGCCTTTACTATGTTTTGTCGGGCTTGTTGTCGAATATGTTCTAAGTCCTCCTGCTGTGAGCCGGTCTCACCTGTCATGTCGTCATCAATGTCGGTAGATAATAGGGTCCTCTTGCCCCATACTATCTCATTTGGTGAATACCCTGTCGTAGTATGTACCACCTGATTGTAACAATCCTCTATGTTCGGTAATAAATCTACCCAAGAGCGGTGGGATTTGTCGCAATATGTTCGGAATAGTCTACCTAACTCTTTATTAACTCTCTCCGTTGAGTTTGGTCGTGGATTTCTAACGGATGTGTGCGTTAATTCAATACCTAACTGCCGCACGCCTGACTCAAAAATAGTTGAAGAAAAATTAGTGCGTCTATCCGAACATAGAGTCTGAATTACAATTTGTTTGTGAAACTTCTTCACGCACGTTAATGTCGCCTTTCCACTCGCCTGTCGTAGTGGGTATAGCCTGATTAGCTTACTGTAAGCGTCCTGCATCACGAATATATATATATTTGAACCCGAAACGTCCCGCTGGTACTGGGCCATAGATATCGCAAAAAACTCTCTCTCCTATTTCCCCTGCCATCACAGTTTTAATCGGCCCCGTGTGTGTTTCTAACGCGTGTTTCGACCTTTGACACGCATCACAAGCCCTAACAACTCGGCCTATTTTGCGAGACATGCTGGAAAAATAGTAACGGCGCTTCATCAAAGCATAAACCTTGTAACGTCCGAAATGACCTATTTCCTCGTGTATGCTAATGATCAAATCTTTCTGCAAGTCCTCGGGGACATACAACCTTAATGTGCTCTTATGTAAGTCTGTCCTGTAAAGAACTCCTTCCTTAAGTGTATAATACTTTGACTCGTGTGTACCTATTGTTCTCATCCGACTAATTATCTCACTAGCTACCTTGTCCCGTCCTTGATGACTACCTATCTCCTTCCATCTATCCTGTACCAACCGCCCTAAAGGTACATTGAATAAATTCATCTCAGGCCCCGTAGCCTTATTAGTCAATACATCGGTTGTCCCTTTTATATGCCGAGATAACACATCGGCTACCGTATTTAAACGTCCCTTCACGTGCTCAACGGTGTAATCGAACCGTCCTATGTAGTGTACCCAACGTATCATACGCGCACTCAGTAATTTGCATGTTTGTAGAAATATCAGGCTTTTATGATCAGTTCTAATGACCAATCGCGCCCCCCTCAGATACGTTTCAAACTTTGACAAACTGAAAATGATTGCCCACAATTCCTGCTCTGTAACCGTCCATCTACGTTCCGTTTCCGATAATGATTTACTACAAAATCCTATTACCCTCTCTTCTCCCCCATCGGTTTGTTGATAAACGTAACCCGAAACTCCTAGGTTACTGCTATCGGTCTGCAGATAATAAGTCTCTTTCGGATTTGGGTGCGCAAGGAGTATTGTGTTTACAAATAATCTCTTGACCCTTTCAAAACAATCGTTTATTTCCTGTGTCCATGACCATTTTGTATTTTGTTTTAGTAGGTCGCACAGTGGTCTAACTTCCTCGCTATATCTTGATATAAACTTTCGGAAATAATTTATCAAACCTAGAAACCCCCGCAATTGTTTAGTTGTTCTAGGTATGGGAAAGTCTAGTATGGCTTCTACCCGTTCGGGATCCATACGCACCCCGTCGGTGTTTACTATGTGTCCTAATAGTTTCACTTCCACACACAAGAATCGACACTTCTCTAGCCTGCCCGTTAACCCTGCGCTTTCTAATCTGCCTAATACTCGGTCTAGGTGTTCTAAATGTAACCTAAATAATTCACGCAAAATTCCCGCACTCCTTCCAATATCGAATCCATTGCCCTTGAGAACCCCGCCACAGATGTTTTTAATCCTTGAGGTAAAACACGATAAGTATAAGTTCTTCCCATAAAAGAGAACCCCGTGTATTTCCGTGAATCCGGATGCAATGGTATTTGAAAATAAGCATTATTTAAATCAATTAAACTGATGTAATTTACCCCATGAAAGGATTGTAGAATCTCAGATGTAAGTGGTGGTGAACCAGCATCTCCTATCATTTTCTTATTGAGTTCCCGCGCATCTAATAAGAGTCTTATTGACCCATCCCTCTTCTTAGTAAACGTAAGTGGGCATAATACGGAGTTGCCTCCTGCTTTATGACGCCTAATTTCTCTAATCCTTCTAATTCCTCCCTAACCCGCTCTCTATGTGCCAAAGGTACGGGATAACTATGCTTCACGAAAGGTGTTTCATCTACCAACTTAATAACATGCTCGTACCTATCGGTCAATCCTAGTTTGTCCGCGAACACTTTACAATGTCTGCCTAAGACAGGTAATAAAAGCTCCCTTTGTTCACTACTTAAGTTCGAGTCGTCTAAACCGTACCCCTTATCTTTATCATTGTCTATTTCTTTTCTCTGCGCACTACTCCCTACCGGTTGCGCGTCTCGCTCTAATATCGAATTGATAATAGAGGCATTCGCCTCTCCTCCCAACCGTTCGATTTGACAATCAGAATTCAGTCTAACGCTAGACCTAACTCTCAGATGTTCGATTGTCAACGTCCGCTCCTTTCCACAGTTTATTACTCCCTTTACCCGTTCTAACCAATCATATCCTAGTATCAATGACCTAGGTAGTCGCCGCATAATGAGCACAGGTGCCTCGACAAGGGTACTACCCAATTTGAACTCTATTAGTAGGTACTAACCGATTCGTACTTTAACTTCTCGATCCGAACGCTCCTTGCACTTGTATTGCGGGAATAGCGACCTCAGGTAGATCACCCTTTTCCCTGAGAATAGAATCGTACAACTCTCTAGTTATTCCGCTAATCTGACTTCCTGTATCGATAAGAGCATTCATGCTTCTTCCGTACAACCATACACATACTTCAGGCAACCTAGGCAAGGAATAATCAACTACGTCGATCGATTCATCGAGCTCATGAAACATAGTGTACATCTCCTTTCCCCTCCTTGTGCACAAACCACACGCCGCGCCTCTCTCACTACATTCGATCACATTGCTAAATTGATCTTCCAATAAGATTCCTACCCCACGAACTAATGACTGACAACCATCTTCACCTTCGCTCGAGCCGCATTTCAGTAGCCGCTTTTGACCTCCTTCGCCGACCCCCAAACTCTGCCCTGGTTTCCATCCATTGCTAGTTAGAATTTTATAAGCCACTCCCGTCTTCTCGACCTTCGAAGTCCCTTTTTCCCCTATGTTACACAACAATAAACTATCGGACCTCGCTGGTGTAGGGGATTTTAGTTTTTTGACTGGTCCTCCCCCACAGATTTCGCTAAAACGGAATTCTCACCCTCCTTTACAAAAGCGATTGCCGGTCTGGTACTCGCCCTCTCTCGTTCAATCCTAGGCAACGTAGTCCTGCTATAATTTGACCCATAACCTAGCCGACCCTGACGATACCCTCTTCCTCTGACTGAACCTCCTCTTCCCCGCCACCTGTTTGCTGAAATTGCAGCAACAATAGGACGAGACGACGACGACCCGTTGTATCGTCCTCCTCTGCTGACTCCACCAAATACACCTCTAGCGACCCCCCTCGGTTTCTCAACAATATTTTGTTCCATGCTCCTCAGAAAGGTTGCCCCGCTCATTATGCTGACTTCCTCAGTTCTAGTGAACCATAACCTCTGTATATCTGTAGAATAATGCCGCATGATAGAATTCACTAAGTCCCTCTCACTAAAAGCAATAGTCAAAGATTGCATTGACTCGGCTTGTTCAGCAAAATGTTCCAACATTGTCATTCCCGAGTCGTTAGAATATACCGAATTAATCAATCTATACCCTACAGACTCCTGAATCTGTTCCGTCCAATATGTACGTCTAAAATCCGTTTCAAAATCAGCGAAAGTTACCCAACCCTTTGAGTATAAATCCATAACTTTGCGGGCGTGTCCCGTAATGCAGCCTAATGCAATGTCTATCTCTCGATCCGACCCATTTACCGCCCTTATATACTTCTTTAATCGCTTTAAAAACGCAATAGGGTTTGTGGATGGCTTTCCATCAAAATTCGGTTTGCTGACCGAAGGTTGCACCACATACAAGTTCCGAGTTTCCGAAGGTGCAAGGATAGAATTCGCGGATACCGAGCTAGCCGACCCTCGCCTATCAACCTCGTCACTATCACTTCTCTCTACCTCAATCACTGCGCGCGCAGAGCCACTCGCTCCTTCGTTCCGTTCATTATTAGCGCCCCGGCCTAACTCCTTCAACCTTTCATCGAACTCATTAATTTTTTTCAGAATCAATCCTAACGTCTCGCGTTCTCTACAGTCGTCGTCCGCTCCCCGAATCCCCTCCATTCGCTACAGTCCCGGCCGTCCCCACCTGTCTCGCAACACGCTTTCCCTTTCCTGCACGCATGCTTTTTTTTTCGAATTTGTTCTAACACACTTCTACTATTTACCGCTCTTGGGGAGACACCGGTACTAAAGATTCCTGATGTCTCCCCCAGGGGTTTTACCAGGGGAGACACGGGTCCGAAGGGCTCAAAACCCGTCACCCAACAGATTTCCTTATATTTGTGCAATCTTTTCCGATAATAGAAACAAAAGATTTAAACGATACGCAATTATTTATACTAGAATGTTGGTAACTCAGAATGTGGTCCAATTTATATGAAATTTAAAACAATCGAGAGAAATTAGTATGTGGAATAAGTAAAAAGGTTATGTCTCGTTCGCCGCAATCTCCTTCTAAAATCCTGTAAATTTCACATTTTATAAACATACAGCTCACTTCCGCTCCCCCAGACCTAGAGTAAATGTACAACAATTTTCAATAATCTTCCTGATAGACTAAGAAAAAAAAAGTTGTCGTCTCGCCTATTGCCTGTTTTATAAATAACATTTTATTGAGGATATAGCTTAAGTATTCATTTACCTAGAGTAAATGTACAACAATTTTCAATAATCTTCCTGATAGACTAAGAAAAAAAAAGTTGTCGTCTCGCCTATTGCCTGTTTTATAAATAACATTTTATTGAGGATATAGCTTAAGTATTCATTTCCAAAATTGGAAAGAGGATTGAAGCTTCTCCACAATAAAAAAAAAAAACATTGTTTATTATAGCCTGTAAGATAATTCGGAAGGAAAAATTGTTAACGTTGTTTTGTTAACAACTTTATTTTTTTAAATCATGAATAATGGGTATGTTACTTTAATTTATAGGGAAAACTGTGTTTTATTGTTTAAAAATATCGTGCATTGCATTAATTGTCGTTCGATGAGGAAGCGTTCTCAGGCTATTTAATATTTTTTAACACAAAATCTTTTTTTATCACACAGTAATATTTGCACACTGCGTAGTCACACCGGAATTTTGAAAAATATAGATAAACTAGCTACTTCGCCCGCGTGGAATTCGGTTATGGCGTTCCCGCGGGAACTGTATTTTTCCGGAATAAAAAATAGCCTATGTTCTTTCCCGGGATCCCAACTATCTCCATGCGAAATTTCATCTCAATCGGTCCAGCGGTTGAAGCGTGAAGAGGTAACAGACAGACAGACAGACAGAGTTACTTTCGCATTTATAATATTAATATGGATTAATTAATATCAATATGGATATAACTATCAATCTACGAAACCGTGGTAGGTATTAGATGTTTTATCGATTCACTAAAAGTATTCTTTCAAATAAAACCTATCTATGCCTTTTTATACCTACTACTTTAAAATGAAAAATATATACAAAATTTGCATTAATCTGCATTGACACGTGCGTTTGACGTTTTTATGTTCACATTTTTACTTTCGAATTAGCTAACAGGCTGTTACTACTTTATAAATTAAAAACCTAAGATCGGGTTATCACAAGGGTTGAGCACTTATAAGACGTAAGTTTTGCAGTTCTAATCACTTGTCAATTCGAATTAAAAGTGGATAAAACATTCTTTTGTTTTAAATACCTACTGGAATTGAATAACCCGAACTTTAATATAACAAGTAAATAGCTAAATGAGAAGCTATAGTTTAGTAACTAGTGTAACCCCCATTCTGATCAATGACAGATTGCAAGCG
Organism: Aethes cnicana; assembly: GCA_963971205.1. Taxonomy (NCBI): domain Eukaryota; kingdom Metazoa; phylum Arthropoda; class Insecta; order Lepidoptera; family Tortricidae; genus Aethes; species Aethes cnicana. The sequence goes on along the minus strand of OZ020289.1, from coordinate 6,925,558 downwards.
GGAACGCATTGAGCCAATAAGGTTCTGGCACAAATCCGAGCCGCGAATACTATCCCATATTTGAATACAATGTGCCTCTAATGTTTCTAGGGTTCGCTCATTTTGATTATCCCAACGTTGGACGATAACACCCCATAAATTTTCAATTGGATTCAAATCCGGTGATCTAGCAGGCCAAGCGATTACTTTTATACTATTAGCATGCTGATCAAACCACTCCCGCACAGTACGCGAACGATGTATTGGGCAATTGTCCTGCACGAATGTTATTGACGGCATATCTTCTTCTGGATAAACATTTCGGACGGTGCGTAGCATGGTCTCCTCCAGCACATCCACATAATCAAAACTATTCGCTCGACTGGGTATTCTTACTAGTTCTCCCGGGCCGGCTGCACTCATCCACCCCCACATATTCACCGTTATACGGCCAGATTCCATATTGGGCACTATATGGTCGTTATAATATCGCGTATTATTTCGACGCCACAAATTTAATCGTCCATGCTGGCTGGATTTAAAAGTCTTTTCATCGGTAAAGATTACCTGACTCCAGTCGTCATCCAAGTGCTCTAGAGCGAACGCTAACCTGGCTGCCTTATGGTTTTGTGTAAGTAATGGTTTCACAGCATGTCTACGATAATGCAAACCTTCTTTGTGAAGTTCACGACGGACCGTGCCCACACTAGTATCAAATAAACTAGCGTAATAGCTAGTCGGCTTGAATCCGTTTTCCTCATAGTCTCTTACCATAGCTTGACGCTGTGATGTTTCTATGAGGCGTGGTCTACCTATTCTTATACGGTGAGACAAAGATGCCTCCTCTTCGAATCGTCGTACCCATAGAACAACCGTTTTTCTCTGTAACAAATTTTAGAAACATATTTCAATTATCAAAGAATTACACATTAGTAGGTTTCACTTTTAAGATGCTTTAAGATACGTAAAAAGCTATTAAGAAATTAAGATATAACGTTAAAAAAATACTCACATTCACACCCGTTTCTCTAGCAATTTCCGTAAAGTTTTTGCCTTCGTTACGCAAAGCAATTATTTGCGATCTTGTAACTAGGTCAATATTACAACGAGAACTCATTGTTAATGAAATAATCAAAAAGCAATTGTAGGCGACGCAATTGAGCTCGTAATAGTTAAGCTTATTTTGTGTAGGTATTATTTTCTATGCACGACTGTACCGCCACCTATTTCAATATATAATAAATAAAATCCATCTTAAAAACGTTGGTGAAACTACTTATAAAGAGGTTGCAGTTCCAACCTGGCTGGCACAATATTAAAAATATAAAAACAATTGACTATCGTCTCTTCTGTCACCGCGCGCCTTTTCGGCTACAAATTTTCACCACCGATTATAAGTTTTCAAGCAAGTTTACGTGTTTTAATGAACCAATCCGCTACAATAATTGGTCACATCGAACCGGATCAGCTAGCGCGATGTTTACAACTCCGCCGCATAGAGTTTTAACGCGTCAACAACTGCGAGAACAACAAGCGCAAATGGAATCGGCGAGTGCTCAAGTCGATGCGCCTACGGAGCCAGAGGTCACATTACCAGCTCGCGGCAGCCAATGTTCAACACGGCCGACAGAGCAGGAACGAGTGTGTCGTTCAGTTGCATCTACGAAATCGAAGCGTTCGATGTCATCGACTGTTGCTAGGCGCAAACAACTAGAACTAGAAGCCGCTGAAGCGAAGGCCTTAATTCAGCTGGCGCTTATTGATAAGAAACTGAAAGCGGATTTAGCCCAAGTTGACGCTGAAGAGTCACAAGGTGGGAATGGCAGCCACGTGGGTAGCATACTCGACGACTGTGTTAGTTCAAACGTCGAGCAGTGGCTACAACATGGTCATTCTGAACCCGGCCGCTCTACTCAGCGCCAGCCGATTACGTCGGCAGCCGAACATCAAGTCCATCCAGTTCCGAGTACCGATGTTCCCTTCGATAGTGTACAGCAACTGGCGCTAACATTGAAGGACATGATTACCACCTCGGCGACTCAGCACGAACATCGACTTCTCAGCCGTCTGTCTACGCCACGTGATTTGCCCTTCTTTGACGGCGACTGTATAGAGTGGCTACATTTCAAGAACGCCTATGAGGATTCGACGCGGGTGTGCAAGTTCAGTGACTCAGAGAACCTGTGGAGGCTACGCAGAGCTCTACGAGGCGAAGCTAAGGAGGCCGTCACCGATCTTCTCATTGGCAACACCCCGCCAACAGCTGTTATGGAGGCTCTTGAACTGAGGTTTGGTCGTTCTGATATCATTATCTTCAACTTAACAACGCAGCTGAAGAAGCTACCTGCGTTACCTAGCTCTTACCAGCATGACTTGATTAACTTTTCCGTCAAAATTAATAACTGCGTAGCGACTATACGTGCTCTCAATCAAAATGATTATTTACGCAGCCCCGAGCTTGTGTCAGCTATTCTTAGCAAACTACCGAACACCTTGATCGGTAAATGGACTGACTTTGCGTACCACAGGTTGAGTGAAAATACGCCAAAGTTGGAACTAATTGCAGCATTTCTAAAGCACGAAGCGCAAATGTTGTCATTAGTCGGTATGACACAGCCACGGGAACCCAAGGTGCTTGCCCCGCCGTTGACGACGAAGCGAGTAGACGACGCGAGGTTCCGCGTGCGCCCTATACTCGCTACTACCGCCGTGGAGCAAGACAGCAATTGCAAATTTTGCAAAAAGACAGTACATTTATTACCAGAATGCCGGCTATTCAGGCGAGCAATGCGTCGCGACAGATGGAGGTTTGTTAAAGCACAAAGATTGTGTTATTGTTGTCTAACATCACGGCATGACACGAACGAATGCTCCGCGCCTGTATGCGACACGGATGGTTGTGGGCTCGCACATCACAACATGTTGCACTGGAAGAAGCCTTCGTCATCGGGAGCAGCTGATGTGGTTAACGACCTGCCGCCCGAGTCGAGCGAATCGAACGCCGTCCGCGCGCTGCCATCGCCGTCGCCACCGCCATCGCCGCCGCCGTCGCCGGCACCCTCACTGGCGCCCTCGTCGCGCGATACCGTCGCTCACGTCGCGCACGATCAGAAGTGTTCTTCAGGGGATCATGTGTTATTAAAAGTAGTTTCAGTGAAGTTAAATGGACCTAAAGGCGTGATTACTACATACGCCTTGTTGGACGATGGAGCCTCAGTATCAATAATCGATGCGGACTTAGCTGCTGAGTTAGGTCTACACAGCGAGCAATCGAGTGATATCAAGTTCATCGATGCGTTTGGACTGGAGGTGCACGAACAGAACGCGCCTATCGTGAACGCTCAGATAATTGGTGAAAATGGAGACAGTTATTTTGACATTAAGTTACGTAAAGTGTCGAAACTTAAGTTACCAGAACAAGATTTATCTGTAGTTAATCACTTGCAATGTACGCATTTGTCTAGTATTAAGGACTTAGTATGTAAAAGTCGTATAACGCCTCGTCTACTTATAGGGGAAGATAATTGTTATCTAATTGCGCCACTGGAAATAGTCCGCGGCAGCAAACACGAGCCCTACGCGTCTCGTTGTGAACTAGGCTGGTCAATTCACGGGAATTGCGGTCGCACTCACTCCAACGCTGCCAACGTGTTTCATCTCTGTCACACTGTAAATAATAGCACTACTGAATTACATGACCCGACTAAACATTCCTCTCCTTTAGCTTGTATTCAAAAATCTACTTCGTTTCGCGAAGAAAGGTATCATATACTCGACGTCATCGGCGACCATCGGGAGGACGAGCTGTCTTCCAAATTGGATTTATCTACCGTACCTGATTCGTACGACTCTACATCCAGAGTTCCGCGCAAGTTCGCTGTCGCTGACGCGTACGCGGAACGCTGCAGGAAGCACGTAAGTAATTTGCTCACAGATGGCTACGCTCGAGAACAAAAGGAAAATCAACTCTCCAGCAGCAGTCACGCATGTAACCTACCACGCTTCGGAGTACAAAATTCAAACAACTCGGGTGAGTTACCATTTGCCATGCTCGAAGGAACTTCCACGCTCGGCACGCCCGGCGCAGTGGCGACTCGCGTGGACGCGTCTACAGTCAATTTTCAGGACGTATGGTCTCAACGCCCATGTATTCCAAGGACACCTGTAAGTAAGTGGACTAGGGACCTGATCCATCGAGGAAGCCTATTTGTATTTCTTCACAATGAGGACAATGAGTTGCTGCAACGTATTTGGGGACTGAAGCTCAGACCTATAATACGCAAAGTAGCCGTACGAAGTCTATTCTGCTGGCAATGGCGCAAAGGTTCATGGTGGCACGGTGTAGGTAGTGAGTGCGATTTCACTCCGGAGACTACGGGCACGCTGCAGCGACAGGTGACACGCGTCGCTCTACTTTACCAGAAGGTTGTAGTGACGACTAGTCGCCACTAAGGGGTGGGATTGTAGGCGACGCAATTGAGCTCGTAATAGTTAAGCTTATTTTGTGTAGGTATTATTTTCTATGCACGACTGTACCGCCACCTATTTCAATATATAATAAATAAAATCCATCTTAAAAACGTTGGTGAAACTACTTATAAAGAGGTTGCAGTTCCAACCTGGCTGGCACAATATTAAAAATATAAAAACAATTGACTATCGTCTCTTCTGTCACCGCGCGCCTTTTCGGCTACAAATTTTCACCACCGATTATAAGTTTTCAAGCAAGTTTACGTGTTTTAATGAACCAATCCGCTACAGCAATAAATAAATAAAACAATCAAAAATGAAGGGAACAATGGCGAACGAACGAACAGAACGAACTGTATGAGTATCGAAATATTACGGTATCCATAAATTTTAGTCTACCCTTTTTTAATACTTTACCAACAGCTGAACATAAAAATAAAATGGTCAATAGTAGCAACAAATTTCAATGCATAAGCAACATGTTCCGATGGCCGAGTGGTTTAAAGGGCAGGCTCTAATAAGTCCGTGACTCCGAGTAACCCAGGTTCAAATCCAACCGAAGTGAAATCATGTTGGGATAAGGTTTTTGAAAATCGAACATGAAGTTTCGTAATATCATGACATTGCGTTGATATTGAGTTGCGGGCTATTGAAATAAATGGTCGAAAATAGTAATAAAATGGAATATGGATGGATTGATGGATATGGAATAGTTGAGTTGGTGAAGAGGTGAAGCAGGTTTACTTAGCCAGCCAAAATACATTTTATGTTTTTATTTTCTATGATTCATATCAGCGCCATCTTACCAAATGACATGTCACTACATTATAGATCCTTGAAGTTTACACGTCTATTTCATAGATGGCGCTACGTGCTGGCTATTATCAAGCCACGGCATAATGTTTCCCGAGTGTCCATGCACTTTTGCGGCCTATTGTACGTTCGTTTCTAGTACTGATTGTGCACCTTGGAGCCGAAGTAATTGATAATAGGTGGATAATAAGTGCGTAACTCTACATAAATTGAGCCATGGTTAAGACTCACTTGAATGTTCAAATCGAGCCCTGAAGGGACTCTAAAGTACTTTGGCTCTAGCTTGTCCAATTTCTTCTCAGGAAAGTCTAGCTATTGATGTAGACTGTGTTTATAGAGACTGTCAAATTAGTGTAACAATTTATGAGCATATGAATCGTGATCGACTTGTATAAGGTAGGGGATTTAATATTGGGGAATCTGTCTAGTCAATTACTCAAATTAATCTAATGCTAACATTCAAGAGCTTTACTATAGTCACATTAGGCTAAGAATCTAGGAAAAAAATGTCCATTATTAAAAACCTAGGGGTGCCTAACGCTTGTCGAAACGAAAGTAAGGAGTTGTGGTATGAAAATAGATTTATTCAATAGAAACAGTTTATTTATACTACTGATTTAGAAAATTGAGCAAAAGAAACTGATTGATTAATAAGACCATGATTGACGAGTCACATCAATCCATGGCCGGACGTTCCGTTCCTATCAGCTATACTAATAAGGGGAAAACCTTACGTCCAAATGAAAAACTTCTTGGCACTTAAATAAAATTCACACAATGCACACGAAATTGACAATTTATCGCTAATTGAATGCTAGGCCTTATCTATTACAATCGTCAGAGAATTCAAAGAGAGAGAGAGAGACGACACACACACAATTGCTTTACAACTCAAGCACGTATTTACAGCTCACTTTTCAGATTCGCAACCTTACTCCAGTTAAATATTTTATGAAACTCAATGTCGACGCGGTTGTTGCCCTCATGGCGGTCATTCTCCTCCGATCGCAGTGCGCGTAGCGCCCTCCAAGATCCCTCACAACAATTTGCACCCCTTCTCCCCCAGACCTCCAGACAGTAAGCCATGACTAGGTACTCGTACAGCACGATGACTATTGACATAGCCAATAAATAGTCCTCATCCCAACGGTGTCCAAGCCTGGACCCCGCCACCTTGTCCCAAAAGGAAGATTACCTCGAAAGCTGTCTCCGAATCCATTATGATATTGTAGGTTATATTGTTACGTTAAAGTTAATCTAATTAAATCGGGTGCGAACCTGTCAGTGATTTGGTGTCGTGAATAAAACTGTGAACGTTACCAAATTAATGTTCACGCCAAGGACATCTAGCGTTCATTCTAGAGCAGCCTAGTCACGCCTCGATTCCGCCAACCTCGTAACGCCACAGAGTCCTTCAATCACTTAAGCTATTTTTTCGAGAATAATGCCAAGTACAGCATAAAGACTATAGATATATACAATCAACTCCGACTACAGAAACTGTCGTAAGTGCCCGCTTCTGCCTCCAGAACGTAACTAACCGCCTCCGCTCGCCGGCTTGCTATCGTTCCTTCCTTTCCCCCACCTTCAGAAGTCACTCCCTCTGAAAGTAAGTTGTAGTATGTCATTTGATTTACTGCAAGTAGTTCAAGTGTTTGTGAATAGAGGGCGGGAGCTGTTGCATCTCACGTAGTTTTCAAAGGAAATTTCCGGGAGTTCGTGCTCCGGATACACAAGTCTCATCGTTGGCAACATCGTTTCCTGCAGCAGCTGCAAGTAACTGGCACCATTGGCCCTCTCGGGGATGTAGATTAGCTCCCCTGAACCGGCCGCACTCATCCAGGCCCACATGTTGACGGACACTCGGCCAGACTCCGTGTTACTCACTACGTTCTTGGGCTCGTATCTCGCATTATTCACACGCCATAAATTCTGATGACCATGTTAACTAGATTTGAAGGTTTTATCGTCAGAAAATATAGCGCATGAAAATCACGGTAGTCCCGAGCGTGCGGACCCTGGCTGCTTTTTGGTCTTCGGTGAGAGCAATTTTTGGCGAGCGTCCTATGGTGAATGCCTACGGAGTGCAATGGTCTTCGGACGGTGCCCATTGAGCAGTTGTACTCCGCGGCAAACTCTAGTTGGCGTAAAAGGCTCGTCTTGGAACGTCTACTAATCTACTAAGAATGCTATTGTATAAAAAAATTGGAAAAACACACTGGTCCGTAGACTTATATTACGTACTTTAACACACACTGTTCTTACATCTAACTTAATTTAAAACACTCAAAACGCAATTGCCGTTCAGCCGCACTTTAGCATTCACTGCGTAATGTTACTTAAAAATGGAACGATGAATTCGCACTGACACTATTTTCACCTGGCCGCTGCTTACAATCGACGTAAATGCTGCCGCCGCAAAGTTGTCCTTTAAATAGAACAAAGTCGCAGTGCAGCGACATGGATGCGAGGCTCGGCCGTTTTGCGAAATCTTCGTGGTCTGGGCGAAACTTGATTTGCGGTTCAGGGTGAGGTTTCTCGTCGCACTTTGATGCTCCGTAATTAAGTAACGTTAGATCTATTATGAAAAATAGCAGCATGATTATCAGTTTCATGAATAATATAAGTACCCATTTCAAATCTAGTTAGATTTGAAAGGTTTTTCGTTAGAAAATATGGCGCATGAAAATCACAAGTTCGGTCCAACCATTTCGTTGCCATTGGTTTTTTGCACTTGATAATTTAGACAGCCGGAATGCGACCCAATGTTTACAATAGTAACGTATTATAAATAGAGCGTCAGATGTTAATGAACTTTGAACGCCAACACAGAGGACATGGGTATTCAGAAAACCGTCTACTTTCTCTGCAAATTTTGTAAATACTCCGCCTTTTCAATAAATATTATAACAACAACAGACAATAGTTCTAAAAAAAATTGTTTTTGGTTCAGTTGCGTTAGTAATAACACATAGGTGTTAGGTCGGTTAATAAGTCAATCGTTTATCAATAAAAATATGACTGAAATTAGAAAACAATAAATGGTGATAAACAAAATAAAAATACTTTTCGATAAATTTAATTCTTCGGCTATATGTTTGATCTCGAATCCCTGCTCCCTCAGAGTCACAATGGCGCTCCGCTCAATCGTAGAAATGTTCCTGAATTGGCTTATGGTTACGTGTATTGCGGGAGATGGTGTGTCTACACAGATGTGCTAAGTGCAACTGACCACGACAACTGGCCAGATGCGAAACAAAGCCATTAAACTAGTTATAAAAACTGTTTTTTTCTTAATTTGGAAGCTGCTGATTCATTAACTTAATCAGGGGCGGGGCGAACGAAATTTCGACTAAATAGTCGAAAAGGGGGAAAGGCGTTCGCTGAGGCGATAGTACCACATTCATTTTTCTCATATGAATGATGAGCAGTTGTTTGGGTCCAATTTTCTTCGGCACACAGTGAAAAAAAAAATTGAAGTTGGTTGTTATTTCCGTGTTGTCGAAGGTGATTGCGCACGATCTTGGTGTAAAAAAAGGCTCGAGCCTGGTCAACTAGGTTAGGAATGAAGTCGCAAGTAAAACACGCAGCAAGGTAACACAATGGGTTTTATTTAGTCTTCACAATGGCGCATGAAAATCACGGTAGTTGCCTACGGAGTGCAATGCTCTTCGGACGGTGCCCATTGAGTCCTGCTCCGCGGCAAACTCTAGTTGGCGTAAAAGGCTCCTCTTGGAACGTCTCTACGAGTCGCTCCAGGCGCCAGGGCCAGGCATACGGGACAGTGTTGACGTGCCCTCTTCACTCTCGCACCGGCGCACCCAGAGCCTGGTTGGTTTCGGTTATAAAATAAAAACATTTATAACCATTTATTCAACCATTTGGTTGAATAAATGGTGATAAACAAAAAAAATAATACTTTTCGTTAAATTTAATTCTTCGGCTATATATTTGATCTCGAATCCCTGCTCCCTCAGTGTCACAATCGCGCCCCGCTCAATCGTAGAAATGTTCCTGAATTGGCTCATGGTTACGTGTATTGCGGGAGATGTCGCCACATGTCGCTCACGTTGCGTTATTTATTGCGCATCTGTGCATCATGTATCCTTATCTAATTCGTTGCGCTTGCGCCTTTATCTAAAGTGCATGCGCGCCAGCTGGCGCCAGCTTACTTAACTTAGCGCTGAGGTAGGTCCAGCGTCGCCTCTTAACTCACACAAAAATATAATAAAAAAATTACAATTATTACTTACTAAACTTAAACTAAACCTATCTCAGCCCTGAAATATTATCTTTTCCAAACGGACAAACAATATTTCAGAGTTGAGATAGGTTACGCAATTAGACGATGTCAGGAAATGGTGGTCGCAGATTACAAAGGGTTGGCCGGGCGCTGCAACATTGTAAATAGCCTACCTAGATCGAAGTATGGGTAGTAGAAGGTACAATGATACTTATATACGCTTAGGGTAGATCGAACAGCTTAGCACAAATTCTGCTTAAAAATTAAACAAACAAATACATATAGTGTGGATACGGTACAAACAAACATACACATACGCAACTCCCGCCCAAGATGAGAGCGCTAAAAATTCTGCCTAGTACTAACCGATACAGCAAAGATTTGGTTTTACAATGTCGTATTAGTTGACAATTGACCTATTCACTGAAAGAAGATACTTAGTTGGTTACGCCGAGTGAAAAAAACAAACATCGATACATGGCAATTAGATCACGCTGACGCTGTTTGAATATAGTATATATTCAATCACAAGAAAAAATAATTAATAAAAATGCAGAAAAAAATATTAAAAAAGTCTATCGTTTCAGCCGCCTACCCATACGAATATTCAAATCCTTGCCGGGAAGTTCGAGTTGGTAGTGCCAAATTTTCCAACATTTCCCGAGGCATAGGAGTTCGTTACATGCAGTGCACCTAATTTGTGTAGATTTCCTCGCGTTCACACAGGCACAGATATGTCAGTTTCCTTTGGTGGTACGCGTCAGTTTTTCAGGGACATGCTACAAATTTCGATCTAATCTTAACTCTGCCGGATCGACCACTACAGTTTCTAGTGGGGACGGCTGGCGGTGTCTGTCTGCTAAAGAAGCACTTAATTTGTCACGGAAGTCCCGATGAGTCATCAGGACTTGCCGCGACGTTTTAAAGATTCTGTCAACACAATGAAAGAATTAAGTACACTTCCATTCAAGAACCTTTTAAAAACTTTCATATACCACTTCACGCATCTCTTTCTTTCTAACAAATACATTGAGAGTTTATGATCTTTAATAGCAACAACTCCCATTGTATTGTTGTAATCTCGCACAGCAGTGGGCTTTACGAGATCTCGACCCGCCTTACATCCCACGAAGGTTTCCGCAGTGTGATAAGTGGATATCATGTTCACCATTTTAGAGTCCATCCATGCAATGCATGAAATGTCTCCAGAATGGCGAGCGATGATGATCCCCTTTGCCACTTTCTTTGGAGCCTTCGCGATATCCATCGGCACATGCTTGCGATTTGGACGCAATGTACCCAAACAATCAAATCCCAAACTCTAGGTACCTTGCCAACGAAGGACAATTATTATAAAAATTATCCATGGTGACTAGGTGACCTCGATTTTCGAGATCATTCAGTAAATTGAGTACCACTTGGGTACTCTTTCCCGCTAAGTCAATACTAGGAGCAACGATATCGTCGGACTCAGATTTTTTTTCCCGTGTAAATATCAAATCCCGTCCTTGACTCACACAATTCGTACGATTTTATGCCGAAACGCGCAGCCTTCGACCTTATTGCTTGGACCCAGGCTAAACGCCCCTTAAATAAGGTCAACGACTCGTCGATTGCAATATCTTGATGCAAATTATACAATTTTGAAAATGTTTTATTCAGATGACCGAGGACGGGTGCAATTTTCGCTAATTTCACCGAATACGAATTCGCTTCATTTGACGGCAAATTCTGACTCGCATTAGAATTGTCCGTGAAATGGATGAATTTGTTTAGCAAAATATAGCGATTGTACGACATTAGCTGCCTACACTTGGGCATTTCCAAGTAGCCGGTCGTTTTCCAGTACTCATGCTGAGATGTCCGATGATCTAGTCCCATGAACTCTAGTCATATAAACGGCGAAAAACAAGTACATCTCGTCTACATCAGTATCCTTTCACCGGTGTAGGCAAGATGACTTTTTAATTGGACCTTTCGCTGCTATCTCTTCATCGATCGTCTGCCGAGCATACTTGTTGGTCTGCCGCACGATAAGCTCCATGAAGTTGTTACTCCAAATACTCGTAAAGGCTTCATAAGGCGTATCATAATCATTGATAGGTCCTGGGGTAGGACCCGAAAAATCCTCGGGTACGCCCCTGAAAGTATCAAAATTATCCTGCCAGTTAAAATCAACAGAAATATTAGTAAGACGATCGGCAGCCTCATCCATTGCTTTTGATACTCTATTTACAATATCTGACACAGCATCGATGGCTTCCGCTGGTGGCGACGGCTTTCTGCACACATGAGGTATATACGCGTCAGATTCCGACGGCTGCATCTCACCCAACCATTTCCTCACATGGTCCAAGTTATTATGTAATGCCGCTTCCCCCTCTTCTTCGTCCAAATCGCCAAATAAACGCAAGTAACGCCTTCGTTTCATCGGCCTTAATTTTCGTGATTGCACTTACTGGATGGACTCCTGAAGCGTATTTTTGGAGGGTGCGCGGCGACGTACAGAACCTCGGGGCGTCTGGAAGACCTCCACCTGCTCCCCAGGCCGGAGAGAGCCACCAGGGGTTCTGGTAACTTCGATGGCGGCCCTTGGACAAGATTAGATAAAATTAATCGTTAAATACTACTTATTATATATAGGTAAGTAGAAATACTTACAGCCGGGGTTTCCACAGCCTAGGGCTCTTCCTCATCTCTCGGCTGCCGGTATGGCCCTGTCATCGCCATATCAAGAAGGAGGCAGCGCCGGCTCTTAGCCGCGCTATGTGAAGGGCCTTATTATTTTAGGAGTTTCTTGATGTCACTTGTTTCCAAATCACAAAAATTTACGGAAGGAACTGCTTTTCTAATAACACTTTATCTGAAAGTCTTACTATTCTCGGGCCTTTTGTGCAATATGTCGTTCAAATTAAAGGCCCACACGGTCGGGACTAACCGCTGACTATCGTGTCCTTGGTCGGGTCAACCATTTTTTATATTCGTTCTACACGGCCGGTGGTTAACTTGTTTCATTCGTTCAAGGTCGGTGGTTGACTCAAGTTGTCTCCGGTATTAAAAGCGATGGCTTGCCTTTAAAAAAAAACAGAAGATCGGTTTGGCAATAACCTTTTTATGCATGAGCGAAGAAAAAAAGAAAATGAATGAAACAGTGGCTCAAAGAGCGAATTACTTTGAACCACCTTAATATTTTAGGAGTTTCTTGATGTCACTTGTTTCCAAATCACAAAAATTTACGGAAGGAACTGCTTTTATAATAACACTTTATCTGAAAGTCTTTCATTATTCTCGGGCATTTTGTGCAATATGTCGTTCACTGTTGCAATCGGGTAAACAGCACATGCTAAACATATTGAATATCAAACAAAACGAACGGAGCATTGTTTATTACAATTTAAGCGGAGAAGGAAGGTAGGTACGGAAATTAATCAAAGCAAACACAACACACACTCGACGCAAAAACTGTAATGACGAACTGTGGATAAATAAACTTCATCACCGACAATACACTCTAAAGTTCGTAAAAGTCGATTAGCCAATAATTGTATTTATTGTTAGCCCTTTCTAGGATCTACCTTCCTTTGATAAGCGCTTTTTTGGTCGTTCCGGTGCGTGCTTTAGCTGCACCTTTATATACTATCTTCAAAGGGTTTTTCTGTAATTTCTGTACTTTTCAAGCTAAAGACTTCAATTGTAAGATGAATTTACCGTTAAGTCGTTTTATTCCTTTATTTATTATTAGGATATGCCTATATATGCATTTGCTACAATAATAATAAAAAAACGATTACTGCAGAATGATTCCAAAGCGAGTAAGCAAATAAATTGAAGACGTAAATTGTAATTTTTCGCACTGCGGCATGTCTTATGGCAAACGAATGAATTAATTCAACATCCTGCATATTATACAAGGAACACGACTCCACGGAGCCGTGTACGGTTACGTATCTCCGTAAATATAATCGAAATCGAAAGTGGTAAATTCCTCGAGCAGTTTCTTCTTCGAGGAAGCCCAGCTCGGCACCTGGATTGGACAAGCCTGTAGGTACAAACAAACAATTCGATATTGGATTTGAATTAGGTACATTTAGGAAATATGCATTTTCAAAATGCCGAGATCTATGCTTCACATACTCAGTCTGTGTAATGAGATTAGGGATGTTTTCTTAGTCTTTCCCTCTTCGTAAATATATATTTTCTGCATCGGTTGACTATTGTGTGAACTGATAAATAAAGTATTGAGGTCATTTTTACGTTATTTGCAAACTTGCCCTAGTAGCCAGGATAAGAATAGATTTTTTTAAAGATGACGGGCGGCGGCCATCTTTGTACCAGAAGAAACTGTCCATCAGTATACCCTGTAATTCTTACACTTGTTCATCTCTCCTGGTAGCACGACTTGATTGTAGAGCTTCGACGCGATGACCCCATTCATTCCACGATAGATAGATTGTGTCGATAACCATGAGTCTGTTTTTCAAATGGGTACAATACTCACTTTATATTTTTCATCTCTTTGGCAACAAAAGAACATCGGTCTTGGTGCACTGCACAAGGAGAGATTTCGTCCATATATTTTGTAATTCACACGTTATTTTAATCATTTTCAAGTGTTGACTTATCCTTTTTAGCAAGTTTTATAGAATAAAATTATTGATTTTCACCGAAATTACCACGGACGCTTGTTCGCGAAACTAACGAATGAGGTTTTACATTTGCGTTTGGTATTGCTAGGAGATTATTTTCCAAATTTCCAAAAGAACTTCAACTACTTTAAAAGAGCTAAAGTTTACGAGCTTCTTCAGCATCGATAATGGCCGTGTAATTTTTTGTTCAAATCCACACGAATCGTCTTCCTATAGCGTGCTGAACTTCGTAATGGTGATCCAGCAAGGGCCATATCTTCTGGAGCTTTTGTTCGTCAACAGTCGCCTGTAAAGTGCATTTTTGTTGTATGTCAAAAAGATTTCGAAAGTACTTTAAAGTACTTTCGAAATCGCTTACGCCCTTATCTAAAGTGCATGCGCTGCAGGGGGTGGCTGGCGCCAGCTTTATGGCGCTGAGGTAGGTCCAGCGTCGCCTCTTAACTCCTCCCCCCTTAAGGGTGAGCTTAGAGTATAACGTGTTAGACCCGGGCTCTCATTGTTACGTTTATGGTAGATGGAGCATCCGCACTGGCACACGATAATAATGAACAGCAACACCGTCCATATGCTAGGCATCCATACATGGGTGACCAGGTCTGATGTCCATTCCTCAGCTTGTAATTGGTTGTCTTCGTCTTGCTCCATTGTAGGGAGATACGTGCTATTATCTTCTTTAAGATGCATCTGGATTTGTTGGACTTCGTGTTTGAATAGTTCTTTGCGCTGGCTTATGACTCGCGTGTTGCTAATGTAAATTCGCAGCCCTCATCTAATTGGAGTTTGTCTGGTCCTTTGATATTTTCATAGTGCGTCTCGTTGCATTTTATTTTTGCTCTTTGAGTGTTCTTGGAGTATATCAGGTTAGGAATATTCCTTCGCTGATGGCTTCAATAACCTCCTCGTCCGTTATTGGCAATGCTGCGCAGGTGAAGTTATTCTTTAAGTGTAGCGCTTGGTGCACGCAGTTGGGTGATGAGTTGGCGTCCCTCCACCAGACGTGATGGCACAGGATATTTTCTTCTTTCGTTCTGCATTGGCTGGAGTCCAGATACGCATACCTCGAGTCTTTGATTAGGATAACAGGGTTTTGGATTTTTAGGATTTGTCCATGGGAGTTGGGGAATGGGATTATATTATATGCCCTTTACGTTGGTTTGGTGTTAGACCATTAGGAGTTAATTCATGTCCTAAGTATTCTACGCGCTTCTTTAAGAATTCCGATTTGTCCGGTTGTATTTTAAGGTTGTGTTCGCGCAACCTTTCAAATACTTTTCTCAATTTTTGTAGGTGCTCCTCTAGCGACGTTGAGTAAATAATAATGTCGTCTAAGTACACTAGACATGTATTATACAGAAGGTCACGCAGTATTAGGTCCATGAGGCGTTGGAATCTTGCCGGGGCGTTTCTTAGCCCAAATGGCATTCTCAAGAACTCCCAATGGCCGTGGTTCGTACTGAATGCAGTTTTTCGATGTCTTCAGGGTGCATTTCAATTTGATGGTAACCATTTGCAAGATCTAATGTTGTGAAATACTGTGCTCTACCTAGCTTATCGAGAATTTCCTCGATATTTGGTAGAGGGTATTTGTCTTCAATTGTTTTCGCGATTAATTGCCTATAATCAATGACCATCATCCATTTGACCTTTCCCGAGGCGTCTGGTTTTTTAGGCACTATATGAACCGGGCAGCTCCAGGGAGAATTCGACTGTTGCTGTGGTGGTTTTCTATAATTTCGTACGTAAACAGGGGTATCATCGCTTAACCGCAATTTGTGCTTTACGGTATGCGTAAAAGAAAGAGGTTCACTTCCAGTGTGAAAAACATTTTTAAATCCACGAACGAGCTTTGTTATTTTGGCTTTTTCCTCCATGTTCATGTGTTCCGTACGAATTGTCAGTTTATTATCAACTATTTTGTTTACTTTGGCCGTTTCTCCTACATTTGTCGTTTGTTGCAATTTTTCAGGGAGCGGCTGTAAGATAAAGATAAAGATAAAGATAAAGATAATAACCTATATTTTCCATCCTCGACGGATACTAAAGCGCTGTGTACATAGAGTTTACTCGTTGCAATTTCAGGAACGAAGTATTCTCCGTAGCTTTTGTTTGAAACGCACGTTACCAGATTATCAGAGAGTGGATCGATTTTTAAGATCCTTTCAGGGTAATCTATGTTTATTGGGATTATGTTATTAGGCATTATGAGTTCACATTTGTTTAAGTTAATGACAGTAATTAGCTTCTTAATCAGGTCCACACCTATCAGACCAGAATACTTAGGGTCGAAATCGTACAGTAAAAATTCATACTCGCACGTTTCGCCCAGTGGCTTTAAATTTATAGCTCCACAATGATTTGTCTTGTTATACGCTGGCTTAATAGAGAACTCTTTTGGAATTATTTATTCTCTATATTCCTTATTGGATTCTATTAGAGATTTATTACTACCCGTATCTAACAAGATTTCACCTCCCCATTCATTGATTGTTATATAGGGTAAGTGATCTAGGTTATAATAGTATAATTTTACCTGGGGTCGTTTGGGGGCCCCACTTCCTGAAAAAAATCCTCATCATATTGTTCATAACTACCATATTCCTCATTATACTCATGACTACAGCTACTATCTTCAATTGGGTCTGTCGTTACCTTTGTATTGAAGACTTCTACCACTCGCGGGCTCATTGGTCGATTCATGGACCTACAGTTACTAACAGTTCGCATGGATACATCGGTGTCCAAGAGGTCGGTTCGCGGTTATGGTTGGGGTCTAGGCGGATACATTCGCCGCCACTGTTCTGGTGTGGGACGCGGCATGTCTGTCCAATTTGGGTTTTGTAATGGTGGCCTAGTTACTGTTATTTGCGCGGCTTGGTTTGGTTGCGGAACTTGGCGGAAAGCTTTGTTGTGATTTATTACCGGTGAAGTAGTCGGTCTTTGGGCTGGAAATTGGTTCATGTGTCTAAAATTGTTTGCTCTTGGATTGAATTTGTTAAATGAATCTTAAATGCTTTTTATAAAAGTATTCAGGGTGTACTTCCATTTCGTGGCGTAATTGGTTGTACGCCGAGTCAAAGTTTACATGTTGTGAAGTGCGAATTAGTCTGTCTGTGACTATGTCTAAGTGTTTACATAACTGATATATACAAACATTTTCCAGTATGGCAGTAGCCTGAGCCGACTCCGACTTTTTTTTTGCTGCATACAAAAGTTCTTTAATTTTATCAGCGAAAACTAGGGCATTCTCGCCAGGGTGGCGCCTAACGCGAGTGATCTCCGCTATTATTTGTTCCAGGCTTCTATTGTCCCCAAATTGTTGACGTAAGCCATTGAGTATTTCTTCCACCATACCATTCGGTAGGTGGGCAATGGCTTTTATTGCCTCACCCCGCTATTAACTTTTAAGAATAATAGGGAATAGTGCCCTAGCGTCTGCGTCGGCCGTCCTAGCTAACATGGTTACTTGGGTGATAAAGAACTCTAATGTGTCCCTGTCTCCCTCGTACATTAAGATGTACTTTTCTATTGTTTTATGGTCTAATGCCATTTTGTTTTATTTAGCTATCGAGATAAAACACCACAAAAAAAATTTGGAAATTGCGCACACAATGTAAAAGGATTGAAGGGAAGACTCACAGTATGGCCAGGATCAGAAGCACCCTCTTCATGTGGGTCCGTCTGCTCTTCGACGCGATGGTAGCTTCGTAGAGTCAGCAGCAGTATCCCAGCGCTGTCACCAGTTAAGATTCTTGTTCGGCTGACCGGGTCTTCTTCAGTGAAACAATTGGTGGCAATTTGGTGATTAATTGTTTTACTCGTACAAAAAATTAATAGTTCTAGACTACTTAATTATTTACTGCGGATTACACTGATATATGCGAGGACCAGTGAGAGTCATTGGTAATCAGTACCTACGCCACGCGAGAGACTCGAGCGATCTGGAGCTCAGAGTGATAACGCGACTGGTGTGTGGTGTGAACTGCCGCCCGTTGCTCCTGTCGGGGTCTATGTGCTCGCTCGACAGGGGTTGATTGGAGGGGAGGCGTGGGGACGCGTCACATAGGCACCCGAAAGCGTCTCTGGCTCTTCAGTTTTTTTTTTCTTGGCGTCACGATGTCGCCACATGTCGCTCACGTTGCGTAATTTATTGCGCATTTGTGCATCCTGGACTTATATAATTCGTTGCGCTTGCGCCCTTATCTAAAGTGCATGCGCTGCAGGGGGTGGCTGGCGCCAGCTTTATGGCGCTGAGGTAGGTCCAGCGTCGCACATACGTAGATTTCAATTATTTAGGCGGCCAAAAATATTTTTTTCTGGAAAATAGCTATACGTACAATAGGAAATTAAAATAAACTCTTTTTGATCCAAAAAATATATAATTATTGATTATGCAACATATTTACATCGATAAAATACCAAAAATAAATATTATTTTAAAATTACCAAAAAAATAAAAAAAAAATCTTATGAATTATTAGTTACAAGCATAAATATGGTAAAATATCGTATATCTATATCTTAAATATATACTTATTACAAATAAAACTACTTAAACACATATTTTACTTTGAGAGAATTCAAAGATTATTGGCTATCTCTAGAAGTATTTGGTTTGGCAGCCATCAACATTTCTATAGTTTCAGGTAGGAATGCTTTGTGACAAGGTTTCTTGATTTGTCTGCTTGAGCTGATCAGGGGGTCTGATGTTAATAAAAGCCTATTAAAAACATCTAAATTGCATTCCTTTCTAGAAAATTTCCTTGCAAAGTTAAGCCTGTACGACCGAAAATGCTTGTTCCGGGCTTCTGCTGCCTCCTCAGATAACTGGCCAATAGGAAGTAACGAGTGACTTATGATTTGCCCACCATGCATCAGTATTTTGTGCATCGTCGGCGTCATTGGATGCCATCCATACAGGTCCACGTACAATTTCGCAGTATCATATGCGTATTGATCATATTTTGCGACATCAATTTCATGACCACTTGAAATAGTTTCCAATATAACTTTGAGTCTGTAGATAAGCTCAAAGCTAATTCCTGTGATCTCAGATGCCAGTTCAGGGTTGTCGAAGAATCTCCTGCTTGTGTTGCCATCATTAGTATTGCCAAAGTTAGCCTTTGGCATATCTATGAGAAGTCCAGTTTCATTGCGAAATCTGACTTGGATTTCGGACTTTCATTGTGCTTCCAATGCCTTTTCTTCTGTGGTTTTCCTCTCTCTGTATTTCTGCACAGGTAATTTATATGCTAAATGGAGTATGCTTTCGAAAAGCCGAATTCTAGCATGTAATACTGATAATCCGAATTCTAGAGCTTCGGAGCTCACATCATTCCTCTTGTTTAAATCGTTGAAACTTTTCGAAGTAGCTCCACAGATGTAGCACTTCGAAGTTGATTTCGTGTCCGTGGCCGCGTTACACACCTTTCCGTCAATCATTGTCATTTTTAGCATATGACGAAACTGATACTCCTGGTTTTTTAAAATGACTTTCGTATTATTGAGCAGCTTAACTGACTCTCGCACATAATTTATCTCGTCCTTTGTCACATCTGTAGACTCTTTTGCATACCGAAATCGGATAGGACGGCAAAATCGTGAAGAGGATGGCGTTGGGTTTTGCCATATTACTTTTTTGTTTTCCTCGCCACAAACAATGCGTAACGGCACAAATGAACTCAAGAAAATGTTTCCATCTGAGTCAGTATCATTCTCAATTTTTTGCTTAAACTTGGATTGCTGAGAGCCGTCACAACCCCATTTACAGATAATCGTTAACGACTTCCTTTCTTCTTCATTCAGCGTAATTAGCACCTCTTCCAGGAATATTGAGAGGCGTGTCACAGTAAGGTCCATTAAGCATTGTAAGTTGCTCTCTGCCGAAGTATCTGTGACATGCATGGATTCTTCTGGTGGATAACATTCTTGTTTCGCCTTTAGCAACAAGTGGTAGCAAGGGAAATGTTTTGGGTTTGTTGCTCTTATTATTTCATATTGCCGTTTTGAAAGATCAGCTTCCACGAACATCTGAAGTGCTTGCAGAGGCGTCAGTGGAGGTAACATGTCGTCGTCGTTATTCACTTTAGAATAGGCAGATCTATATTTGCTGGTTCGTGTCGGCGAATTAGTAATTTCTTTGAGAACTTTTGAAGCATTCCTTTGCCCAGTGTTTTGTAAAATAGATTGTGCGGCATGGATGATGACGTCATGCTTCAAAGTCGCGCGGATTTCTTCCGTTTTTCTTCTTTTGCTTCGCTCACTTAAATCTTCGAAAGATTTTGCTGGCCTACCTTGAGGAGAGGCTGATTCTATCGGAATCTCGAAAGTTCCTTCTAACCAATCTCGGTTGTTTTTTAGGAAAACTTCTTCATGTTTACTGGCTTTCATCCATCTTTTCATGAATTCGGTTTTAATATAAGCATATCTTTGCTTCAAACACTTTTTAGCATTTTCAGTGTTTCCATAACGTATCAAAAGAAAAGCTTCATACGAATCGAGTTTTTCCCTTAAACATGGTAAATTTTGTCTTTGTACCTGTTCAAACAGGTACTTCCGAGTCACTATTTTAGTACCCGAGGCACCAGACGGACCTAAAACAAAAAATAATTAGATTTAATACAATTTAGCACTAACGTGGTATTTTTCTCAATTTTGACCCCTAAGATTCAAATGCTCTTATTTTGGAAAAGCGCGGATTTCCGCGGCCAATTTTTTACTGGTATGATAGAAAAATAAGTAAAGTATTGAAAAATAAAGTAAACATTGCTCGAACGGACCCATAAGTTAGTTAAAAGACATATTTAATTGTCAGAAACACAAAAAAACTGACTTTTTTATAGAACTATTTTTGAAAAATTATAAGTTTATCAAGGGCAGTAAAAACAAAAAAGTTACTGTTGAAAAACATAGGTTCTTACCTGAATTACTGCAATCCATCACTGTCACTCGAAAATAAGTACTTAGAAAACAAATATGAATTTTACAAAAGTTGTAAGTTTAGGAGCGCCGAGAACTGACACGTACACGTTAAGCGACTATCGAATTCCGACTACCCTAGGGAAGCTCTTGCGCATCTACGAAGGGTGGGAGGGGGTGCCCATTGTATTCCCGGAACTGTTAACTACCTGAGTAAATGGTTATCTTATCATTAGTTTTTTTTTCGGATAACGAGTTTTACCCGCCTAAATAATTGAAATCTACGTATGTGCGTCGCCTCTTAACTCTAGTATTTTTTCAGTAGCTGCGTTTAAAGAACATTTTGATATTTTCAAGTTTGCTACCAGTGTCTTACTCGTCTACCTGTAGTCCCCAAAATTGTTGTTAAGCAATATTATATTTAAGTTCCTACATATCAGTTCAATTTAGTGTGCATTGCTAAGAGACATTTGTTAGATTCAAAGTAAAAAAAAATTGGCTGCGACGGACGGAACGACACAGAGTGATCCTATAAGGGTTCCGTTTTTACCTCTTGAGGTTCGGAATCCTAAAAAAACCCTGACCATATGTAGTAAATTTTGTTTGAGAAATTATTGATAATGTTACTTCCTTGACAGTTTTAAAAACGATTTTGTTTAAATAATGCGAAATCTATTAAAAGAAAGATCGAGATTAAACGTAAATTTAAACGAGAAAAAACACGCTCAAATAATGCACATTACTTACCTGTAAGTATTATTATGCCTGCTGGCAAACTTCGCATTCATCCGGCAAGTAGTGGACGTAAAAACACTCCTGACAGGCACTGCACCAAAATTCTTCCTCAATACATAGGAAATATAAATTGTATGTACGAAATACATTTGTTCCTTTAATTCTAAGGATATAAAACCTAATCAACTAATCATACACATTGATATTGAAGCTAAATAAAAACAATATTAACAATCTATGTATTCTATTGTTACATAGATTGTTGTTACATTTACATGTTAAATACCCTAACCATATTCTAAACTCGTAGTTAATGACTGCATATTAAATCTAAACACCTAAAATTAGTAAAAATGTATTAATTTAAACACCTTAATTTATAATGACCCCAAGCGAAAGTATCATTGGAATCTTTACATAGATATCGTTTTGTATCAGAATAAGATAGAGATACTTTGTTTATTTTTTGAGTAAAAATGATGTGTTTGATGGAACGAAATCTGTACATTTCAGAAAAAACTTTCATTTTTTCATTTAAACAACGCTTGTAGTGATGAATGTGAAACTTGTTAGTGGCACATTTATTTACGCCCTTAGTTTTAGCCACTATATTCTCGTCAACGTTTAAAGCATACATTTTTGATCTTAGGCCGACGTATTCTTTCAGGGTCAATCCTTTATTTTCATCCTTGAAATAACCTATTTTTTTTCTTATTTATACAAGGAAAATCGTAAATATTATTAGGTGCATAATCAGATGTATCAAAGTAATTATTCAAGTCATTTTTTATATCGCTATAAAAATCCACAGTAAAAATTTGGTATATTAAACTGTCTGTATCTGTATATAATAATTTTACATTATCGACGAATTTATTTTTCATGTATTTGTAGTGGAAGTCATACATCAACGTTTTAAATATGTCCAATATACAGAAACCTAGGTCCTATTTTTAAGTCGCCGAATTTGTAATAAAAGTTATAGATTTATTTTAAATAAATAATCCCACTTGAAACCTAGGTAAATGGGCTTGTTATAAACGAATATGATTCTCTTCAACTGTACCGCTGCCAAGATTTCCGAAAAAAATTAAATGCTGTGGAGTTCAGGGCGAGCTATATAACTTTCAATTCCTTTGATTTGTCCTTAAATCAATGTGTTAAAAACTTTACATCAACCCTTTTCTCTATATTTTCCAAAGTCTTGCCGAAAACGGCGTTTTCATTATTAGTTTTATAAAAGTCTTTCTCGAAATCCGTTTTTGCACTCGTTCTTAATGTCGTGTTCAAATAAATATACGTTTGAAGCCTTTTTTTTTAATTTTATCCATTTTCTAAACATGGAATAAGATTTCTGTAGTGTATAATGTATTTTATTTTATCGTTCAAATACGGGACTAATTTTTTTACTTTACTTTCATCAACTACGATGTGCTCAGCGCAAAATGGAAGATCTGAATGGGAATCGTGCAATAAGTCAGGATATTCTAAATCAACTTCTAAAATGTAACCATAATCAGCATCGTTTGAAATTCTGAAATCTGTGGCAGGATCAACCCCTTCAAATTCACCAATAGGAAGATGTTGTGACATTGCCCAACCATATAAATTATTGGCATCTAGGTACAGATAGCGCGCGAGTTGAATGCAGAGCTCAGGAATGCGATAGTGCTGTGACCTAATTAGAATTAATGATGACAATATGTCGATAAATTTCAACATTGTTTTAAGTTTAGCGTTTTAAGTTTAGAAAAAAACAAGGTAATAATATCACACATTTTTTATTATTTTACACATTAAAATCAATAAAAAAAATTATAATTTATGCAGCATCAGATTCTGAAATGGCAGACATGTTTGAATCGGTGTCACTATCCTCACCATCGTTGACCTCAATTACGAATCGATCTATGGTATCTTCCATTAATCCATCTCTTTGCCAATAATTTTCTTCTAAAATTATGACGTGATCGTCGAAGCCACGCCAATCTTCCTCTATGACCTGAGAGAGAGCCAGCTCCGTAACTTCTTTTAACCTTTTTAGGGAGAAATCAGAAGTAACATTGTGATGCCTTACAATTCTTTTTACTTTTGCCCAAGCCAACTCAATAGGGTTGAGGTCGCACATGTACGGTGGTAGTCTTACTACGATATGGCCTTGACTTCTGATGAATTCATCGATTTTGAAAGATTTTTCCGTAGGTTTATGTAACTGAACCAAGTGAAAGAGCTGATCTTTTCTCATAGTAAGTGAAGCTTCGATATTGTTCTTGGTTAACCATTCCAACATTACTGATTTCGTGCTGGACTTTGTTGGGACTTTATTTTCTTGTACACTATGATACGGTGCGTTGTCCATCACAACAACGCTGGTTTGTGGTAGATTTGGGATTAACATATCAGTGGCCCACTTCTCAAAATTAACACTGTTCATCTGTCCGTGATAATCACCTGACGTAGTACCAGCTTTAAAAAGTAACTTTGCACCATTTAAAAACCCTCCTCTCGATCCTGCGTGGACAAGAATGAGCCTGTTCGTGGAGCTTGTATCCGTCAACACGGCGTCGATCATTTCATTTCTCCAGCATTTTTTAAATGTGAGGTTGTTGTCTACCCATGTTTCATCGAGAAAAAAAATATTTCGATCTTCTTGCCTATATTGACGAATTTTCCGCAAATAAATTGACCGTGCATATGCTGGCCTCTCCACCAAAATTCTACGTTTATTATGACATTTAAGCCTAGATATATCCCATGTCTTTTAACAATTTTCTTAAACTCGTCACTCCCCATGGAAACTCGATTTTTTCTCGAATAGCTGCGAGGAGTTTAATGCAGGTCGGAACAATTTTTTTAGTTAAATAAAATTCTTCAATAATTCTGTGTATAACATCTCGATCAAAATCATCGACGTTTAAATTTGTCTTCTTGTTACACTGTCTTTTCTTTTTAGAAGGCGAACAAAGAGGCCCTTTTTTGGCTTCATTTTGAATTGCAGACAATGTTCTCTTTGAAAGTCCAGTGTAACGGCTTGCGCGATCGTAAGCATTATTTAATGTGAATGTTAAATTGTTGTTCTGCCTTTCTTCAACACACATGTCTAGAACATTTTTCGCCATTTCCCGTGCTTGGCGATGAATAAAAACTCGTTTTTTTGTAACAGAACTTGACGTACACGGATCAGACATAATTAAAAACAAAAATAACACGCGGCTGCAACTTTATCTTAACGCGATAACACAGTAAGCGTATGATAGTTGTCAAGGACAGCACAGCACTAAACTGAAGGCGCGCGAGACGCGGCGTGCGGACGGCGGGGGGAGATGCTCCCGCTCTTCACCTCAGTCCCCGACGGCATTCAACTCGCGCGCTATCTGTAAATGAGATACGATGACGGTTGATCAGAATCATAATCAGACATGTAATAATTATTTGATTTAGCATATCTATTACTACATTGTGATATATACCGCCTCGAAGTCCTTTTTTAATAAATTAAACTTTGTCAAAATCCGTTAAAAGTTCTAGTTCAACTCCAGTTATTTTAAGCATTGCGTCCCAGCTGGGACCAGGTGCAGTAAAATAATTGGCAGCATCGAGACCATAGGTTTCAAGGCACACTGACCGAAAATTCTCAAAGATGTCAGTTAATAGAAGTACGTCTGTTTTTAAATACAAGTTTGAATAGTCCAGCATTGTTTGGCAACCGAAATGATTCCAAACGTTTTGTGCGTGTTGGTAATCCAAATCTGTTATGCAGCTATCTGTTAATGAACTATAAAAATCACTTATACTAGGTAATGATAATGCTTCAAGGCACTCGTACGATTTCATAAACTCATATGGAAATATTCCCTTTTGCTTCAAGAGTTTAAAATCTTCATTACTGGGGTATTGTTTCTTTAGTTCATGAAATTGGTGCTCTTGAAGATTTTTGGCTAAACTATTCAAACTACTCGACATGAACCTGAAGGAATCAACAAATCTTAAAGAAAACCATCTCTTATCAAATTTCACTTGTTTACTGAATGAAATATATTTTTCTTTATTTTGAGGAATAATATCGATAGCCCCATCCCGGAAATTTAAAGCTTTTACTATGAAATGTGCATCGTAATTGCTGAGATTGTGAAAAAATACTGGAATGTGTGTGGGAGGTGTGAACTTATAATCACAAGATTTATGTGCTACTCCTCGAAATTTTCCCGTATTCCAATCATAACTGAAAACACTTTGAGATCTTAAGTCCTTATCACATATAAAACATTTATTATTGGCTTCAGAAACTTTATCTAAATCGGTCTGATTTAATGGAATTGGATTCTTACGGAAGCGAATGTATTTATTTAATTTTTCCAAGTCACTATAAAGGTTATCCATAAATACTTTAGCACAATCTGAGCCTGTATATGAACAATACCGAGAAAGACTATCATCAAATGAACACTTAATGAAATAACCGAAACTGTACATTTCATGTTGCTGAATATTTTTGGTATAAGATTTTGATGGATCTGGATCGCAAGATGCTATTGGATTTAAAAATGCCTCAAAATCTGCATATACAACGAAAGGCAATTTAAGCTTTCGTTGGTATTTATCAAAAATAATTCTATCATTTGAAACTTTCTCACCAAACCAATTTGTTTTTGTCTTATCGTTGTTCGGGAGTTGTACAACCACGTGATTACAATATTTTTTTTGATGATTCGTTAACTCTTCATTTGAATAAAATGCTAATAAACAACCATCGCAAATATGAAAACTATAATTAGTTGTTGAAATTTGACGACTTACTAATCGAGATAAATTTTTAATGTAGCAGTAATGTCCCTGACTACCTTTTGATATATAAAGTAAATTTATATGTTTTGATTTCCTAGCTTTAGTGAAGTGAAGTGGACCAATTACTTCGTGTGATTTAGAGTTTTCAATATAACTTAATCCAAATACATTTATACTAATATCATTTAATTTTTCTACTCTATGTACATCAGTTAATTTAATAGGAAATGGAATGTCACCAAATTTTACTTCATTTTGGTGTTTAAAATATGACGATACTCTCTGTGGATTATCCTTCACCGGATACAATGCTGAAAGAAGTGCCCATTTTAAACACTCGTGGTCATGATTTTGTACGTTTATGATAGCTTTTTTTGTTTTAATATCATGTGGCAGATCAATGAACGATGAACCTCGCAACGGATTGAATTGGTTAACGTTCATGTCTATGTATTTAATATGTCTAAGACTCCAACCACTATCTTTTTTTTCGAAATTTGAAATTTTATTAATGATTGTACTTTTTAAATTTTCAAAAAAAGTTTCACTATCATCACCTCTGCATATGGTCCAACTCAACACATTAAAATCGAAAAAATTGTTGATTCCTTTAGTTTCTTGAACAAATTCCGCATGCAAAATAAAACTAACCTTGAAAATGGTTAACTGATTAATAGTATCGTCTATTAATTTATTTAACGTTTCTTTAATGCCCTCATAAAATATTTCCGGTGTTTGAAATTTAAAGTCGGTTTCTTTTTCCTGGACTGAATTTATCCTATAAGTAAGCAACCTATTTCCAAACGCAGTTTCTATCAATTCAACATTAGGGTAAGAATGTTCAAATCTCATGCAAGCATTTTTATGGATATTACTCCTTAAATGCTGTGCGTAATACCTTCTTGAAACCTCCCGTTGACAAGATGTGCACTCGATGGTGTCCTCAGCAATATAACTCGGTGGTGGTTCAACTGTGTTCCGAGAAGTTGATGGTTGCGGGGTCCCTTCAACTTGTAATTGTTGTGCTGGAGTAGACGAACCACGAGGTTGAAAAACATCTTCAGATACACGTTTTCTCTTGAGTCCGCGTGTAACAGTTCTGAAAATAAAATGAAAAACGTATATAGATGTACCTATTAAAATCCGATAAAAAAACTAATAATTTTCAGCATAGTATTACCTAATTTGATTGACAAATAGAACAATATGCTTCCATGGGTAATACACCATCTATCTCATCGTAATTTGAATTGATCAATTTAATATTAGTAAAGTGTCCACTGCACGGCGTGATATACGGTTTGATATCGGGATCTTGAGCTATTGTTGCATCAAGTTTCCCACTGATAAACCACAATCTTAAATATTTATGAAAACTATTTAATAACACTGATTTGCTGAATATTTTAATATCTTCACTAGTCAACGACATTATATTGACAACTACGGGGCATTTCGCTCAGATTAATGCTTATATTGGGATTTCTCTCCCCACTGTTGGCTAACTTCAAAGTATAACACGTTCAAACGTGTTTCAAATCTTTATACTTACAATTTTTTGGGGGATTCTCGACTTTTTCGCAGTGTTCATAAAGTTCTTTATCGAAAAATGAGTTATTCAGATCCGAGAGGTCCTCGCAACGGTTGTACAGCTCTTCGTCATAAAGCGAGTTTTGAAGATCCATATTGGTATTGCACGACTTCCACGGTTTTTGATATCGATGCGGTGTGGCTCGTTCTGTGTTGCTTATATAGATAAAATTCAGTTGTCAGTCGGTGGGGGAAAGGGCGCGATGTGGGTGGGCTTGGGTTTTAAGTTATGGCTTTTTTCTTTCCGTCGATGAAATATTTTTTGCAATCGTTTTTAGTTGCAATATGTTTTGTAATCTTGTAAATTAATTCTTTTGTGTTGGAATAATAGTCATCGTCTTCGCATTTAGTGTAGTATTTGATTCTAGTGTCCGCAAATTTCCAGTGTTGATCATTTGGAATACCACGTAGCTTTTTCAAATCGTAGACATCGATTTTAACAAGATGAGTGCTCTTTGAGACATCATCTACTCGACAAGATATATAATTTGTACCTCTATTTGCAGATTGAGCAACAGTAGATGAGTATTCCGTAGCCTGCCTCTTTCTGGGCTTATCAAAAAATACATCTATGTTGTTGGTTCGTTTTTGGGCTTGGATTTTAGGTGGCTCAATATCTTGGCCTTCATCATCAGTCAAATTACTGTAATAATATTTTTTTATTGGGTAATCAATAGAGTTCTCGTTTAATATCTAAAACAAACAGAAAAAAATCCATGAGAGGTTTTATACAAATAGAAAACAGACAATGTTTGGTGTATGTACATAGTTTTGAAACTTACCTCCATTTTAACTCGTGGCAGCAGCACGCAGCAGTCTAAGACGTAGACACACCGTTTAGAACTTAAAACCCACAACAATGTACTACACGTACAATATGTACTATGATAAATTTAATCACTTCAAGCACCGTTGTTACTATTATGCGGACGAAGCAATCTGAACGAATGATGGCGCTGTCGGTCGGAGTTCCGCTTTTATTGAGAACACGCACACACTCACACATACACACCCTACACGCTCATATATGTCGTAGATAAGACAAAAAAATGTTGAATAGAACACCCAACTGCATCTGCAACATCTGCATTGTATAGCCGGTGGTCACAAATCAACAAACGTATTTTTTCAATTTTACTTATGTTCTTTTCATTCTCCCAACCCACATAAATTTTTCAATGATATATCGTAATAGCTTTACTGCGAGAAATACCACAAAACGTGCGGTGCTATTGAATAAAATAAACGATCAAAAAATTCGTAGTACTTAGAAAAAACAAGCGATGGGAAAAAAAAACAGAACCAATGAAATGCACCTGTCACATAAGAAACACATGTCTCTACCTGCATTGTATAGTGCACGGCCATAAATCAACAAACTAAAAAAACTGTGAGAACAGTCCACTTAAAAAAAAAACTACTTAGAAAAACATACAAAAAAACCTTCATAAATCAAAATCGTTTTGTTTTTTTCAAGACAAAGTAAAAAAAAACATGAAAATTTTCTGCTCCGCAGGGTTCTGAAACCGTGTGCCAGAAGCAGTAACTTACATACTACTACCATCCAAGAACTCCAGTGTATTCACCTGCCTACAACGCATGTCTTATCGATTAAATTGACGTCAATCGCCTTGGGTAAACACTTGTAGGTCATTGGTTCATTGCTCGTTGAGATAGATCAGTTACACACCTCTTTGCGCTGTTTTATCTACACCAACTAAATAATGAAAACTTGATAAACAGTTTCGAAGCCATTGGCCTTTTACACGTGTGTAATATTACACGCGTAGTAACCTTGGCATGCTAAAGGGCTTGAATGAATCGTAAACACGTTGTAAGCTAGAAAACATGTGCCAAGTTTTATCGCACACGTGCTCGGAAATGTTTTGAATTATATTATCGTTGTTCTTTATACAAAAAGTGCAGGTCTTTTGATCCCGGGCCGAGTGTAAAATACCCATTAAGCTTGACACTGGACCTCGGTATCATATAGAAGCTTAACAATGCCTACATTGTAACGCGCGCGCATCATGATTTGGCGCAGCTGTTACATATTGCGTGTAATTTAGTCTTATTGTATTTCAGGATCGTACTTTTGAAGTCAGTAACAATCTGCGTTGAAATGGGAGGTAACGTACGGGATAACATCAGAAATGAAGAAAGTACGAGCTTCATTGAATCTGCGCATACTTATGATCATTTTGGGAGAAAATTTATTGATACTGTCGCAATTCAAGATCAGGATGCTGTCAAGAAAATAGAAACCCTCGTGGAAAATGGCGAAGATATGAATGCCAGGGAGCTTAGAACAGGGAATACTTTGCTGCATATCGCGGTAAAAACTAAAAATTACCAACTTGCTGAGTGGCTTTGCAGGCATCCTAGTGTCCAGAAAGGAGCAGTCAACTTTAATTACGAAACAGCTTTCAGAATAGCCTTCAAGGCGCGAGATTCCAGGATGATGCAGCTTCTGAGGATCAATGACGCAGCTTACGTCAATTATATAGCTGATAGATTATCTGATGACAGCTCGTGAAGCTTTGATTAACAACAATGAGTCATACTGAGTCAAACTATGATTTATAGTAAAAATTGTCATGTGTTATCGCAGGAAAATAACGAATTTTGACTTAGAAACTGAAATTTATAACATATGTTGGACGTCTACTCGGCGCGACACACTGCCGTGTCTCCGAATCTGTAATTTTAAGTTTGTACTTTTATAGCTAGTACTTAAATGTAATTAGACCTATAATTAACCTTTAAGTAAAAAATGAGACCTGAAAAGTTTAAAATATATTCTTCTGAACTTTGTAGCAGTATAATTAGTTCGAATTAGGAAAATATTTAAACTATTCTTATGAAAACATCGTTTTAATAACTGTTTACAATATTGCATATTACAAAAATAAACACTTTGACTTTAAATGCTATTACGCCTCATTGGAACTTTTTGTTTCTTCTCTGGGTCTTTACTTAAATCTGGCAGCGATTTTGCTTTAGATTTTCCTGGTCGACGTAGAACTCTATAACAAAGACCAGTTTTATAATCTAACGCACGAAAAGAAATTTCGAGGAATTTTTACAATTCGACTATTGCACACGTAGAGAGAAATGTTGAAATCGTTCCTTAAATCCATCAATATCTATTATGAATATTGGATATGGATAATGGATATTGGATATCGATGTTAAGTTTATGACTTGAGGAGCTCAAAAGCATCGAATAGGTTTTTTGAGCTCAAAGTTATTATGGGAGCCATTCCTATAATATTAAAGGAATCATTCCCATATTATTATGGTAATGATTCCCATAATATTATAGGAATAATTAACATACAATATAGGAACTGGAGGGGCAGGACAAACCTCGAAAACAGCCGTCGAAGTAGACACCACCTCCAGAGTTTGCGTTGATGCACCAGCACTCCGGCACTTGATTCCAGATCGCACAGAGAAGTCCAGGGATAGCGGATTTCCCGACTTTTGTCGTAGATACTTTTATTTGCGTGCGCGCGCGATAGCGGGTTATTTTTCGACTTTCGACTGAGGTGCGGGGGAGGGGGAGAGGAAGGATAGTGTTGCTATATGTAATAAAATTAAAGATGCGTTCAATGCGTGTAATGTGTTTACGGCGCAGCCAACTTCGGGGGGCCTCTCTAGTTAACGTCCTGTAACACATATTAATTTGATGAATAAAATCGGAAAGCAACTGTGTCAAAATGAAATAAATAACTGGGTTGGATTTTATTACATTTTATTAGTAAGCTATTCTAACACTTCCAAATAACCAAAGCATACATCCTCTTTACAAATGAACAAGATTTGACAGTTGCAGTGACATTTGCTAGAAAATGACACTTTTTTTAGTTACGTAATGAAAAAAAATACACTTATTCTAATCCTCATCGCTATCTTCATTAACAGTAACGTGAATTCCGTGATTCAAAAAAAGTTTGCTTAAAGTTTCAGCAGGCCGAACGATTTTGGACAAATATCTTGCGTGCAATAAATAATAGACAATAGCAGCAATGTGTGAACAACACCCTACTGTTCGCATTCCGTTGGCACATTCACAATAATGCCGCCTTATGGATCCAACACCAATGCTATTTGGGACATATTCGATAAAGCACCTGTAAATATTTTTGGAAATATGGCGAGATTGGACTTTCAGTTTCAGTATATTAGAATTTTCCTTTACATATTCCAAATTCAACGAACCATCTTCATTAAGTATTTCTGATAGATACGAAATCGCTTGCTCATATTGATATGAACCTGCAATCAAATAAAACAGTTAATAAATTAATTTCATCCAATAATATTAAAACGCATATTTTAAAAGAGTAAAGAAAATCTATAATATTACCAGTGAAAAATATTTTCATATCCGATTCAGTCAATTCAAGGAAATCTATTATGTTGGTAGATCTTATGGCTTTAAATGGCAGTTTTTTACGCAGCCAACCTTTGTTTTCTACCTCCACAGATAACGTGTTTTCGTTATTGATTTTAGTAAAAAACTGCTGTAGTATTTCATCAGCTACGCTGACGTCAGACTCTAACCGCTTGCCAAAAGCATTTAAAAGAAATGAAGCTATTCTGTAAATGCTTCCAACCTTAGACAACAATTTGTTGTCCAAGTTGTTGTTTAGAAGCTTATTCTTTTGCTTCAACATTCCATGCACTGCTTCCACGGGCCATCGAATTTTAGTAACGCAACGAGAATTATTAGCCTCTTGGCAAGTCAACTGTTTGCGATTGCCTTTATACCCTTTGGATTCCAAGTAGGTAACAAAATCCCTGAAACCTCTATCCAGCACAAAAATGTCACCTGGCTGCATCAAACTACTGAGGCCCGTTGAGTCATCATCAATTATACTTTTCAAGATAGA
Source organism: Aethes cnicana (assembly GCA_963971205.1). Taxonomy (NCBI): domain Eukaryota; kingdom Metazoa; phylum Arthropoda; class Insecta; order Lepidoptera; family Tortricidae; genus Aethes; species Aethes cnicana. Next base: position 6,892,484 of record OZ020289.1, on the reverse strand, counting down.
AGCATCATTGTGATTGGCAGTATAAGGACCTAACATATCGACCACGAAACCATCTGTAGTGCAAATAGTAAACGGCTTACACAAAGGACACTTTTTTTGCCCAGAATATGACTTTCGCTGATATTCATTGTTTTTGCTTTTCTGATGCCGGGCATAAGTTCCATCAAAGATACGAATCAATTTATCAGCAGCCTTGCAAAGTTTTTTTGCGATGTTTGTTGTGTGATTTGCAATTAAATCTTCCCTGCTATTAGTTCTTATACCAAAGTGCTGTGGTAAAATATTTACAAACGCTTGGGTAAGACTCAACATATTGTGAAACAAGCTGTTGTGTTTCTAGTTTAAAAATGGTTTTAATGAGATTGTTAGAGTTACCAGTTCTTAGTTTAATCAGAAAAGTCACGATTGCTTGAGTTATATTCCTATTTACAGTATTTCGCAACGATGGTAACATGTTTGCGAAATCGGTAATATTCGCCCAAGTCAAACCCGTAAAGACGTAAATATCCTCAGATGACAGAGAACCATCGCCAATTCTTGAGAAATCATTTGCTGTGATTTCTAACGCCATGACATTAAATAGTTCAGTTACCTCGTTTAGATCAAGTGTTGACGTATGTGATATAACACGCAATTGTTTTAAATCTTCTTCATAAAACCTACTTTTAATAACGTGTTTTTTGCAACAGCGATTACCCTTTGGTATATAGATCTTACATTTGGTAAACGCTTGAACTCTGGCTTCTTTGGGCACAACAATTAAATCACTTTTATCTGAACACAAGCAGCAGTAACCGTGACTAGATATTGTCCTCTGAATTGGAAGTTCAATTAATTCAATATCAGTGCTAACATTTGAAGAGCCTGGCACTTGAAATTCACTATCTGTATCTTCAATACTTGCGTTTGAATCACTGTCGTTCTGATATTTTTTTAAGCGACATTGGTTGCACAAAATATCTCCTATTGAAACTGATTTTAGAGAATCGGAAAAATGTTCCACATTGTAGCATATAAAATTGGGATTTGTTATAATAGAAGCATACTACATCACTATCTGTGGTTATATCTAAATAAGTTTGCCGGAATAGGCTCTCGGAGGGACGTTGAACTATTGAAGTACAAGGACCTCTTGTTTGGAATGATTGGTGGATTTTATTAAAACAAAACGTGGGTTAACATTAAGCTATATTGTAATAGTTTGTGTAGCGCGTGCACATCGCGGTTCGGTCCCGCACTGAAACAATTGGTGGTACTCTAACTAAATCTAACTTAGGGCTCTAACCTAAGCTGATCAGCGTTTAAAAGTGCACGAGCGCGGAAGCACGAAACGAACCGGCCGGTGTAATGTAAGTGTCTGTTGTGACTCACGAACGTAGGGAAGCAAACGCTAGGATCCACAGGAACATCTGGCTGCTGGGGTCCGGAACAAGGCGCTCGCCAGAGGCGACGCTGTGGCGCCACGCCTCAACCGAGGCGGCGGCTGGATGACTGCAGCAGCATGAGGAGACCTCTCCTCTTCGGTGGGCCTCGCGACTCAGTGTTCCCTTGGGATCACGCGCCGGCGACGCCTGGCGCGCTCCCGGCGGTTGCCGGGACCCTACGGTGGCACTGAGCGCGACTGGAGCGAAGGGAAGTGGGCTGCAAAGCCCTCCACATGATGGCGTTTGGGCGAATCGTCGCGCACGACACTTACACGCACTACACTGGGCGTTTTGACATGAAAATATCTATATAAAACACATTACATAAGTTTATCTCTAAGTTACGATAGCCGAAGGGGCAGCGAAGTTGGACACAATTGGGCGCACGAGGCGCTGTTTCAAGCCATGGTCAGGTGATGACAGGTCGCAGACACGCGAGATCGGGAGCCGCGAGCCGACAGGCGTGCGTTCAGTGTGGGACGACTGACGGGTGCGCTTAGAGGATCTAGATCGATCGTTTGACGCATGAATCAATTTCAAGTGTCAAATAGATTTTTGTTATTTAATAAACTGGTGTTTCAAAAATGCTAGATTTAATTCTAAGAATGATGGTGTAGGTATCGTGTTAAATGGTTCAGTAGTTTTTGAGTAATAATGAAATTTGTTACTACGTAAACAAATGCGTTCTGAAACCGGGCTGCGCCGTAATGGCGGCCGTCAAGTGACGGGAAATGTCAAATGATCGTTTTACAAAATCAAAATCTAAATTAGGCATTAGTTCTATATTGTTTTTGCGTGATTTGAAAGCGGACATTTTTCTGATTCCAACGGTATATAACACTACATGTGAAATATGTTATTCGCAGAGATTTGGATGAAAACATCGAAAACGTGCCTAAACTTTGCATGGAGATTGCACTGTATTTAAAACGTTTTAGGTTTTGCTGAAACATGAAAACGAATCCTTATTTATCGTAGAATAACGCTATTTACTTAGTTTTCTGATTAAATAGGTATTTCGAATAGGTAAGGTGGGCTGTGACGTCATCACCATGGAGTGAGTACGGGTTGTTACCCGGAATGTAGTAAGTATATACTACAACATCTTCTGTGCTATTTTTCTTTTACGGCCTGGAATATTTTTTAAAAGGCGATTGCAATAAATACATTTTTTGCCATTTTCACTCGACATGATAAAATAATACAATTCAAACCTAAGAAAATGATCTCCATTTAGCACTCTGAGTGTCACTCGTGATAGGTATTAGATAGAACTTGACAGACGATAACACGATCGATAGAGTATGTTTAGCAAAAGAGGTTAAATCATAGGTTTCATATCTCTTAAATGGGTACATAAGATATATGCAAACTATGATTAAAAATATGAATGTAATATTATAAACATACTTTAAGTAGTAAAACAACGTTATGCTGTTAGTAATGGGTTTATTCTAAACTCGATACGAAGGGGTTAAGAAAGTTATTCGACACGTCGACAGAAAAGTTCGTTCGTACATAATGGGCAGAATAAATATTGTACATCGGTATCATATTTATCATTGGCAGGATACCAATAGTTTCTACAACAATCATCGCAGTATCCTGTCGCTCGCATCCCTTCGTCTTTTACAGACACGGTGACACGCGGCAGTGCCCTGAAGAACATGTCGACGAATATAGTTTTGGGCAGTTTCAAAGAATACAACGAGAGTTGCATATTTTCAACCTGAAATAATATATAAAAATAAAATACAACAAAGTAAAATATACGTAATCAATCTTGCTACAACAAAAACGCTAATATAGTATCATAACGTTACCTGTTCGAAAAATGACAATGAGTCTTCGAAAAAGTGGTCTGCCTCTATAGTACTAATTACTTTTATCATTGCGAGGTGATATAATGATTTAGGTTTCTTTCTAAATATTTTTGTGATAGCATTCGCTTTCGATTTAGAATTCATTTTGTAAAGACGAGTTATCTTTCTAATTTCTCTGAAATGTCATGTTACATTTCAAAAACAATACATCTTAATTACTGTCATAATATGTCTTTATTGTAATTTTTGTAGAAAGAGGATTAATGCGTGGTGAAAAAAGGATAGTTTGTAATTACAATTTCAAGATAATGAAGTCATACCCGAAAAGTCTTTCAATTTCCATTTTACAGTTAGTGTCCCATTAAAACTTTTAAATTGATAATCTGGTATAATGTTGGGTAAAGCTTATACATATACCTCCAAATAGCAAAAAATGATAAATATATGCATAGTTTTTATGTTATTAGAAAAATAATGACATTTTCAATAACAATAAAAGGCAACTGTCAAATCTTGTTCATTTGTAAAGAGGATGTATGCTTTGGTTATTTGGAAGTGTTAGAATAGCTTACTAATAAAATGTAATAAAATCCAACCCAGTTATTTATTTCATTTTGACACAGTTGCTTTCCGATTTTATTCATCAAATTAATATGTGTTACAGGACGTTAACTAGGGTTTATTCAGAAATGCCAGTTGGAATGGTATCTCTTTTAAAAGTAAAAAAAAAAAAAAAAATTTGACTTACCTATTTTTTCACATAAGTGTTAGATTAGAGACCAGTTTTAGTGTGAGAACATGAACTTGACTAAGCTTAATAGAATAAAAAAATATAGTACATTGAAGTTAAATAGTTTTGGAGAAAAACCATATTTCATTATTTCCGTTTTTATTTTTTTTCTGCGGAACCGCAAAGAATTTTTCAACCAAACTTGACACAGTTACTTTACTAGACGTAACTGACTGTAGAAAAAAAAACCAAGTCATAATATTAAAGGGCATTTTGGCTTCCCTTAATCGGAAACGGCCTTTACGCGGTATTGAACTAGCGTACAAAGAGGATATTAATGCGGAGGTATCATAGACGTAAATAATATAGACCCGGTCTAACGTACACGTAATATGTCCCCACTTCCACGGTGTCCAATCCAAAGTTCTGTCACCGAGCGTGCGTGACAATAAGCGTTTTTAAAAAAACTTTTTTCGAAACTGTTTCTCAGTATCTAAAAACTCGTCTCGTTGTTGAAAAAATGTGACTCAGCTTTAGTGTCACGATATAAGTTTAACTTTGGATTGGACACCAATGAAGTGAGGAAACATGACATGTATCTACGTTAGGCCGGGTCCATACGAAGTATTATTTATGTCTATGGGAGGTATGGTGAATCAGAGTAATTTTCTCATTATTATTTACTACTAATTCTTCATGACCCGATTGCTTCGATCTTGTGTTTGATGTGGATGGAGATTCAGATGTTTCGATCGGAGTATCTATGTCAATATTACTTCGATCCACGTCTGTTGACAGCGAATGATGAACTCTTAATAAATGTTATGTAAATGACGCCGCAGTATAATAATATCGAAAACATCCTTGTTCACCGCAGTTAAAAGTATATTTTGTTGCAGTAGATTTACAAAAAGATTTAATGGGGCAAAAAGATGGGGATGCAATAGATTTTTTACAGTAGTAGCATGTGTAAGTCATTTTTTAAAAGTCCTAGATCAGTCAAAAGTGTGTTCACTTCCTGTGAGAGTCTATCGAATTTCGTTCTAATGTTATAGAATCCCAACTGGATAGAGAGCCAAAGATTTTCAGACTTTGCGGGATAACAAGCACCGGTTGCTTGGAATATTTTAAAGACACAGTCTATGGCAGTTACAAGTTTTTCTAAATGGTAAACAGTATCGTTGACGACAACGTATGCAGCCTTTACATCAGCAACTGAATGTCCTACACAAATAACAAACGGCTGCAGAGTCCGCTTTTGTTTCAAAAACTGATCGTTTTTTTTCGATTATAGCTAGTGACTTGCGATTCTGAAGCCACTTGTTTCATGAATCCGTCACATATTTCAGCGCGAGAAAACTTCAGAGCAGCTGTCCCTTTCCGTTTTCTAACCGGCGACACGTTGATGATTTGGTTTTGATGATTGATTGTTGATTTTATGGTTACTTTATTCAATTTGAATCTACCACTGAGCATTTCGATGACGGAAAACAACGTGAGAAAACCTGCACGCATCTGCGAAGTAATTCAAAGATGTGCGTGAAGTCCCCAATCCGCTGGGGCCCGCGTGGGGACTATAGCCCAAACCCTCTCATGATGAGAGGACGCCTGTACCCCTAGTGTAAGTTGCATTTGACAAAACGCCACGATGGCGTTTGCGTTTCGAGGTGTCAAATTATGATGGTCGTAGTATATAAAAATCACGTGACCATTGCAATTTGATATCTCGAAACGTTAACGCTAGTGAGAAGTTTTGACAAATGCAACTTACACTAGGCCTACTATGCCCAGCAGTGGGACTCAAATAGGCTGTAGTAGTAAAGGTTTTCTCTTCTGTCATTTGTTAACCGATTTGAGTAATTTTAATTTTACTTGGCAGGATGCATGATACACTTTTCTTTTGAAAAGAAAATTCTACCCTTGGAGGTTGAAAATTTGTAAACCTCATGTCTTTGTAATTTGTAAATCGATTTGAGCAGTTATTTTGTTTTGAAATGCATACTTTTTCTGCCTGTTTAGTGCAATTTGTTCCGAGCATTTTATAGTTGAGGGTTATTTTTTTAAATAAGTTTTAATTATGTAATAGACCTTCTTTACTGTCATATGAAGCCTTAATAGTACATTACTACAGAGGCTGGGAAGGAGGATGTTGCAGGCCGAGTATTATATACGGCCGAACGTAGTGAGGCCGGATAGTTACGAGGCCGACAACTTCCGTTCCCCGCCGATGTATGTATAGTGCTTTTCTCAAATATGCAATGAAATCAATAAATAAAGTAGTATTTTATGTATAATATATTTTGCCTTTTTTACATAAATAAAGCAGCGATACCTATATAACAAATATAGTTCATGTTTTTTTAATAGCTGTATTGGCAGAATGTCATAGCAAACCATAGAGTAAATATTGCTTGTTGCTTTTTTTTAATGGCCGAATGCCAAGATGCTGTGTCACAAATATATCAAATGGAAATTTAAAAAAGTGAGTTGCCGGCCTAGGCCTGCAACGTTTGTATGAACATTATAGACCAATTGTCTAGCCGCGTCTGAAACGTGATACTTCTCCGGCTAATAAGAAGAACGTAACATCAATTTTTCATTGCATGTTTGAGAAATAACTATTTACTACCACGAAATAATAAATTCGTTGGTAATCTTAATAATTTGGAGAAAAAGAAAAGAAAGAACTTTCGTTATGTGAATAAGCATTCTTAAAGCGTTTCTATTGCATTCCTTAGCTCTAATTTTATATATGGAATTGCGCAATACATATTTTAATAATCGATAAAACTTACTGTAAGAATTTTTTACACCTGCAATAATTAAATTGACTCAGACAAGTATAGAAAACATTTAAGAGTTGAAGACATTTGTGGATGAAGGGGAAGACACATTTTTGTCATTCTGGATTTTAAGATAAAAACACAACTTTAAACATTGACAGGATTTAAGATAATAAAAACAATTAAACATTGAAATGCGGTATTCAGTTACACAATTAACGCCGGTCTCTGCCTGCTGAAGGGTTTCACATTGTGTTATAGGTGTAGAAGCAGGTACATCCAGATCAAGCAACTGAAAGACAATAAGAGTTACTGTCATGTATGCGCGCTGCGCCGCCAAATCTACCCTATTATTCCAGTAATAAATCAGCTGTTACAGTAAACGGTCGTTTTCCTAATTACCAACTCCGGTGCCGACATATCATTGGCTTGCGAGGATAAAATACGTTAACGTGATTCTACGTTTTCTGCCTTCACTTCGCGGGCCGGATTGGAACGGCTTGCGGGACAAATCTGTCCCAATTCAACATTTAAAAGTTTACTGTGTGCCAATCCAACATTTTAATAATCAACATCCTGTAAATTCAACATTTTGCAATTTCAACATTTACAGAACTCAACATTTTAATAATCAACATCCTGCAAGTTCAACTTTTTGCAATCTTAACATTTGAATAATTCAACCGTATGCAAATTCAACATTTTGATATTCAGCTTTCTGGGAATTCAACTTTCTGGGAATTCAACATTTTAGGAATTCAACTTTCTGTTCCTAAATGTTTTCAGTTACTCTTAATAAAGACCTGGTAATTGATAAGTACCCCCTACCGAAAATCGAGGAAGTTTTCGCTAAAATTGGAGGGGGCGAGCACTACAGCAAAATTGATTTGCAGAATGCGTATAATCAGTTTGTTTTTTAGTGAAGAGTCACAGCAGCTTACCACCATTAATACTCAAAAGGGTCTGTATAAGTATACGCGGTTAGTATATGGCTTGGCCAATGCACCGGCAATATTTCAAAAAGCAATGGAAACGTTATTGGCTGGTATTGATGGGGTAAGCTGCTGGCTGGACGATATCTGCATAACAGGTCCGAATAAGGCGTCACATCTTCAGCGGCTAAAGGAGGTTCTGTTTAGGCTGAACGATGCAGGTTTAAGACTACAAAGGGAAAAGTGTGAGTTTTTTAAAAATAGTGTTACATACCTAGGCTAATCTATAGACAAAGGTGGTTTAAAAACGTGCCCATCTAAAGTGCAGGCTATTTTAAATGCACCAGAGCCTACCAACGTAACTGAATTAAAGAGGTTGGTAGGGATGATAAACTATTATCGGAATTTTATTCCTAATGCATCAGCTATAATGCGACCATTGTTCGACTTGTTACGTTCTGATAGCGAGTGGCAGTGGGGTGCGCCTCAACAGGAGGCCGCACGACGCGTTAAACGCGAGCTGGCCTCGGAGCGCGTCCTCGCGCACTTCGACCCCGCGGCGCAACTGGTGCTGGCGGTCGACGCCGGGCCCGCCGGTCTGGGGGCCGTCCTGGCGCACCGCGACGCCGCGGGCGCCGAGCGTCCGATAGCGTTTGCCTCGAGGTCACTCACAGCGAGAAAAGAATTATAGCCAGATTCAAAAAGAGGCGACAGCTATAATTTTCGGAGTAAAAAAGTTTCACCAGTACCTATATGGACTGAGTGAACCTTTTATTTTAAAAACCGATCACAGACCTCTTGTTTCAATCTTTGATAGAAACACTGGTATATCGATCACCTCGGCACTTCGGTTACAAAGATACGCTACCATATTATCCGCATATAATTATAAGGTTCAGTACACATCAGGCGAAAATAACGTTGTGGCAGATTATTTCTCACGAGCTCCGTTAAGGTGATAACTCACGGTTTTATGTAGCCTCTACGATAATAGATGGCGCGGGTGGTAGATATTGTAATTTTCAGGATTTACGCCAAATTCCAAGCCCAAAGGTACACTTTGATGGACTATGCGATTGAAGGGATATATTATACATCTCAATTTCACATAATTATCCGTACATCACCTTTCATTTAGGAAAAAAGGCGAGCAGTCTGCCGAGAATGAACTCACGCACACATACAGAGGTAGTGAAACGTAGTGGAAACCAAGGCTTAATTTCGCCGAGAAATATAGAGCTTCTGTGGCGCTGTGGTTTTGTGATTTCTTTTTATGAAGTATAAATCGTGGAAGTCGTGGGTTCGATCCTCACTTTTTCAACTTTTTGTATTTTTTTTTTCTTTTTTCTATAATAAATATTTGTAAAGGGGAAAAATAAAACTAGTGAAACCTTTGATATATTTTACTTGACATTATAGAAATATTTTTGATCTAGATATGATTATTTATTTCTACTACTATTTTTAATCAAAGGATAAAAATCCGTGTGTATTTCGTTACATTATCCTCCTCCTCCGGCACATACTTCTTGTGACGGTCTTCCATGTGCAGCGATCTTCGCCCTGGTGCATCGCCGCATTTACCGGCGGCACCTGTTCGGCCTCCTCTCTCTGGGTCTTTTCCCTTCAGCATTAGTCTCTCCAACTTGTCGGATTTCCACGAGTTATGTGACTGAAGGTAAGCCGTGGAGGCCTAGTGGTTCGACCCACCGCCTTTCATGCAGAGGGTCGGGGGTTCGATTTCGGCTCGCACCTGTAAGTTTACTTATGTGCGAAATTCAATTTGAATTTACCACTGAGCTATTCGGTCAAGGAAAACATCGTGAGGAAACCTGCACACATCTGCGAAGTAATTCAAAGATGTGTGTGAAGTCCCCAATCTGCACTGGGCCCGCATGGGGACTTCAGCCCAAACCCTCTCGTAATGAGAGGCCTGTGCCCAGCAGTGGGCCGTGAAAAGGCTGTGTAGTAGTAGTAGTAGATGTGACCGAAGTATTTGACGATTCGGCTTAGACGAACCATGGACGGATATTGTTGGTCGAGTTTGAGTTCTTTGAGCACCGAGATGTTGGTGCGATGAGCTGTCCAAGGTATAGTATATAATATTATCAACTAAATAGTTCAATTCAATATATCATAATTTACTTTACAAATTCCTAATATTGTATTATTTTATCAAAATATCTAAACACCTACACGACTGACAGGGTACCTACCTACCTACCTATGATGAGAATGAATATTTGTACTCATGTCATGGATCTTTATTTGCATATGTATTTACATATTTCTCTTTATAAGTATTTATATCGTTGTCTAGTAACCGTATCACAGGTAATCCTAGTTTGAGAGTAGACAATGTTGTGTTGCATTCCAAATATTATTCATTTTATCTTCATCTTTTTATCTTATCTCAGTAAGTAAATATTCTCTTTCTTGGTTTACATTTTATTGCCACACAGCCACACGAAAATAAAATTGCTACACATGTCTGACAAGTTTATTAAAATAGGTATAACAAAATATATCACAATTTTACACATGATAAGGTTGGTTCTGATTAGCAGTGATTGGTTTCACAATGTCTCTTCATTGTTACTCACAGGCCGCAAACAGGCAGGCACAGGTAAATGTAATCTCTTCCAGAAAGTTTCTCTTCCAGAAAGCTTACTTCGTCCCTCCTAGGAAGACAGATCCAAGGCATTCCAGAAGATGTTTGATCTGAAATAGAGACAAAAGATTACTCGATCACACTCTACGGATAATAATAATAAATCTGGCTATTCAGTTTTTTTAGAGGATCTCTCTGAGATGATATGACAGCGGGTTGTATGGCCGCATTCAATCCTGGTGATCAAAAAAATAGCGGTTATATCTATATATATAAAACAAGAAACTGACTGACTGACTGACAGATCGATCAACGCAGAGCCGAAACTACTGGTTGTAGAGAGCTGAAATTTGGCGTGCAGGTTCCTTAGGGAACGTAGGGGAGCACTAAGAGAGGATTTCCCGAAATTCCCACGGGAAGGGAAAAGAACGGGATTTTACATTTTAATATTTTTGCACATAGAAGTTGCGGGGAAAGGCTAGTTATTTATAAAATACAAGCTTTGCCCGCGACTTCATCTGCGTAGAATTCGTTTATCGTGATTCCCCAGGAATTGTCCACTTTTCCGGGATTAAAAGTGACCAGTAATCTTCCCCGGGGCTCAACCATTTCCAAACCAAATTTCATCAATATCGGTTCAGCGGCTGAAACATGAAGTGGTAACAGACAGACGGAGTTACTTTCGCACTTATAATATCAGAAGGTATTTGGCATGGAGGGCAGGGACATTACTACCGAGTCGAACGGACGCACTTCACTACCGAAACACAACCGAGACTAGATAGAGATGTTCTACTATCTAAAGTCCCGCGCCTTCACATTTCAAAACACTGCATTTTTTTGTTATTATTTAAAAAGTACCACCAACACTCTCAACGCACAGTTGATGGCTGTCTCAGCACGCACACATGTGTTGAGTGTTGGTGGTGCTTTTTAAATAAATTGCAGCGTTTTGAAATGTGACGGCGCGGGACTAGATAGTAGAAGATCTCTACTATAAAAGCTTTGATCACTTTTATTTTTTCACTGATAACACGTTGTGCGTTCGCAAAGCAATTATGGGATTTGGTCTCGCCTGGGTTGACGCGGGCGTCTAGGCAGTCGGCGCGGCCGAAGCTGCGGCGCCGCAGCCGCCGTGGGCGCGCAGGGCGCCTTGCTAGCTTTCCTCTCCCTCTCGTCGACAGAATTCTCCACACTTCTCGCACGAAAGGGCAGCTCCTTGAAGTTTGTGAAGTCCTCCCTCCGTACTCTTTTCCTTATCTTATTAGAAAGGAGGGCGTAAGTTATGTCCAATTGCGCTCTTTCTGAGATATCATTCTCCGTTAGTCTCACAAAGAGCGACCGCAGCCTCACTATAAACATGTCAGTTTTGTCTTGCGGCGTCGAAAATATAATATACCTATACGCACGGTGGAGTCTTGGCAGATGTAGAAATGAGAAGACGGTGTGGGGCGAAGCCCTAATCACAAGTGACCGTGAATTCGTGGCAAATGTAGCGTGTGCGTAGCGATTGCACAACTGACTGGCTGGCTGGCGCGCGCGGCGCGTGGGCATAGGGTCGGCCGGTAGGAGAGAGCGGGACAGGGCTATTTTCCGAGACGCGCGTCTATTCCGCGAAACGGTATGGCAACCGAGTACCTAAGGCCCAAGCGGGTTAGTGTTCCGCGCACGGTTTGCAATAAATTGTACTATTATGTACCCATCCCAACAAAAATATGTACACATTTTAGTACCTATACCAACTTGATTCTTTAGATCATTGCTTTTCATTGTTGGTGGTGGTAAATTGTTACTGCTTTGCGAAGCAACCAAAGTAAAATTTCTACACATTTGACATCAATTTTTTCAAGTAGGTAGGTAAGGTAAATGTAAAGAAAAGAATACATTATAATATTATTATTAGTAAGGATCAACTAAATAGTTCAATAACATAGTTTAATTACTAATAGTTTAATTTACTTTACAAATTCCTAATATCGTAATATTTTATCAAAGTATCTAAACACCTACACGGTTGACAAAGTATGATGAGAACGAATATTTGTTCTCATGTCATGGATCTTTATTTGCATATGTATTTACATATCTAACTGTCTAATACATAAAATTCTCGTGTCAGTGTTTGTATCCAAACTCCTCCGAAATCGCTAAACCGATTCTTATGAAATTTGGTGTGTAAGTTCTGTAGGTCTGAGAAAAGGAATAGGAAGCTATTTTTCGTACCCATCCAAGAAAAAAAATCAAGGCGGTAAGTTTCTCTATATAAGTACTAGCTGACCCAGTGGACTTCGTACCGCCTTGGATTTGTTTTTGGGTGGGTAAGAAAAATAGCTTACGTCCTATTCTCAGACCTACTGAAATACACTGTGAAATCCAGTTTTTGTTTCTGACACTAAATCAATGATAGATCCAGTACAAGCTTTCTTATGTTGCTCCATGGAAAATGCCCATTGAAGAACATGTTTTATGTCCACCATACGATACCCAGTAAGGTCAGACAATATCTCATCTGGGACAGTTTCTACTTGCAACTCATGGCTTTCTACTGCGGGGTCTGGAGCAGGCCAATTTATATCAATTGGACGAGATGAATTTTCTTCTACTGGAGTTTCATTATTGCTAGTTGAAGTGCATGATGCTTCCATTCGAATAATGGGTTTTAGACGATCATATGTTCTCAATGGAGCTCTGCAAAATAAAAAAAAAGATATACATACAAACTGTCCACCTATATCAAAATCAAAATACTGAAAATCATACGACATTTTGGTTTGGTATACTTCAGGAGCCGTGAAGCCTAGTGGTTCGACCTACCACCTCTGATGCAGGACGAGGGTTCGATTCCGGCTTGCACCTCTAAATTTACTTATGTGCGAAATTAAATTTGAATTTACCACTGAGCTTTTTCGCTGAAGGAAAACATTGTGAGGAAACCTGCATGCATCTGCCAAGTAATTCAAAGATGTGTATGAAGTCCCCAACCCGCACTGGGTCCGCTTGGGGACTATAGCCCAAAACCCTCTCGCGATGAGAGGAGGCCTGTGCCCAGCAGTGGGACACAAATAGGCTGTAGTAGTAGTATACTTCAGGAGTTGAAGCGGAATGTTCGATATTTGCCCACTGTTGCAATTGTTTATATACAAACATACAATGACTGCTAAGCAAACCTTTCTTATGGTTTTGGGAATTTGAATAGAGGGGTTTGTGGGAATGAACAAAAAAATTTAGAGGACATGTAATAAATAAGTATAAAACAAATTGAGTAACCTATTGTCACCTGTACAGCTTGTTGACAAATTTTCTTCTAGCAATTGATTCTCTCGATCTGTTAGGCCGCTAGGTCTTTGTTGTGACCCCATACCCCTCTCATCTTGGCACGCCTGATCTGTTAGGTCACGAGGTCGTTGTTGCGACCTATCATTATTACGCCAAACCACAGCTCTACTGTAAAAATTTGAAATTATTATAAGAGGAATTGGATAAAAGAGTAAGAATATTCTGTCGTAACCATGTGTATAGTATCATCGGGTACGCATATTCTGAGTCTACGCGGGACGAAGTCCGCGGGAAAAGGCTAGTAATGAATATATTCAAATGCCCCAAGAAGTGATATATATCTTTACTAACGATGTGACTCCATTATAATGTCGCCGCAAACTAGCAGCTACTTTTTTCCATTTTCGTTTTCCTCCCGACCACGTGTGTTTTCTGTATGCGGAGCGGTTCGTCTTTGGTGGCATTGATAAAATTGATCTGAAACAAAAAATACAACGCAAAATACCATGCACAGAGAGATACTTAGATAAATGCAAAGTGAGAGGAAAATCAATTGAAAAATTGAATAAACGATGAGATAAATATATTCGATGCAGTTTACCAGACGGTCGAGTTGCAAAAGAATGTTTCTTTTTTCTAATTAGGTACGTTCCGTTTTAGCTACGTTCCGAATCGCGCTGTTTTGTCTCTCGCGAGTCGACTTTCAAGCGCGCTGAGCGCGATTCGGAACGCAGCTTATGAACCATACAGAACCATACGTATTTTTTTTTCTAATTACGTTCCGTTTTGCACGCCGTTCTATGATTTATAACTGAATTGAGAAAATACGTAGTTAGTATCTAAACATTATCATTATCCAAAACAATTTGATTTTGTGAAATGACACTTTTTAAATGAAAAATTGTTTGTATATATCTAGGTAGGTACCTACTATTATTATGCATATGATCGGTAACTTCGCAGCATAGATATGTTCAGGTCAGCCTAGCTTCTATAATACAGGTTTTCTATGCTCGTGTGAGCGAGTTCGAATCTGGTCAGTTTACTTTTGTTTTTCGTTTTTCATTCTTTAGTAGGTACCCTAGCCTATACGGCCCTACAACTAGGCACAAATATTTTTTTATAGACTAATAAAAATGCCCTGAGCAGAGCTCGATCGCCCAGTTATAAGTAAATATATTTTTATTTCTTAGAGAAATGAATAAAATACTTACAATAGATATGATATATTTTTTCTAGCTGTCTTCTGACATGTTATTACACGTTTTTATATCTGATCATTCTAAACAACAAAATACTTGTACAGGTACTTACCTATTTCGTTCAATCATTTTCCAACTCATAAAACGCCACCAACTACCGGCGTGCTAACGCCATCTTGTGAGTATTTTGGAAATTACTAGGAATCGAAACTAGCATATCAGCTGTTCATAGACCACGACGCCATATTGGCCTGATGCTTACAGTGTAAACGTTCTCTCACACAAGCTTGGTTCGACCGAAATTTTATTGGTTTTGAAATGCTTATAATTATTTTATTCTTTGATTTTTTGCGGTGTTTTTGATCTATGCGCGCTCGGGGAATAATGTAATATTTTATTAGAACGATAAAAGAAACTAAAAGCAGTCGTAGTCGAAGATTACGCGACCAGTTTTTTGTATGGGGTTCAGCCGTGACGATTCACCTTAAGTGATAATTGTACTAATACTAAGTGTAGCAATGACCACGATAGTTACTGATCGCTAAATTTCTTAAATTCACTTTCACCGGCAGTTTTATTAACAGACGTACAGTCAGCTACCGAAAATGATAAAGTACTACAAACGGTATTAAAATACATGAATAAAGGTTGGCCTAGAAAAATAAAATGTAACTTGATTCGACCTTATTTTTTATGTAAAACGGATTTGCAGTTCGAGAATAAATGTTTGTTAAGAGGAACTAAAGTGATAATTCCGGCAGCGTTAAGAGATCGCATGTTGGACGAATTACATAATTCTCACCTAGGTATTGTTAAGACGAAAAGCAATGCGCGTAGTAGGATGTGGTGGCCCGGCATTGATAGGGACATTGAGCAGAGGGTAAGCGCTTGCGAAACGTGCGAGAGCGTTCGGACCGCGCCACCCAAGGCACCCCCCGCTCCTTGGCCCCGCCCGCGCGGCCCCTGGCAACGGATTCACGTCGATTATATGCTTATAGGCCAGAGGACATATCTGGTAGTTGTTGACGCATACAGCAAATGGGTTGAATGCTTGCATATGACAAATGGGACTGCGACGCAGGCGTTAATTGCCAAACTGAAGGGAATATTTTCTATATTCGGCATTCCTAATTGTTTAGTGTCGGACAATGATGTAAAGATAAATTCGGCGGAGTTTATCGAATTTTGTTCCGCTAATGGTATTAAATATATTACGTCACCAATTTACCACCCGATTAGTAATGGTCAGGCAGAGAACAGTGTAAAAACATGTAAGAAAATATTGAAATGTATTTTAAAAGGCAATGTGTTACAAAACATCTTACATGAAAAACTATTAGAGCATCTGTTTGTTTACAGAAACAGCGTACATTGTACCACAGGGGAAACTCCGGCCAAATTAATGTTCGGTCGCGAATTAAGAACTCGTTTGGACTTAATCTTACCCAAAGAGGAAGAACCTACCTTTTCCTCAGAAAACACCACGGATGGTAGTCGAGCTTTTAAAATAGGGGACTTAGTATGGTTAAGATGGTACAGTGCGCGCAGAGAAACATGGACAACAGGTTTTTTTTTATAGAAAATAGGCAGTACAATGTTCAAGGTTGTTGTTATTGACTATAATACTGAATGCATTAGATATGTTGATCAACTGTTAAAACGTCATTTAAATACGAATTTGGAAGCGTCTGTTAGTAATGTTAATATACCAGACGTGTCACGTCAGCCACTTCCACCTGTGTTGCCGATCCGTACACCGGATACGGACCTCCCGCCCCCTTTTGAGTCAGATAATAGGGAGTACGTGCTAGAAGACAGGGAGGAGTGGAATGATTGTGAGGACACGCAGGGTGAGCGAGGGATGCCTGATGAGACACCGACGGAAAGCCACGTTGGGCCGGACTCGGGAGCCGCCAGGGCGGTGACACATAACTCTCATGAGGATCCGCCGCTTCGCTCGTGTTTGCGCCCTAGGCCAATTATAAGTTATAAGAAGTATTTTTAAGTAACTGGGGCCCTCTTTGTTCGCAGATTTCCAAATTAACGGTGGAGGGATGTCATGTATGTGCGCTGCGCCGCCAAATCTACCCTATTATTCCAGTAATAAATCAGCTGTTACAGTAAACGGTCGTTTTCCTAATTACCAACTCCGGTGCCGACATATCAGTTACACAACAGTTTTACAATCTCATTTATTGTTTTCTCAAGTCTACCTATTCATAAACGCACAGATTACTCATTGTAATGAATTAATGATACAAGAAAGCCTTTCTCGATGTTTAGACGTACAGTCGGCTACAAAAGTGCATGGACACCACTAAGTCGAGATTTCTCTGAACGTAGCGGTTCGGCGTCGATGGCGCAGAGCTACGTGAATTTCACAAAGTCAACTGGCGGCGACGTAAGATGGCGTTGTTATTTAAAAGCAACATAATGGGGACTATCGGTTCTTTGCTCACCAGTTGGCGCCACTGTTGACTAAGGTCCAGAGGTATAGCTGTCAAAGGCGACTTTATAAGATCGGCGCCGAAACAAAGTTTTCAATCTTGAATCTCATTAAGTTTATTAATTATAAATAACTATCACCATATCGAGTAGCTATGCTGCAATGTTGTGCAATTCCGTTTTGTTTGGAAAAAACGTTTTTTTTTCAAAGCGTTTACATTCATAGCCAAATAATCCATATTTGCGATAATTTCACGAAGGAGATCACTTTTCAACAGGTAAATTAAAGAAATTATGATTTATATCGCGAAGCCCGCCAAAACCAGTGAAAAGTGAATGTTATTGGACCTCACGCGACACTAGCGCCTCTAGTGGCAAATTCACACGCGATAGCCCCCATTAAAACATATCTGAACCGATATTTCAGCCAGTCGTAACATGAGTTGATAGCTTAGCGCTTGGTTAAACAAAATGCAAGTGACAGGGTATTTTTAGTTTTTTTTTTTTTCAATACCTACTATTTTTTTCTGTATTTTTCATAAGTGGATTAAATTAATCATTCTCTATAACTAGAAATAAAACAATATTCTTGGTTTAAACAAATTAGACTTTATTCATATTTTTAAATTCTATTATACACAGAATTAAATAAACATAATAAAAGTATATAAGATACTTTTCATAAAAATACTAAGTTGTAAATGTCAAAAATACAATTTTTGGTTATATCATTATTTCGTATTTAAGTTTTCGTTTCACATTTAATGACACTTCGCTGATCGCTCGATACAATTATTTTAATGCTAAAGTAAATTATTCTTGATTATTAACCCTGTTAAACTGAAAATAGCAGAACATAAACCATTATAAATAAATTGATAAGTGGCAGTCGGCGGGGCACATGTCGGTAGGCCTCCAACAAGCTGGAGCGATGACCTGGTGAAGGTCGCGGGAAGTCGGTGGATGCGAGCGGCATAAGACCGGTCGGAGTGGCGAGCCTTGAGGGAGGCCTATGTTCAGCGGTGGACGTCTATGCGTCGTATGTGTCGTCAGCGGTGGGCTGATATGGTGAAATAAATTGATATGTTTTAAGACAGTATTTTTTATACAAATTAAAACTTAAAATCTACGCATAAGCGCTTTCGATTGTTTCTCGCTGTAGGAACGGCCTGTTTTATAAATAACATTTTATTGAGGATATAGCTTAAGTATTAATTTCCGAACTCGGAAAGAGGATTGAAGCTTCTCCACAATAAAAAAAATATCATTTATTACAGTCTGTTAGTTTTCTTTTTTTTTTTTATCTTTATTATAGTGCTTGGTCTCTTGGCGAGACTATGCCGCACCGTTTAAAAACAAATCACAAAATTTTTATAATCTAACTTATTCTAGTCACCAGTCCTCGTCGCACTAGCTTGTACAGTGCTCTGGCCTCGTCCGACAGAGGGAATGCCAGAGCACTGTTCAAACCACCGACATCACAGAATATGTTGTAATAATTATGTTTAATTTGTTCTCTAAGAGCATCGTTCCGGACACATTCCATTATAATATGGAACGCATCTTCTGGCAGATTGCACTCATCGCAGTTAGGAGAAGGTACTTTACGCATCATAAAACCGAATTTATTTAATGGGATGTGTCCAGAACGAAGTCTCATCGCCAGTACAATTTCACTTCTGCTCAAGGGACAGTCTATCCAGGGCGAACCAAGCGGTTCTGGTTGGATAGTCCTGTACCATATGCCCTTTTCTCTAGATCTTAAGTCAAAGTATTCCTTCCATAATCTGTATGTTTTATTTTTAGCTAGACCAATATAATCTGAGTAGGAGGGTAGTATGTCACATGGGATACCATTCTGGCAGGCCAATTTGGCTAAACCATCAACTTTTTCATTCCCATCCAAACCTATGTGAGATGGTATCCATTGGAGTTTTATCTTTTTGTTCTTAACAGTCAATTTATTGATAAGTTCTAGTATAGTATAGGCAATCGGAAGACCTCGAAAGTTCGAGGTGCATCGAGCCAAATGTTGCAGTCCACTCCTGGAATCTGTTAATATACAAAACTTGTCATTAAAGCGATTGTTAAACGAATCAATATATGTTGTTAGGTGTGGCAGTGTGTATAGTCTTCGCATTTCCCGATACGATCCACCCCAGAGATGTCTCTTGAGCTATAGGTGTTCCTGAGGAGGCTTTTATCACGCCAGGTTTGATAACTTCGCTGTAAACTTCGACTCCTAAGGCCTCTTGTCCACGACACGGTTGTTCAACCGTACGGTGTGTTAGCCGTACGGTTGAAAAAACGTGCTAGCTTGTACATGACACGGCAAAATCACCGGGCGAGACATTGATCAAGTACTGGCTAGTAGCGCTTTTTACGCGGGCTGTGTAGGACGTGCTGCGTCATGAATTTTCTTACGAAAAAAAAGATTATCGTTGCTTATTACATATTATATAAAGAAAGGGAAAGAAGATTTTAGAAAAAAGGGAGGAATATGGCGCGTTTCATACACTTGTCAAGAATATATATTAAAATATATATATATATATCCCATATTACAGGCTTTTCTTGAATCAATGTAATTAATGTGGGAATGAATGTTGATGAACGAATGTGGTTTCTGAACGAGGAGTGTGGAAGAGTTGCTGGCAGCCGTTGGCTGCTAAACGTCTGTTATATTTTACTACCACTTGTTTATTTTTTGACATTCAACAATTTGGAAGACGACTGATTACACGAAGAATTACGGATCCAGCATTTTATTTCTCTCCAATCACGAACCATCCCACATTTTGGTGTCAGAAGCGGTTTTGTGAGCAATTGTGGTGTGTGTCACACAATTGAAACGACGTGGAGAGATTTGTGTCGCGGTCGCTGTTATTACGACGCCATAACGGTCTCGCGTGCATGCTGAAAGACGATGGAGAACACGTACGAAGACGCTGAGAGTGGTAGGACAACTAGGTCGCAGCAGAGTCATCGGCATCAGGACGGCGCCGGACCTCAGGGTGGACTCTTTGCGTGGCATATGATGGACATGGTCTCGAAGTTAAGTGGGCGGGACAGGACGTTTACTGCAGCTAAATTTATTGAGGATATCGACGATAATGGTGACATTTTCGACTGGACGGAGAAACAGCGGTTACTAATAGCGCGGCGTTCTCTGACAGGTACAGCAGAGTTGTGGCTAAATTCTGAGAAAGTGTTCAAGACCTGGAATGAATTTAAGAAGGCTATTCTGAAAGAGTTCCCTGACGACATCGACAGCAAAACTATTCATGAACTTATGTCCACAACGAAGAAAAGGCCGGACGAGACTTGTATAGACTACATGTTGAGTATGAAGAGTCTTGGCAAGCGAGGAAAGTTAGCGGATTATGTTGCTATTAAGTACATTGTCGAAGGAATACCGGATCGAGAAATTAATAAGGTAATGCTATATGGTGTTACAAGTTACGTTGAGCTCAAGGAGAAATTGAAAATATACGAGCAACTGAAAGAAAATATGAGGCTGGCTGAGGTCAGCATACCACAAGTTTGTAGTGCCGATTCTACACAAAAGATGACAGGATATGTGAGGTGTTATAACTGTGGAGAGAGAAAGCATATTTCCTTGGAGTGCCCACATCGTAACCAAGGAACGAAGTGCTTCAGGTGCAATGAATTTGGGCATTTGTCATCGGAGTGCAAAAAGATGGCGGCATTGACGGCGAGTACATCGGCCGACGGGAAGATATTGGGTTCGAGCGGAAACGGCCGGAAGTTCGGCAGCACTGTGCAGCAGCAAGGTCGGCAACATGCAGAGCTGAAACAGCTGATGGTCGCGGAGACGCAAGATGGCGCTTATTGCTGTGACGTTTGTACGAGCGGTTCGAAAGATGAAGTCTATGACGATAACAACCAAAGAGAAATGATGTTGACGGCGGTTGGCAACACTGCGGACAATGGCGGCGTAATGACAGCAATGTCAGCTGAAAGCCTGAAGATGAACGTCATGAACTGTCAAAGTCACCTCAGCATAAACAAGAAAGGGCCGGAATGTTTACGTGAAAAACCAACGAAAACGGTGGAAATCAGCGGGAAAAGTGCGTTATCGCTTATTGATTCGGGAAGTGAGGTGAATTTAATAACGTGCGAGTACTATCACGAGATCGGTGCGCCCGTGCGCGATGTAAATAAGTGCGTTGTTTTGTCAGGACTTGGTTCGTCAAAAGTCGATTCCGTGGGACAATTTTCATGTGAAATCATGGTCGACGGCCGTAAATACGTGAACGTGGATTTCTATGTGGTTCCTAGAGACACTATTCCGTATAAAGTTATTTTAGGCCAAGAGTTCTTATGTAAAGTACGTGTGGTGATGAGTGGAGGTTGTGTGTGGTTACAGCCTATTAACGAGGTATGGTTGTGTGACATAGACTGTGCTACAATTGATATTTTTTCCACAGATCACGTCATTAGTAAAGATATTAAAGAAGAGGTAATGAAATGTGTTGAGGGACACAAGCCTCTGCAGACGAAGGAGGCACCGATTGAAATGAAGATTGACATGAAGGATGACATAATTGTTTCGCAGGGGCTTAGGTGCATCTCAATCATGGTGGAGCAGGAGGAGGCTGAGCGGCAGATATTGGAGTGGCTGGACAAAGGGATCATTCGTGTGAGTTACTCTGAGTATTCAAGCTCATTAGTATTCGTGCGCAAGAAAGGTGGAACAGTACCTCAACTATTACAGACTTCATGAAAGCCCTGCATGGCCTGCTGGAGGCGATGCAGTTGGAAACTAGGTTAGGCAGTCAAAGTGCAGTAGCAAGGCATATCTGTTTTTTTTAAAGGCTTGATGAATGGATGGAGTAAGAGTGTATGTGATGTTACGAGTAGGTTTCAGTTATTATTTATATGTTTAAGATATTTCATTTACCCTGTATTAACACATAAGTGGTGTATATCATGCATGAGGCATGCATGTGTCAGGATGCCCGATTGTGGGAATGAATGTTGATGAACGAATGTGGTTTCTGAACGAGGAGTGTGGAAGAGTTGCTGGCAGCCGTTGGCTGCTAAACGTCTGTTATATTTTACTACCACTTGTTTATTTTTTGACATTCAACAATTTGGAAGACGACTGATTACACGAAGAATTACGGATCCAGCATTTTATTTATCTCCAATCACGAACCATCCCACATTAATAATTCTTGATTTATGCTCATTTTATAAAAAAATCGGGAAACAGCGTATGTAGACCGTCACGAATCCGTGCATACGTCCGGCGCCGTCGACACACCCCGATGGACTGCCATACAACACTGGTGAAAATCACGCCGTGCGTAGACGCGGCGCGCCGAGGGGCAGTCACGGCGCACACGGCCGCGGCGCCGTGCCGTGGCGCCACCGTGCACGTCTACAAGCTTTCATAGTGATCCATACAACACTGACGATCGTGCCTACACGCGGCGAATTAACCGTAGATTTTCACGGCGATAAACCGTGTCGTGGACAAGAGGCCTAACAGTAAGTCGATGTGACTTGGTGTGTGACAAGTTGGATCAGCGAGACAGAAGTTGTCAAAGTGTGTCCATTCTGCAACATTCACTCCTTTTGCCGGCATCATGTCGGTGATGTGTCGGACAACATAAGCAGTAATCTTCATGTTCATCGTAGGTTCTATTCTTGATGAGAATTCTAAATTAATTAAATAAATAAATAAATAAATAAATAAATAAATCAGCGGAATACTTCAGTAAGGTCTTCATTTGTCCAACTCCAGTGACGTGTCCACTTATTGACGTACGTTCTAAACGAAGCCTTTGTGCCGCAGACTCAGTGATAAAGGATTCTTGAGAACATGGATCCAACAACGCTCTCATCAAGTGATTTTCTCCATTTTCAGCTTTTACCTGCACTAAAGCAGTCGGCATCAGCACCGCGTGAGTTCCTGTGGTCAGGTAAGTTAAAATACGCTTTTTATTTTTATCTTCTTTTTCTTCCTGTGTATCTTCTTTTCGTTTCTGGATATCTTCTTTTGGTTTCAGATGCGGTGCTGAAGACGGCGACGCTTGTTCGGTGTTCTCCGGACTCCACGTGCTATGTATGTAAAAGAGAATGGTGTTTTCTCCCACAGCGGCGGCATGTTGATTTACTACTACAGCCTATTTGCGTCCCACTGCTGGGCACAGGCCTCCTCTCATCACGAGAGGGTTGGGCTATAGTCCCCACGCGGGCCCAGTGCGGATTGGGGACTTCACACAACATCTTAGAATTACTTCGCAGATGCGTGCAGGTTTCCTCACGATGTTTTCCTTCACCGAAAAGCTCAGTGGTAAATTCAAATTGAATTTCGCACATAAGAAAACTTAGAGGTGCGAGCCGGAATCGAACCCCCGACCCTCTGCATGAGAGGCGGTAGGTCGAACCACTAGGCCACCACGGCTACGGCATGTTGATTTACTTCTACAAAACTTGACAGAATGCCCCGGTACTAGGCAGTTGAAACAAAGCCGCCAGCCTTGTACATATTCCACCCTCCTATCTACTTCTAGTTTGGCAAAATCTTTACAAGTGTATAATAAATGGTCTTGGTTGCAAAAATAGTTATTTATTCACCAAGAGGAGTAATCAATACTTACCCTCGAGGGATATATAATACTTTATACTACTCTTACGAGGAAAAAAAAACAACAAAACCTCGTACAAAAATTTAGATATATATAGGATAAATAAGTATCATCTGGAGCGTTTTGCAAAAAAGAATTGATTTCATCTGCCGGTAGCACTTTGGATTTCTTACTGCGAAACACGCTAGACTTCTTTTTCAGAAATGCTGCTAATTTTGAGTATTTCTTTATATCAATATTATCTCTGGATAACAATGTACTTCTCAGCATTGAATATATAGCCTTGAATTGAATATATACTATTGAATATATAGGCTGCTAGGCTTATATTTTGAAGACTTTTCACTAAAATAGGCTAGAAGAACATTTTCCGACAAAGAAGAAGCTTGCTTTTCAGTCTTCCACTGCATAAATTCTTCATACTGCTTCATGTATTTATTTTTTGATTTTTCCGGTAGAAGATTGTTAATTGCTTGTTGAGCATGAATTAATATTTCAGGTGGCGTTCCAATAATACTACCATCGCTACTTTCCTCATTTGTTGAAGACATTTCAAACACAAAAGCAAATTCAAAGTTATTACAATGAAACGAAAGGCGCGCGATATTCTTTTTTTTAAAGTGAAAACCGCGCCAACCTTTTTTTTTTTAATTTGGGCGCGCCGCGTCTTTACAGCCAGTGACGAGACAGATCATTACAAAATTTCTTGCGTGCAACCCGAAATATAAAATCATATTTAGTATAATTAATCAATGCATATGTTTCTTCTAACCATTTAACGATATTGTTATCGCATTTTCGAGTTTTTTTCCGAAAAACTTTTTTGATGTAGGTACATTCGTTTAGAACGTCTATATAGCTTGTGTAAAGTCGGCAGTGTCAAATAAAAAAAGTATTAACTTACACGCATCCATGGCTCGTTTTGGAATTAAAAAAAAAACATAACTGTGGAATAATGGATTTTCATACAATATTACTACATGGGTAAAGTGTGTGTAGTGGAAGGTGTTACAGGCAAAGACGTCTCAATCGGTATGCTTTTATTTCGTACGGCCCTACTTTATATACAATTTTGAATATTCCAAAAAGGCAATGGCGGGTAGTCGAAATCTCGTCGGTTTCGATCTACCCGCAAGTTTTGCATCGCGTGGTGTGAGCAGGACGGTTGTACTCCATCTCGCGCCGACGTAAATATGGGCGCGATTTCAGAGCGCGGCTTAGTTGCGCGCGGCCGCCGATGGATGCACATGTCTTGACTGCTACATAGCTCCCCTCCAGCGAAGCGTATAGGTGGCCTTGATGTTCGACCTGAACGCGTCGTGTAATGTTTTTCTTGCTTTTCCGTATGTTCTTCATTGTTCACCATGAATGCCGGCTTCAATCGATCTATCGATATATTCACGATTCGCTGTCTTGTTTTAATTTTGTAGACTTTGTTATTTCGCTGTATGACTTCGAAAGGGCCATCATAGGTAGGCGTCAGCGGCTTGCGATGTGCGTCGGTACGTACATATACATGCGAGCAGTTTCGTAGCTTGTCGTGTACGAATGTAACTCGCTTGTTTGCTGGGCGTTCGGCGGCTTGTATTTTTCTCATTGCTTCGGTTATTGTGTCTTCGAAGTGAGTGTTCGTGGACGTATTTCGGTTTTTTTCTCCATGCATTTCGCCCGGCAATCGCAGCGTGCATCCGTACAGGGCTTGCGCTGGTGACGTTTGCGAGTCTTCTTTTATTGCAGCGCGTAACCCTAATAGTACGGTAGGTAACTCGCGGGTCCAACTGGTATTGTTGTGCAGACGGGCTGTTAATGCTGTCTTGAGCGATCGATGCCATCGTTCGATCATTCCGTTCGCCTGGGGGTGATATGCAGTTGTTCGGTTTTTTTCGATTCCCATACGCTTCATGAGGTTTGAGAAAACCGCGGATTCAAACTGGCGGCCCTGGTCGCTCGTCAATGTTGTGGGACAGCCGTAACGGGTTATCCAACCTTCGTAAATTGTTTTTGCGATCGTCTCGGCGGTTATTTCTTCGACCGGGAAAGCCTCAGGCCATTTCGTCGCTCGGTCAATCATTGTTACGCAATAACGTTTTCCGTCTTCTGAAGTCGCTAGGGGCCCGATTATGTCAACGTGTAAATAAGATAATCGGTCGGCTGGTGGAAAACGTTGTAAAGGCGCAATTGTATGTCGATAGACTTTGACCTTTTGACACTGGGCGCATTCTCTCGTCCAGTTGTTGACATCTGCGTTCATGCCGGGCCAGAAAAAGCGTTCTGTGACCATTTTCTTCGTCGTTCTTACACCAGGGTGACTAAGTTCGTGAAGAGTCCGGTGTGCCAGGCGTCTAAATCTCTCTGGTAGGTACGGGCGCGCGGTGCCTGTGGAAGTCTCGCAGAGTACGGCCATCTTGGCGTTATTTACTCTTATGTGCTCGAACTTCAGTGTCTTGTTTTTCATCACGTTACTTATTTCGTTGTCTTGTAGCTGTGCTTGTGCGAGATCGTCGTAGTTGATAGGTGATGGGCTTGAAATGACTTCGATTCTTGATAAGGCATCGGCAACCACGTTGTTGTTTCCCACTACGTAGTCGATTTTCGAGGTGAATTGGCTAATGTAATGTAGGTATCGAGTTCGTAGCGGTGTTTCTGTCTTGCTGTTCTGTCTTTCAAGCGCGTATGTGAGCGGTTTGTGATCGGTGTAAACCACGATTTCCCGTCCCTCGAACATCTTTCGGAAATGACGTATAGCTAGGTAAATCGCCAATAGCTCCCTGTCGTAGGTGCTGTATTTTCTCTGGGCGTCGTTTAGTTTCTTAGAGAAAAATCCCAGCGGCAACCATGAGTCACCAGTTTTTTGTTGCAGCGCGGCGCCTACGCAGGTGTTTAAGGAATCGCAGACTAGCGCTATTGGGGCGCTAGTGGACGGATGTGCTATTTTCACAGCTGTTTTGATGCTATTCTTGCACGCCTCGAACGCTTCTTTTTCGCTTTCTGTAAATTCCAGTTTTGTTTTGTCGTTCTTCTTAGATGTGCGTAAATGCCGAAATAATTGTTCCTGGACATGTGCTGCGTGTGGAATATTTTCTTTGTAAAAGTTCATGATTCCGAGGAAACGTCTTAATTCGTGAATAGTTTTCGGCTCTGGGTAGCTTGAAATTGTTTTCACGCGATCTTCCGTGGGCTCGATGCCCTCAGCTGTTACTGTATATCCAAGGAATTCCAGCTTCTCGCTGCCGAAAACGCACTTGGACACGTTTAATCTTAATCCATGTTCTTGCAACTTCATAAACAGTGTTTCAAGGTGTTGTCGATGCTCTGATTCATTTCTAGAAGCCACCAATATGTCGTCGACAAACGGGAAAACGAAATCGATATTTCCCAAGACATTGTTGATGTGTCTTTGGAATGTCTGGCCTGCGTTGCGTAATCCAAAGCACATTCGAGGGAATTCAAACAGGCCGAAAGGTGTAATGACTGCGGTTTTTTCTATGTCTTCATTATTAATTCGTATCTGATTGTAAGCTCGTCGCAAGTCAATTTTGGAGAATATGGTCCGCCCGTGCAAACTGTACGTGAAATCCCTGAGCCGCGGTATTGGGTAGCGGTCAGGTTTGGTTATGGCATTCAGCTTTCTGTAGTCGCCGCACGGTCTGTATTCGCCATTCTTCTTGCGGGCTAGGTGTAACGGGCTTGCCCAAGGTGACTTAGAAGGCCGACAAATACCCTGTTCCAGCATTGTTTGAAATTCGTTTTTAGCCGCCTGATACTTGTGCGGTGGTAACGGTCTTGCTCTGCAGTATACTGGTGGACCGGAAGTGACGATGTGGTGTACTACTTCGCTCTTGGAGGTGTTGCTGAATGTGGGCGACGTTATTTCTGCGTATTTCTGTAGTAGGTCGAAATAGCGCTCCTGTTGGTTGATTGTGAGCACTGTTGGCGTCGTGTTGTTTGTAAGGGAACCGCTGATTGATAGGTCGGTTCGTCTGTCGACAAGTTTTCCGGCGCGGAGGTCGACTAGCAGGTCATGATGTTGAAGAAAATCGGCTCCTAAGATTGGTCGGTTGACCGCGGCGATGGTGAACTTCCACTTCAATGGGCGTCGCAGTCCGAGATTAAGTTCTAGCATCTTCTCGCCGTAGGTATCAATCGTAGTGCCGTTCGCTGCGTATAGCTTTGTGTCGGATTTCCCTGCTCCCTTCTTGCGCACCGGAAGCACAGAGATGTTTGCGCCCGTGTCGACGAGAAATCGTAAGTGGTTCTTGATATCGTTTACAAAGAGACGGTTTGACGAAATGTTGTTGACCTCGGGACCCGTCGCAGCCGAGGCGTCGTCTAGTTTCCCGAGCTGCGTTGGTTGTAGTTGCATGGCGGACGGCATTTTCGTGCGAAGGTCCCGAAACGTGCGTGAAAGTAGCAAACGTCAGATTCGCCGCGTTCGTATGCATAGGGGCTGCGTGCGCGGGATCGTGAGGGCGTACGACTGCGGTAGCGCGCACCTCTGAATGGCGATCTTGTTTGCCGTAACTTGAGTGAAGCGATTTCCTTAACCAACTCTTGAACGGTGTTTCGAAGATCTTCATCAGGGTTTTCGTTACATGATGTTGATGGTTGATTCTTGCTGCACCCGCATACGGAGTTCACCTCTCTGTTTTGTTCGTTCATCGTGTCTGCCATTGCTGCCAGGGAGTCGAGGTTGGTTACTGCGCTTATTGAGAGCACAGTCCTTATCGGTGCAGGGAGATGGTCCATCCACAACATCTGTACGGTGTCATCGGGAAATTTACCGCGAGCCAGATCCCTCATGCGACGTAACAGTTGTGACGGTCTTTGGTCGCCCAGTTCCATTTCGTGAAGAAGCTTATTTGTACGTTGTTTGGATGATTCTTCATACAGCTCGCATAATCTAGTCTTCACTTTTTCGTATCTTCCTGTGTTTGGATCTGCCATAATGATGTCGCTGATCTGCTCGATATCAATCTTCTCCAACTGCGTGACGACGAGGCTAAATTTGTGTTCATCGCCGAGCTTCTGGGTTGCCAATATTGTTTCAAATTGCGCGAACCATAGCTTGGGTTTATCTCGCCAAAAAGCCGGAATCCGTGATCTGATGCTGATGGTGTCGACGTCAGTGGGCGTCGTAGAATCAGTTTCTTTTGGTTGCTCAGCCATCGTGAACGTCGGGGTCACCAATGTAGTGGAAGGTGTTACAGGCAAAGACGTCTCAATCGGTATGCTTTTATTTCGTACGGCCCTACTTTATATACAATTTTGAATATTCCAAAAAGGCAATGGCGGGTAGTCGAAATCTCGTCGGTTTCGATCTACCCGCAAGTTTTGCATCGCGTGGTGTGAGCAGGACGGTTGTACTCCATCTCGCGCCGACGTAAATATGGGCGCGATTTCAGAGCGCGGCTTAGTTGCGCGCGGCCGCCGATGGATGCACATGTCTTGACTGCTACATGTGTAATAATGGATTTATTTGCATACAACATTATTAACCAGATTTTGAAGGAGGATTAATGAGCAACTTTCTCCCCAATTAATGGGTTAGTTTGAATTGACTTTCCGAGTAGGTGTAGTATAATAGTTATTTGTTATGCAATGCTGCAAAGTTGTTGTTTGCTGTGAGTGCGTGATTGAGATCCGAGTGAACGAAGGATTCTAGGGTTGAACCACGAGCGAAGCGAGTGGTTCAAATATAGAATCCTGAGTGAAACGAGGGTTTCAAGGCACGAGACAGCAAACGACTTTGCTGCTGAGCGCAACACAACATTTTTCACCTCACGCGCGATTTTTCGGGAAGAAGACTTAGTTCATCGTCACGTACAGTTTGTGCTAACTCTGGAGGAGTTAAATTCGTATCTTCATCTAGATCGCTTCATCTAGATTCTAGATTGCTCATATTTTCTTAATTACTTCGTAGTATTCTAAATTACCAAACGAGCAATCTAAATTTTTTTTTTTTTATGTTTTTTTTTTCCGGAGGTTGCTTTCCAAATCACCCCTACTCGTACTTCAAGATTCAATTATTCATTGAATACAGTTAAAATATACACATATTTAAGTATTTTTGTGATAAAACATAGTGAAATAATGAAATACATCTGAAACGGTGTATTATTAATATAATTTTATTAATGATGATATTAAGTAAATTGAACCTTTATTTTAATAAAACTCTCACGACGAATTGCGTTTCAGAACGTATCGTTGGTTTTTTATTGTGACAGTGGCGTCATGCGTCGTTCTAATTTCAAAAACACTCCACGCTAGCGGATAAAACAACTTTTGCGCTCGGATATCAAGTTGCAAAACTACCACTTTCGAGCCAGTGAGGTGAAAATGCATTTGTTTTCCATTGAGCTGACATGGAATGTTCTTTGTTTAACAGGTTCTCGGTTGGACGGCGATGGCTGAATCATTTCGAGTATTCTAAACCTTTTTTCTAAAAATGTTGTCAATCTTTCTAATTTTGGTAATTCTGTTATAGGGAGTGAGCCTACTTCATGCTCCCACTCTTTGAGTGACTCTTGATCCAGTTTATTTGTAATTAAATATATCACCAAAATGTCCCATGATTCAATGTCAATGTTTTGGTTTTTCAATTTATTTAAACATTCATTTGTTGTGTCGAGTAATTCTCTTATACCCTTTGCCGTTCCTGTTGTTACTTTTCTCTGATTAACTATTCGATTTAAAATAGTGTTTACTATAATTCGTTTATTGTTTTACCTTTGGTTCAATATTTGCCATGCCATATCATAGTTATCATTGGTCACGGGTACATGTTTCAACAATGACTCGGCCTCACCCGCTAAGCAACTCTTTAAATAATGCATTTTCTGTACTTTACTCAGTGTGGTCTTATTGTGTATTAAGGAAATATACAAGTCTTGAAAAGGAGTCCACTCATGATAGTTTCCAGTGAACTGTGGAATGTTGATTTTCGGCAACTTTACTTCTTCCTTTTCAGCTACTGGTGTTGATATTGGACCGGTTACTCTGTTTTGCAAAGCTAATAACATATCCATCATATCGGACCTCATTTGTATCTATTGTTCCTCCAGTTCTGAGAAATAATCTTTAGTGAAATATTCATATTGAGCGCGATCCTTTCGAGGTACTAATTTTAACATTTCTAAGTGGTTGCTGTTCCAATATTCAGATATTGTTTCCATTTGTAATTGTATATAGCCCATTGTTAATCTTTGTTTCGGCGCTTTCTTGAAATTTGTAATAGTTTTTGTCAACAACGAATACGTGTTGTCTTGTTCTTGAATATACTCTTCCATGTTGAAATATTGTCCACGCTAATGTTCATACACTTATAAAGTCACTTTCACGTCACTATTGTCTTTTCACCACTAATTAATGTTTATTTCGATGTATTTTCAATTTTTCACTTGAAGCAAAACCTCGTTATGACACGTTATTCAAAATATTGTAAGGTTAAAAACTATCTGCACTCGATGACTGTTCTTGATTTTAGTTTAATTTCAAAGTTGTTTACTTAAATCCGTTCGTTGGGACCAAATAATGTACCGTTTGATTAGTAATGTGGGAGAAAGCAATAAAACCAAACTTTTTCGTTCACTGACAGATGCAAGACGACATATTTTATTAATTACACTACGTTTTCGTCACAAACCGGGTTCCGGCTCAGAGCATCGACTACTAGCGACAAAGGCGACCCGTATTCCCTCCTGGCACTCCCAGCGCCAATAAGCCACCGCTGACATTGCTTTAGTCGAAGCATCACAAAAAACGTGCAATTGTAAATTGTTATAACAACTTGTCGTAGCACATGTTGGCGGTGGCGATGGCGTAGCGGCCAGTCCGGCTTCGTAGCAGTCGGCTGGAAGCGTAGCAGTATGCGCGTCCTGCGCGGGCGCCGCGGGGAGCGCGGGACCGCCCGGCTTGTGTGCTACGAAACTCGTAAGCACTGGTCATAGGGTTTAGGCAGGCGCAGCGCACTATTTAAAAATATTATGCATGCAAAAATATTGTAAAAAATATGTTATTAAATAATAATATATTTATAATATAAATATATATATATATATATAACTTAGTACTTAAATAATTAATAAATATATAAGAATAATATAAACGCTTGTAAGCGAACGACAACAGCGACAGATAAATCGCGCGCGGTTTTCGCTCGCTGTAGGTTTTTGTAAGTATGCTATTTTTAAGATTTGAATAAATAAATAAAAATAAAAAATAAATTTATTTCTTTGCGCTCGATACAAGTACCCGCCGGCTTCGCACCGTGGCGTGATGATTAGTGGTTGCCGCGCACTGCTAGCGGGTGCACGCGCGCGCGTAAACTTTTAATGTACCTAAGTCGTGTCGTGTCGTAAGAGTCAAATATGCTATGAAATTTGAATTACGTCAAAAAAATATTGTATAGCAGAGGTTTGTATTAACAACAACAGTAAAATTTGGTAAAATAATAATTATTTTTGGTAATTTGGTGATTTGGTAAAAAGTAATTATTTGGTAAAGAGTAAAATGATGAAATTTGGTATTGAGGTAATTCAAGACAACCCAATTTTTTATTTTTTCTATAAGAATAATAGCAATAACTATGCATGTACAGTATAGTATCATTGGGTACGCAAATTATATGTACTCGGGACGAAGTCGCGGACAATGGCTGGTGTATTATGATAATGCAGTTGTGTGTCTTAATTTTGAATTTAGCATATTCATAAATTGACAGGTAAAGTATGTGATAACTTAATAGGAAATTACGTTGTAGCATCTGTGTAGACGAGTGTTTTTAATAATAAAAAAATAACTAACTTAACTTAAATATATATTTTGTTAATAACACTATTCTACCTAATCTATGTACTAGATGCATCATTTAATATGTTCTCGAGTGCCCCAGCGCTAGGGCGTGGCCTCCGAAAGAGCGCGCTGCATGTGATAGTAAGAAATGGCCAATTTGGGAGCGTACGGTGCAACAAAACCGGTTTTTTGTTAGCAGTCGGCCTTCTGTACGTTAGTACTATTACTTATTCTGTGGTTTAGGTAACACCTAGGTATACGTACCCGCTGCATTGTCTTTAGCAAGTCGATCCATTCGCTCCATTTAGAATAAATATTATTTGGGATATCTTCGTCCCAATCCATATTTATTTGCCAGAGATTCTGCAACATTATTTTACCTTGGATCGTGAATGGAGACAGGAAGCCGAATATGTCGAATATCGACATTATGACCCGAAGCATAATCCTTTTAGTAGGTACCCGTTCGCCGCTGAGTATGTGTTCGTCGATGCGCTTCATTGATAAGTTGAAGCCGAACTCGTCGGTGCCGGGGAACCAGATGAGACCAAGCGTTCGTTCGCCGTCATATTGCCGGTCCAATTTGAACCTTAAAGCCGCGGTCCCTAGGGCTTCTTTTGGCAGGCTGTCCAACACTGCCTCGCTGTTGCTGGTCCAATTACACATTTGAAAACCGCCTTCGCGATGAATATGAATGATTTCTTTTACCATCTTTATCGCCGCGCTCTCGTCCGGCAGGCTGTCCAGGTAGTCGTCCATGTAGTGCTGCCCACAGATCGAGGCTGCGGCCTCGGGCGCCGTTGCCGCGAAGCGCTGTGCGTTCCTGTTTTTAACGTATTGGGCGATAAAGGGCAATTAGCACCGAAAATAAGCGATGTCATCGCGAACGACTTAACTTCTTCCTGTGGATGCGATCTCCACAGAAATCTCAGCGCGTCCTGATCTTCAGGCCTGATTTTGACGCGGAGGAACATGTCCTTTATGTCCCCGGCCACAGCGTACCTGTTCTCTCGGAAGCGGACCATGATGCCAAACAGGGACGCCAGCAGGTCGGGACCCTGCAGCAGGAAGTCGTTCAGGGACGCCCCGCCCCTGCGTGCCGCAGCGTCGAACACGAGACGTAATTTATTTTTATTTACGTTGTATACCCCAAAATGGGGTAAATGCCAGATGCGCGTCGTAGGTCGAGCATCGTTCACCGCTCGGGCAAAATCATTTTGAAATAAATGATCAACTCGATCTACGTACCGTTATGCGTAATTTCTATCCGCCGCCATCTTTTTCTCGATCCCTTTAAGCCTAGAGAGGGCGTTGGTATAACTATCAGGGAGCGTGCAGTTCTCGTCGCGCCACGGCAGCCCGACTTGCCATCTACCATCCACAAAGGTAGTCGTGCGCTCCAACTGGGCTAGCGCTCGGACGTCGTCGCTATTCTGACGAGGCTTGCTGCTCACACCTAAAGAGTCAACCATAAAAGATCGCCTCATCAAATCGTGCAGGTCCCGGAGCGCGCGGTCGCCGCGACGTCG
>OZ020289.1:6616490-6858116 GCA_963971205.1 Aethes cnicana | reverse complement strand
AACACATGTTAAGAAGACAGAAGAGAACACATGTAAAGAAGAATGAAAATAACTTTTATAAAGAAGAAAGAAGAGAACACATATAAAGAAGACAGAAGAGGTGTCCAGGGTTTCCCGGCCCAGTTCGAGGAGTCCAGGGTTTCCCGGCTCATGTTCGAGGTGTCCAGGGTTTCCCGGCCCACCCCAGGCAGTTCCCGGAGCACGCCGCCGCGTGTCCCCTCGTGCTGCGTCAGCGCCTCGTGTCGCCGCGCCGCGCGTCCGCCGCCAGCAACATGATGCCCCGTGACCTCGATTCGGTACCATGCGATGTTATTGTTAAGTAAGTGGTTATAATATTTTTTTATTTGATGTTTAATGTGTGTAGTTATGGGTAGAAATAACTATAATTTGATAATATGTGTGATGATTTACGAGAGTTAAATAAAAAGTTAGAGTATATTAGAGAGTACTTAGTTAAAATTGGTCCAGAGCGACGTCAAAAGAATATCGCTTATAAAAAGTTAGAAGAAGCTAACGTATTGTATAAAAGTTTGGACTATATCGTGTCTCAAGTGAATGATGAAATAGAATCATTAAAGCTAGATATATTAGAGGTAGAATCCTTAAAGAAGGTAGTTCAAAATATCCACTCTGTGTTCGAGAAAATCCAGTCTTTAGTTACATTTGTAGATACTAGTAGTCAGACGAGTTTAGAATATTCTGACAACATGGCCGACTTCGATATTAAGACAGCCATTGCACTGTTGCCTGTAATGACGGGACAGGAGCATGTCACAAGACAGTTAGTAGATGGAATCTCGCTGTATAATTCCATGATTTCTGATGCAACAAAGAGCCAGTTAATTAATTTTGTCTTAAAAACGAGACTTTCAGCCAATGCCAAATTGAGGTTAAAATCCAGTTACAGCTCTGCGAACGATTTGGTAGACGACATTAAGAAGTTTTTGCTTCCTAAAAAATGCGCAGATGCAATTCAGGCACAACTCTTTAGCGCTAAACAAGGACGTAGGTCAATAGAGTCCTTTGGAACTGAGTTAGAGGAACTCTTTGTTAACTTAACTGTAGTTCAATCGCAGGACGATAGTACTACATTTGATAGCTTACGTCGAATAAATGAGAAAACAGCAATCAAACGCTTCGCTAACGGTTTGTCAGACCAGCGGCTTAGCACAATCATATCATCTCGGCAGTTTTCATCGCTTCCTGAAGCCATCAGGGCTGCAGTTGACGAGCAAATCTCATCTAGTAGTGACCAGCAGCATGTTATGCAGTATGGGTGCACATACAATAATAATAGATTCCATAAAAGAAGTCCTCGTGCCTCTCGTGGAAATTATCAAAATACTCAAGGTTATAATCAAAGGAATTATCACTATCAACCGAGAACTCCCTTTATAAATCAAGGTAGTAGAAATGAACATCCTGTGGGTCAGCGCATTTTTAGATCACGTGGAGCGCGCCCCGCGCCGCGTGGCCGCGGGCCGACGCGCGCGCCGCCGACTCAGCGCATTCAGCACGCTACTGAACAAAGCGACCGCAATTTAGGGTCCCGCAATTACTATCATGAAAATCAGTTTTTTCGTACCTAAAGTAGTTAATGAGTCCATATTTAGTTATAACAATTATAATGTAGTGAAATGCCATATCGAAGGTAACGTAGAATTAGACCTATTAATAGATAGTGGAGCTAGTTTATGTGTGATAAAATATGAGTATTTAGAGAAGAATACCAATTTGCTTTCTCAGTTAATTGAAGATAGGCTGATAATTAAGGGTATAAGTGGTAATTTGGAGTCGGAAGGTTATATTTTCTTGAACTTCATAATTGACAATATAGCATTCAACGAGAAGTTTTACGTTTTTAAGCACTTATCTTGTGCAGCTGAAGGTATTATAGGTCAGAATTTTTTCAAGAGATATAATGCTATACTTGATTATAAGAACGGAACTCTAAGTTTAGAAAATAATAATAAGTCTCTAGTAATTAAAGTTGACAACAGTAAAGTCTACTCGTATGATATTCAGCCGCGTTGCGAAGTCATCATTCACATTCCCACGGTACATACTGAGGATTGCGTAATTTTAGCCAAGGAAATAAAGAAAGGAATTTTTGTCGCAGGGGTTATTTCGAAACCAAAAAATGGTCGAATACCAGTTAGAATTTTGAATACGACAGACTCTAACGTAAATGTAAATGTTTCAGAGTTTGAAATGTTGAGCTTGAATAACTTCGAAGTTTGTCAATTTGATGAACAAAAGATAGATACTGATAGATAGACTGATAGGATTAAGAAATTATTCCATCTACTCGACTTACCTTCTTATCTCAACGAAGAAGAACAAATCAGCATAGAAAACATATGTGCCAAGTATGCAGATATTTTTCATATGCCAGGTGACAAACTGACTACGACTAACTTGTTAGAACATTCCATTAAATTGAAACAGGACATTAATCCAGTGTATGTCAAGCCTTACAGAATACCTAACTCATTAAAAGGCGAAGTCCAAAGACAAATTCAAGATATGTTGGACAACGACATCATCGAAGAAAGCACCTCCGAGTGGTCCAGCCCGGTGCTATTGGTTCCTAAAAAATCTGATAAATCAGGAAATAAAAAATGGAGGCTTGTAATTGATTATCGTCAATTAAATAATAAGATACAAGACGATAAATTTCCATTACCTAACATTTCTGAAATTTTAGATTCACTTTCAGGAAATATTTATTTTTCGAAATTAGATCTATCACAGTCATATTATCAAATGAGTTTAGAAAAAAATTCCCGGAAATATACAAGTTTTTGTACGGACAAAATGTATCAAATGAAACGATGTCCAATGGGTCTGAAAACATCTCCCAGTTCTTTTAGCAGACTCATGACAATTGCTATGTCAGGTTTAAATTATCAGAAATGCTTTATTTACCTTGACGACTGTATAGTTGTTGGAAATTGTTTAGAAACTCATAATAAAAATTTAATAAGCGTTATGGAAAGATTACGTAAAGTTAACTTAAAGCTTAACCCACCTAAATGTGAATTTTTGAGGAAAGAAATAATGTACTTAGGCCATAAAATTACATCAGAAGGTATTTTCCCAGATCCATCAAAAATTGAAACTTTACAGAAATACCCACGGCCTACGAATGTCGATGACGTCAAAAGATTTATCGCATTCGCTAATTACTACAGACGTTTTATAAATAAATTTGCTGAGATAGCCTTTTCATTAAATTGTTTATGTAAGAAAAATGTACCATTTGTCTGGACATCAGAATGTGAATCAGCATTCCAAAATTTGAGAAAAGTTCTCATGAATCCACCTGTTTTAGACTATCCAGATTTTTCTGAGAACAACATGTTTACGTTGCATACAGATGCCTCAAGATCAGGATTAGGCGCCGTACTGTCTAACAGCAATGGTAAAGTTGTAGCGTACGCTAGTCGTAACTTAAAACCCGCTGAAACGCGATACCCAGTGATAGAACTCGAGTTATTAGCCATCGTTTGGGCTGTAAGACATTTTAGACCGTATTTGTATGGTAAAAAGTTCAAAATTTTCACTGACCATAAACCTTTGAAATATCTCTTTGGTATGACCGATCCTTCGAGTAGATTAACTAAATTTAGACTTTATTTGGAAGAATATGATTTTGAAATTGATTATTTGCCAGGGCGAAACAATGCAGCTGCAGACGCATTGAGTCGTTTAACTGTTACTTCTCAAAATTTAAAAGACCTTAGAGAAAACGTTGTATCGGTCATGACTAGAGCTCAAACTCGACAACTTCGAAATCAAGTAGACGCCGACACGACTGACTTACCTCAAAGAGACATTCCCACAACTTCCAGGCCTGATCAACCCGGAGTAGTGGAAATTCTCCAACGACCAAAAGACTGTATAGAACTAGTTCTTTCCCCAGTTAAAAATTATCTGAAAAGTATTGAAAAGCTAGATAGAGTAGCTAGTGATAGCGGTCAGTGTATATTTGTACCTGATAAATCCGCTGTAGTTGTAATGTCTCGATCGTTATCGACCGTAAGTGTGTTAGCGAGAGAATTACAAACTTTATGCAACAAGTTAGATATAAACGAGCTCGTTATTATAAAGAAAAAGGATATCCAATATTACGTAAAGTACTTGTTGAAAGAAATAACTAATTTAAAAGGAAAAATACCTAGGTTTCTCGTTACGAAAGATGTAACCAGAGTCACTGATAGAGATACACAAATAGTTATATTAAATGACTTCCATTTGTTACCTACCAGTGGTCATGCTGGGGTAAACAGAATGTTGAATAATATCAAAAGATATTACTTTTGGCCAGGAATGACTAATGACGTCAATAATTACGTCAAAAAATGTAAAAGTTGTCAAATACAAAAACATGCTAATAGACATGTTCGACAACCTATGGTTATAACTACAACTCCGAGTAGTGCATTTGAAAGAATAAGTTTAGATATAATGGGCCCAATAGACGTAGATAATTATAGTAATAGATATATTTTAACTATACAATGTAATTTAACTAAATATGTAGAAGCTTACCCAATAGATAAAAAGGAGAGTGAATTAGTAGCTAGATTAATAGTGAATAATTTTATTTTACGTTATGGCATTCCGAATGAAATAATTACCGACCAAGGAAAAGAGTTCATGTCATCAGTTATGTCTGAAATTTGCACCTTATTGAATATCAGAAAACTGAATTCAACTGCTTACCATCATGAAACCTTAGGTGGAGTTGAGAATACGCATAAAAGTCTAGGAGCTTACCTCCGCATCCAATGTAACAATAATAAGACTGATTGTAGCACTTGGTTACCGTTTTGGTGTTTTTCATTTAACAACACAGTACACTCAGAGACAAAATATAGTCCATTCGAATTAGTGTTTGGAAAACCATGTAATTTACCTAATAATTTAAATAGTATTGTAGAACCATTGTACAATCACGAAAGTTATCCTTTAGAATTAAAATTTAGACTTCAAAATGCAATTACAGATGCTAAAAATAATTTGTTGGAATGTAAAAGTAAGCAAAAAGATTATTATGATAAAAGGGCAAATCCGATTACATATAATAAAGGTGATTTAATTTTAATTAAGAATCAAGTAGGAAATAAGTTAAACAATGTTTTTAACGGACCATATGAAGTTGTGGAATAAATTCCACCAAATGTAAAAATTTTGAAAAATCGTAAAGAATATGTTATACATAAGAATAACACTAGACTGTTCAATGTTTAATTTTTGTATTGAGTAAAATTCAATGTTTTTTTTTTCTTTAGATAGTAAGCTATGTTGAAACTTTAAGTAATATGTGTTGTCGTTTTCTTCGCCACCGGGGGGGTGAAGGGTACTTTTCCAGGGAGGTGTAGTGTATGCCTCAATTCATAGTTTTACAGTAGCTTCTTAGTTTACCGCGACATAAAACACGTATTGCTTAAGTTAACACTTTTAGAAAGTATATATTCTTTGTAACGCTATTATTAAGTATTCCTTTTGGAGATACAATAAACGCTATACCAATATCATGGTGTTTATCTCTCTGAACATACTTCAATACGATGGATCTCCACAGTCATCGTCTGATGATACAATGTCCCCGATGTCCGAATTTTCAAGTAAATCCTCAATATCGATGTCCCTCAAACCTATAGCAAAAACAAAAATCATTAAGCAAATCGGCCCGATGGGAATCAAAAGCGACATAATATGATTTCGCATTTGTTAATAATATAAATAAAGGATTTTTTAATAAAATAACACCATATTTAGTTTATCTAACTATTAAACTTAAGATTTTAAAACAGTTTGGTCCGTAAAAACCTATGTGTACTTAAATAAAAACGGATTACTCTTACCTCTTCGCGGACGACGTGCCATCTTGACCACGTGGGCTGACACTGACGAAAGATTTTATCTATGTGATCCAAAATGGAGGACCCACCATTCAAAACCTTCTGACCAATCAGGTGTAAGTAGTAAAATTGCAATATGGAGGCAACTGCGAATTTAAGGCGCGGATTTCAAATATGTGATTTTAAATTGACAATGGGCAGAATTACAATCTTAATTTTTTTAAGCTTGGGCAGGATGTGTGAAGTACATTATGTGATTCAAAAAAGACAATGGGCAGGACGAGGATTGCAGAAAATAAGCAATAAGTATTGAATTTGTGTATTTTACTTTAATTTTATAATACGACGTATCGATTTGACGTCTACACTTGACGGCTGCGTTCCGTTTCTCTCAATACAATAAATTATAAAATACAATACAATATAAATAAAAAAATACAATACAACAAGTTAAGTACTTAAACTAAAAAGGTACTATATGTTTAAGTATCCTATGTCGAAGAGGAGCCTAATACCTAGTCAGAGCGCCGCCCGCATCAATGACAGCGTCGCACCGCCTCCGCATCGAGCCCACCAGATTCTCGCAGAGATCCATTGCAGCACGAGGCGACACTTTTGTATCGGACAATTATCTTGAATAAAAGAAATTTCCGGGAGTTCGTGCTCCGGATACACAAGTCTCACCGTGGGCAACATCGTTTCCTGCAGCAGCTGCAAGTAACTGGCACCATTGGCCCTCTCGGGGATGTAGATTAGCTCCCCTGGACCGGCCGCACTCATCCAGGCCCACATGTTGACGGACACTCGGCCAGACTCCGTGTTACTCACTACGTGCTTGGGCTTTCTTTTTATGTTCAATTCAAAGTATAGTAATTTATCTTTTGAAAAATATCGAATTATGTACGTATATTTAAACAAAAGCAATTGAATAAAGCTTTAACGCCTCTTATTTCAGCCACGTTGTGCTTGTCACTACTCTTCATAAATTCGAGAAGCATTAAGGTGTCTACTTTTGGTAGGTTGGTAGAGAGAGGCTCTAACAAAAACAGCAACG
The DNA here is from genome assembly GCA_963971205.1 of Aethes cnicana. Classification (NCBI taxonomy): domain Eukaryota; kingdom Metazoa; phylum Arthropoda; class Insecta; order Lepidoptera; family Tortricidae; genus Aethes; species Aethes cnicana. The sequence goes on along the minus strand of OZ020289.1, from coordinate 6,851,192 downwards.
TCCATAATTCCAGCGGTCGTCAGGTAAGCAATCGAGGTCAGATTCAGTGTTTTAGGTCGTCCGTCGTAGGGGCAAGCAGTATCGAAAATCCAGTTAGCGTAAGCAGTCAAAGTGTAATTAGTTAAATAGTTATATTTCCAAATATATAGCAAAACATAAAACCTCAAGTAAGGTTAGGTTAGTTCGTATTAGTTCGTATGAAGGAAGCGCGGACTGTCATTGTCAGTCTTTTTTTTTAAAGAAGTGAGTAGTGATGTGCGTACTTGGACCAAGGAAAAATGAATCTTGAAATCGTCATAACAGAAAATAAATTTTATTTTTTACGCAAAATGAGATTTTTTTTTTTGTGCCACGGAAGGTTATTCCTATGCATAAAAAAATAATCAAGCACATTGTCATTTTTCACCCATAGCCAATTGTGGCTGAACTTGATGGCAATGCTTCAGCAGGTGTAATCGCAGTGTTCACTCCTGGTGGTGAAATGATGCTAAGTTGATCTGTATTGGCATTCAGCGTTGGATCTTCGCTTTCTTCGTTTTGGATACTGTTGTGAAGTGGATCTGTATTGACAGGCAATGGTGGATGTTCGTTGTGTTCGTTTTGGGCACTGGTATCCAAATTTACGAATGTTGTTTCTTGTGGAGGTTGATTACTAGCTATTTCTATTAGTAACTATTTCTTCAGAAGTTGAATTAAAGACCTCTATCGGAGCAAAATCTTCGTCGCTGAACGCAAATCGATTAAATGGCCATGATCCTGGTTTTGAAAATCCACTCAATATATTTCGCGGGTTAAATGCTTCCAAAAAAGTAGGTTTCGTCAGTTCAGCAACATTGTATATAGTTAAAGTCTTTCCTGCATTTCGAGTATGCCAGTCATTGAATGATATTTTTAATTTTCCCTTGAATGGCCCAAAAAATGGGGACATCCAACGGCTGCAACTTGTGCGATGTGTGAGGGGGCAGAGACAAGATGACAATGCCGTTGCTGCGACAGTAATTGATTGCTTCAATCGAAATATGGGATTCATGGTTGTCGCAAATTATTAGGATCGGGTTCTCAACTGTGCATAATGTATGGCGCTGAATGTGTTTGAGAACTTGTATATGTAACTCACTAGTTATCCAACCGCTTTTGTTGGAAAGACCAAGACTTCCTTCTGGAGCCCCATTCAAGAAGTATTCTTTATAATGTAATCTTGGGAATACAAATACAGGCGGAAGAGCTGTGCCTATTGCTGTCACGATACCGCAAAACGTTACTAGTTCTCCTCTTTCACCGGATACAACCTGACCAACTTGTTTTTGTGTCTTATCTGCCATGACTTTCGGTGCAGGCAATACTGTAGTAATACCAGTTTCATCCAAATTTATTATACGATCCGGTGTAAATTCATGTTTCGTTAACACATATTAATAAATGTTGATAGTTAGTAGTCAAAGAACTCAGTTACGGCTGTTTTATTAAAGGCGAAACTTCGGGCTGCACTCGTATTTTCTGGTTTTCTTAAGCTGATACATTCGTTCCTTTTTCTAAATCCCAACACCCAATCTTTGCCAGCGCAACCGTTTGTTTTGCAAGATTCGGGATATTTACATTGTAAATATTCGGCATACTCATATGCCAAAATCATTGTCTGCTTAATTGTTAGCCCGTAGCGCATTTTGCTGCAATTTATTACATACTCTGAGAGTTGTTTTTCCTGTTCAATGGTGAAGACTGGGACACAGTGTATTTGGACGCATAATCTCCACGGGAGGGCAGCATTTTCTATGCCGTTTTTAAATTTCGTAATACGATGTTGTAGGGTTGATACCGGAATAATGTACTTGTCTGCAGCCGCTCTTAGTGACAAAGTTTTTGAAGCGACTTCCGCCATGGCAGTTTTGACATGTTCTTCATTTAACTGCGTTCGATTTGTCTTCTGCTTGTACGTGCGCACCATTTTCTAAAAATAAATAAAAGTTGATTATTATCTATAAAAAAATCTAGCGGGGTACTTTGGCACGTTAGAGGGGCACATTAGAACGTTCAAAACTGCCCCACCCTTTACAGTATCAAAGTGCCCGTTAGGTCAAATAAAGAAAAATCATTTTTATTAAATAAACCGTCAATTATTACTTTTAAATAATATGCCATATCGAATACTGAATAGATTTACTTACCATATATTGTAATATTCACTCTCTAAATTCACCGACTTCTCGGAACAACACTATCGAAATTTCACATTTTTTTTACCAAACGACTGCGGAAGCACTTTGAGACGCGCCGGGCGGCAACGGGTGACTGCCGAGCTACGCCGCTCCAGGCGTATGACTCACACATACGTAGGTATATTTTAGTGTTGCCGCTTGTCAAATTCAACTTATAGGTAAGGAAATAGACGGGGTGTTCAAAACTGCCCTTGGTGCCAATCTGCCCCGCTTTCCCCTACATCATAATAATGATAATCAAAACTTCATTTCCAAAAATTCCTTACTTTTTCAATCGACGGCTAAATGTTTCGTCATGTGGTTCTTCCCTGAGCTCGGCGGGTAGGTGCTCGTAGTACTGGGGCCCGATGACGCGCGGGCTTTTGGCTGCGAGCGCCATGCGACGAGGTGCCGCTTGCAGGCGGCCCGTATTTCGAGTTATCATTCCCTCGACTCCCATACGACCGAAACTGGAGATATTTTGCCTTGTCCTCAAGCAATGGGTCTAGGAAGCACTGGTAAATTCTTTTTTTGACGTGTAAAAGTGCCGCTATGTGGCCAATTTGCTGGATTGATGATTGATTGTGTATATTATTATTTGGAACAAGTAAAGTGAGTACAATGTCATTATTCTTTTCTATCAATGTGTTCAATCGATTCCTTCTATCTTCTATCTGATCTGTGACACAGAATGAGTGAGGGAGTGGTTAGATGGAAGCTCTTGCGTCGTCTGTCCTACTCACACTCTCAGTAATACTCAGTATTCGTTATGATCTGTTTACCTCACTCGAGTTGACATGACTCACGTCTACTCTTTCGTACGTATGAAAGACAGTGGGACAAAAAATTTGAAGTGGGACATTTACGTGAAGGTAAGTGTTGCGACAATCTGTCGGAGTGAGGCACTCAAACGAGGTGCCTCAGGTATGAGTAGCTCGACACTAGTTCATTGACGACGTCTTAGATTGACGGCTTGAATAGACGACATCTTAAAATGAAGATCACAGTCTATGAACTAGTCAGTCAGTAAAGTTGTCATTCGTTAGGTTCGCTATCTATATACGCCGCGCAAGTGTTAGGCTTAAAATGTCCGCAAATGGTGTTAAAAGCATGATAAAAGATTGTAGTACATGGTAAGTTGAATAATAAAAATAAAAGGCAATGAGCGCACGAAGGTAAACAAATCAACTACTCCTTAAATTAAAAGTACCCGAAGCGCTATGAAACAAACTGTAGGGTAGGTATCTAACAACAAACCCACATTTAAATGTCGCACAAAGAATTTTAGACTTACTGAACTGTATAACTAAAGTTTATATTTGTTTGTATGGATGCCATTAAAACTTTTACTACATAAACTATGATCAATTATGTATTATCTACTAACATTTATAATTTGAAATCCTTCAGCATATGTGGGTATTTAACACCATAAATTAACTATTCAGTGTAAACAAAGTCTTATAAAGAAATGAATTTCCGAATCATTCTTAACCTATTATAGTAAGTAGAAACACAAACACAACTCTACTCTATAAGTAAGTTATGTGTAAAACTTACTTTAAATGAAAACATTCAGCAATTTTCATATTTAAATATTTATGTGATAGTCTAAATAGTCTTGTAGCGCTGCTTTTCGCTCTGCTTCTGCGGATTGGAATGGCGCGATGGCTAACAAGCCGACGTCACCACGTTGGATACGCGCGTTTCTGTTGGCGCGCCAAGTCATTGGGACGTTCCTGAACCTATCATATGTATAACAAGCCCAGGGGTTGTAGACAACTCCTCCTTCCTCCACTTCACATCTGAGCGCGCGGTAACAATGCACTTTCGCTGCTACTGCGAGGCGGGCATGTAGACTCGTCCTAGAGTTTACCTGTCCAAGGTTGTCGACGGGTTGTTGGAAACGGCTACCAGTGTATGATTTTGCTGGCTTCCAGAACGTCTGTTGAGCGACGCTCCCGCTAACACCTGAAGGTGTTTTCAACATCTTGTAGCGTGTTTGTTCTGACAGCTGATTCTTAACTGCCTCGAACACTTCTCTTACCACTCTAAAAGTGTTGTTGTTAGTGGTTAAGTCCAGATAACTCTCGGCATCTTCTGGAATGGCTTCAAATAGCCTATCCATCTGATTCTTGACTAGCCGTGTGGCTGGTCTCCAGCCAAGTAGATTGACGTTGGGTAGTATACGCGGCTCTGGGGCTGGCTCCTCTTCCTCTTCATCTTCTTCGCCGCCCTCGATCTGCTCCTCAACGCCTTGTTCGGCCAGGGCGCGGGCTCTAGCGCGTGCGACTCGGTTAAGAGCCACAACCTCGTCTTCGGCGGGATCTTGTGCTTGAGCTGCAACTGGGGTGATCGCTTGAATGTCCCAGGTGTTTAGGCCACCAGCGTTACGTTCACGTGTCGCGCGTACGTCTTCGAAGACGCGTTGTAACGCGACTGCGGGTGCCGGATAATGCTCGTAGAGACTATGCGTTTGGGCTGTTGCCCTACCAAAATGACCTTGGTCATTCGGCGTCGGCGAAGTCATTACGTGCTTGAATCCAGTGGCATCGGTGTAATCACCAAGCCCACTTAGATAACTGGCTGCTCCCGCTGCCATCGTCGGGTCATAACCCTCAACGAAAGAGACCAGTCTCATCTGGTCCATGGTTGAGATTCCTCTCTTGTCAGCAATTTTCGCTAGTCTATACCAGAAAAGAATCTGGTGGTAGTACGTGTGTGCTGAGGCTGGAACCATCTTACCATAGTTCTTGTCGTGTGCGACGATGGATTTGTACTCCTCTTCCACTAGTGACATGTATCCTGCGGCGTCAGGCTCGAACTCTCGGACGCTTGCAGTCTGCGTAAGACCATGTTCTCCGTCTATAACCATTGCTTCTAACCATAGCGGATCTGTTGTTAAAGGTGTAGATTTTGTAGATAAATGCGCTGGTTTTGGAAACGTTGCTTCAAGCTTGGTTTCTGGACGTGGGAAAGGTTTCTTCTTACGTGGAGGCTGCTTACCCGGGGGCTTCGGCTGCTTATTAATAAACATTTTAATCAATAAGCATAATATCGTTTTTACTTACATAGGTAATTAGTTAAATTGAACATACTGAACTGAACACCTAACACGAAATGATATCTACTTCGTTTGGAATAAGTGTACATTGAACATACCTATAGTCTTAGACGAATAATCCTATAGACTTGACGTCAGCGTACACCCGTAAGGGACAGACATAGAAAACGTCATAAATTCGGGGTGACCATGTTGATTCAAATTTCCCCATAATTGGATATTACTGACATGCCATTTTTGTACAGTGCGACCAAAAAGAGTAGAAATTAAATAAAATGGAACTAAAAAATTCCATACAAAATTGTTGACATGTTTAAGCATTTTACTTTTAAAATGTAACAGTTACGAAGAAAGTGGCGCCCTCATTTAATTTCTACTCTTTCTGGTCGCACTGTATCATGGTGGCTGCATATACATAACTTTTGGAACATCTTATCACTAAAAGTGAGGATGGGGTTCAGGTTGGATGAAAAACGCAACACATTAAAATAATGTTAACTATATTTTAATTATTATACACAAATAATACCCTCTTGACTTACTTGGCCCTTGAATAAAATTAGTTTTGTGTAGAAATTTCTTACATTGTCTTTTTTGTCAGCCATAGACTTAGTATAGTAGTGAATTCTCACATTTAAATATTTTTTGCTTATGGCTTTAATTAATAAAGCGTAATACCCGCATTCATGCCTTTTTGAGAACAATTTCAGCCCTAATGATTTTTTTAGGCAAGTTTGCAATAGATGATGCGTATAGTTTTTTTTAGTACTTATCTTATGCGCTTTGTGAGCTTGTTCAGCAAGTTCTCAGACCTGAACAACCGAACTCGAAGGGTAACGGAGGCCTCCCTTATCTTTTTTAAATTGCAATGTTTGTTTATCGGCTTTTTGTCGGCTGCGGTAAGAAGCGACAAACATTTTGTATATTTTAATTGTTCTCTAAACCCTTTACCACAAATCCAGCGATATATGTAGCGACGCTTCGAGAAAATTCCGTTAGTCTATTGGGATCGGCCAGATAATCGTGATCTTTACTAACGACCACTTCATTTGCTAATGTTTCATCAATAGCAACGTCATCATCAATCAACCGGTTACGATCAGTGGTTTTGTTAATAGCCACTTCTGTTTAGCATCAAAATATTTATGTCCGACAGTGGGATACAATTTCCGGACGTTAAGTGTTTGAGCTCACCATGCACTAACAACCGCTTGAATGCAGATTTAAATTGTGTTGCTGTTGGGTTATTATTAAAGCCCCCTTTTGCCCTTACAGCACTAAAAATATTTCTAGGTGGACTTGACTCATTTTATACGTGCACAGGAAGTCTAAGGTGCTTGTTTTAACGTATTCATTGAACAGAAACAGAACGCTCTGTATGGCTATCAAAAAACCAAGAAATCCGGTTTTTCTGTTTGTTTTTAAGACATCAGAGTTGCCAAGTTTTAGTGACTTTATGTAATGAGAAGTATCATTTAAAATGTTGCTTACATTTTCATAGTTATTTGGGTTTAGAGGTTTTTTTACAGCCATATGCATTTAAATTCCTTGAGTTCAGAATGTCGAATAAGTTATTAAATTTTCGGATAAAGTCTATTGTAGCTTCTGAATTTTGAAATTGTTAGAGTTTTAATTCGTCTTTACAATATTCAATTGAATTTGCTACAGATTCACTAAGCAATTGTGCAGCCAGCTTCACTTTCATGATCTGTTTTTTATAATTGACGTGGGCTGCTCTAACCTTATTTGCTAAATGACAACGCCAACCAATACTTACACTTTCCATCGCTTCTAACTTCTAATGTAACCGCTTGAGATCTTCCTTCAGCGACCTTTTCGCTTCTTTCGTCAGTTACTTCGTTACATTCGGTCATATTCTGTAACAAAATAAACCGTTAACATAGTTGACCTGACACAGGCTAGGCTGTCGTAAACCACTTTTCCTAATGTAGTTTTTTAACGCTGTTGAATTTATGTATATATATATATCATTAGTTGGCTAAAGTACCAATGTTATGTAAAAAGGCTAGAATCTGGCGATTAATTAATCAGGGAGTCTGGCATAAGTCTCATAAAATTCTGCTAAGCTAGGACGGTAAAAATAAGTACTTACATGTACACACAAAGTAGGTGTTGAAAACTTATCCACGTAAACTTTTTGTTGAGTCCTGCGAAAGCAATGGTCTTCAAAATGCTTGGAGCATATACGGCTGTATTTAGTCGGCTGGCAATTTTGCCGCCCAGAAGCCGCTAACCAAGTATTGCGTATAGACTTGTCTAGCGGAAACCTAGAAAATGTAGCTACACATTATTTAACACATAAATATGTACTTTTATTATTCAATTGAACGGCGTATAGAAAAAGGTTTATACTTCTTTGAAATGATCAATTGTGTCATTATATTAAACTAATTATGTTGGTGATTCTAAACCTTCGCAATATTTGTTCCTTTTTTTAATTACAAGTACGAAAAAAACTTTAGAGGTCAAAATTACCCGTAAAATTATGATATTTTCATCTGGTATCCCTAACATGATTGTTATGCAGCTAAATTAAGAAGAAGTGTAAAAATGACTGACAGCTTACCATAAACAACCTACGTAATTTGGGCGAAAGATTTACAAAATGATGTTTTGTTAATTTGCGTAAATAATTGTATTATTTCTATTAAAATAGTTTGTTTCTACAATACTTTGAGTGTAACGTAATTTTACGATGTTATTCTCACATATTGCGTTAAGAGGAAGGTGTAAAATACCGGACTTACGTGTGAAAGGTTATGTTCTCATATTTTTGCTCAGAGCGGCGATTACAGCCGATTACAGAACAATTCACCATTATTTTATCAAAATTCAAGCAATCAAAACGCTAACCATCACTATATTAAATAAGAGAAACCAGAATTTCATACAAAACAACAATAATTAATCAAGCAACGAACAAGCATGACATGTCACGTACGTATTTGTTTGCCACAAACTCGATTGTGGCAAACGAAACTATGACAAAGACAAAAAATAATATGTTGCTCTCTGTCACTCTTATTATAATTTGTATACGACTATCTCGTTCGGTAGTGGTTTTATTATTTGGTTGTCAAGTCTATAGGATTATTCGTCTAAACAGGATAAATTTCAAAGTCGAATGTTAAAGATTCCTTTTACTCATTTCAATTTTTTTTAAAGTCGCATTAATGAAACACACAAACAACAAGAAAAGTATTTTATTATCGATAAAATTGCTCTCTACGTTATCAACAGCTAATTTCGGATTTGTTTGTATAGTTCGTTCTTCATCTTGTAGATGGCCGTTCAGTTGCATAAGTACAGAACTTGTAGTGAACACGATTGTGCAGGAGTATTTAATAAGACAATTTTCAAAACAGTAATTTCAATATATTAAGTTTTTTATTTCGAATAATTTACAAGATCTTCAGTTCTTATGCTAATGTACAATGGTAATAATTTACTTAAAATACAAACTTACAAATCAATATTTAGATCTTAAGCAGTCTTTTGTCTCACACGAAAATCAAAAAAGTAACCCTATCAATTAACATTTTGTCTATCTAACTGTAGACTAAAATAACATTACCATAAACCTATTTAACACAGAGTCTTTGATGAACGTGCAAAATTTACAAAATTATTAACTTGCTTAGAATACTTGCATTGACAATCATCATAGCTACTATCCTAGATGTCCTATTTTCATGAATACTTATTCGATAAGACGCAATCATTAAAAACTAGATTTAACACCGTACCTTAATCGCATTTTTTTGACCTCATGATATTAAGGTATTAAGGATCTTTACAACGTCAGCAATCCAATTAGATCTGAATCCATGCTGTATACCGTAATTAAGGAGGACTAAAGATCCATGATTATCTAATGGAGGCCTTGCATCCGAGCTCGTCTGATAATGAACCTTTACTATTTCACTCATCGATGCACAAACACCCAGAGCTTTTTCGTTGAAGACTTCATGTAACATCATTTGCACTAATGATTGGCAAGATTCTGATACTTGTTCGCAACGTTTGAGCTCGCTGTACCTGACATAAATATTGCTGTTAGGTATAAGTTCTACGACCCAGGGCATATTATTCCGATACTTAAGAGTCCATTTTGTATCGTTGGGATCATATTCTGGTGGTAGAACAAACTGCTGTGTGGAATGAGACTGCTCTTTAAGATCTTTCTGGTGGATTCTTTTTGGTGCGTTATTGACGACATTGCTCTGCTGATTCCCATTGCAAGAATTCCGTCTCAAAGGCGTTGAATTCCGTCTTTCTTCAACAACCGGCGGGACTTCTTGTGCAACTTTGCTAGAAGGAGACGCGTGGCTTGCTGAATTTTCCGACGTATTGATTCTTTTGTTATCGAAAAACGTTTGGTATAACTTAGCAGTTTCAAGGAGCGAATTCCGTAAGTTATCGAACATATTTGCCGTATTGTGAATAGTGGATCTCACTTGACTGCAGACGGTTGCAAATTTTTCCACCATTTGCTGTTGCAGGACCAATTGTGACAGAGAGTTTTGCGCAGTTGACCTGTCTACTGAATTATGTTCAGTCTGATCAATCTCATTGGCTGCCTTATGTGCTTCATCTACTGACATCTCATAGCTGGAAGCTGCTTCATGATCCGTCTCAATTCCTGAATCTGATGCTGCACTGTAAAGTGGTGACAGAGGTTCTACTAATCTCGTTTGTTGAGGAGCAGAACTGACACCGGCATCTTGAAAATAAGCTCGCTTCGTCGTCGAATTCACTTCATTAAATTGATCAACCTGCTGAACCTGCGGACGTAAATTTTGATTCACATTTTGATGAACTGGTGAAGGTTCCATTCTTGGTGATTGGTCGGATGAACCTGTAGACATCTTAGATCTGTGTGAACAATGCGCTTGCAAGACTGCGATATTTCGAAGGACATTCTTTAAACCTGGATTGCTCTGTTTCTTGGGGATACTATTTAGAATTGCTTGCAACTCTTGCTCATTCAATGGATACTTTTCGAAAGCACTTAATAGTGCTTGGTGTATTGACTTTGGAATTCTTGACGAAGTTAGTGGTGGCGTTGTCTTTCTGACTCCTTGAAGGGTCGGGCTTCGTCTACTGTTTTTGGTCAAAATAGGAATGTAGACAGGAGCTTGTGATGGTTGAGTATCTCGTTGATTAACTGCCCTTTGTGCTTGATGTTGGATCTTCAGAGGTTGATGAAACTGACTTGATACGTTCAATAGATTGTTATTGAAAGCTGGTCTGATTGGTTGATACTGTGAAACTTCACTGATCGGATGATATTGCACATGAAGTCTAGGATCAAGCGTTTGTGTTGTAGGTCTTTGTAGTAAACCTTGTCCAGGTATTTGCACGTATTCTTGTGGAACCGGTAAATTTTGCTGTCCACCTTGATGGACAAAGATAGGATTCTGATGAAGTTGTGGAAGATTTTGAGGAGCTCCGAAACTAGCGGCGGAGTAAACAACTCTTGGGTCAGTAAGTACTGTATTCATTCCTGTTACATGCGGAATTCCTTGAGAGCTGGTCGTAATGCCTGGAACCGGAGCATAATTGATGTTATTCGCAACAATAACTGATGATCCTTGGTGTACCGGATTCTGAATATTCGCTGGTGATGGTTGAGTTAAAGGCTTTGGTAATGGCTGGGTTATATCTATTCGATTCGAAGAGTTTTGCGCGGCAATGGCCATACTTTTCCTGACATTTTCAATCTGGTTGCATAGCTCAGGAGACAGTGAGCTCAGTGTAAGCTGAGAAGTAATTTGCTTGATATTTGAAGTGTCATAAACGCGTGGTACATGATTGTTCGAGGGAGCTATAAGAGTTCGAACATCTTTTACTCGAATGCTTTGGTTATTGTATTGACTTGGCTGAGGAGTCTGCTCGATTGCAGATGGAGATTTTGGTGCATCTGTCAAATTACTCGCAAGTTGATTTTGGCTTTCATTGTTTTCCCTGGGCTGCTCCTGTTGCGACTGATCTTCAATGTTGATGACGTCATTAACTGCTTCTACGTCTATTACCATGCTTAACTCTTCTTGATCATCAACTTGTTCGGTAAAGTGACTGCTTCCTTCAGTACTTTTTACACCGTCGGGTGCTGCAGCATTTTCTTCAGCCTGAGCACTCTCCATTGAATGTTCGTTCCTGATGGTAGTCGATTGTTCTGTTGAAGGTACCGGCTGCGGATCAGCGTTCTGAGTAGTTGACTTGGCAGTTTCCTTTAGCCAATTCAATCGTTTCGAATAAAGATTTCGTTTTGCTTCAACAATTGATTTCTTATTCATATGTTTCGGCAATTCCTGCCTGGGACTTTTATACGGCTTCGTCTTCTCAAATTTATCTTTGGTCTTTGACAAAAATGTCTGGTTGCTACTGCGTAATTTGTAATCCCACGGAACGGTTGGACCTAGAAATATTAAATAGAAATGTTAATAACTATATTTGAAAAAATAATAATTGGAAAACGGTTGACCCTAAAGGCCATCCCTGCAAGTTACCGCTAATTTCAGTCGTTAAGCCTTTACAAGCTGTTTTTGAGCTCGTCGAGCTCAAAAACTCAATTTTTGTGTTATTTTGAGCTCTTTGAGCTCAAAAATAAAGCTATTTGATGCTTTTGAGCTGAAAAGTCTAATGGAAGTTTCACGAAACAATATTTTTTAAATTTTCAATTCGGGGATAGTCAGGGAAGCTTCCTAGGACCTTAAAACGTCGAGATCTGATGAAAACTCGATTTTCGAAAAATGGGGTAAAGCCAATAACTACCCGATTTTCAAAAAAATTCAATTTTCTTAGCAGGAAGTTAAAAAAATCAAAATACAGCATCAACTGAAAAATTAATTCTCACCATTTGTATTCGAATTTTTTCGTACCGAAGGCCGATTATTATTATTCTTAGATACCCAAAGCTCTGCATCATCGTAAGAATCTGGAATACACAAGATTTTCCATTGATTTCTGATGTATTATAAAAAGGAAAACGCATTGATACAACACATAACTAATTTAATGAAATTTACCAGACCGATATTTCAACTCGGCCGTACAAAACGCCCACTCATTGTTGTGTCTCTCTTTTTTCTTAACGCGTTCTCTCGTTACAAAGGGAACTTCGTTTTTTGGGTATACAACAACTACTATCTTATCAGTAAATCTATGTATTAACACCCAAGTGTACGGCACACATACGTAGTAATCAATCCCTTTAAAAGGTTCTTGTAAGAAATGAACCACATAGAATTGGCTCCCTTTATCTTTATTATGTTCCATCTGAAACAAATCAAAAACACTTATTTAAATATTAAGTTAATCGATCATATGTTATGCGGCTCGTTATCACATCCACGGCTTCTAATTAGCAGACAAATAAACGAAAAATATCACTCATGAAATATGCCAATTACATTTCCACTCTCTTTGTTGGAAAATTTCCTTATCACTGTAATACGTTTTGAATTCTAGATAACTTTAACTGAAAAATAAAAGCTGTGCTTACATTTTGATAAAATAACTTTTTTTTTTGTTTCCACAGAAAGATATCATCACTGCTAACGCTCGGAGCGTTAGCAGTGATGATATCTATATATAAAAGATATAAAAAATATATCGGCTAAAATTACGCGTACTCGTAGTCCAGATGAAAATGAGAGCATTATTCTATTAGAACGACTTTGTCGAGAAGACGACAGCGAGTACGCGTAATTTTAGCCGATATGTTTTTTATTTTTTAAATATAAAAATGTTTAGATTAACAAAACTGTAATAAGTATGTTTGTCTGTAAGTACGGATATTAATTTTTATATTTATTCTTTTTTACAGATATTCATTTTTGCAGATTTATATTTTTGCAGTCAGTCAGTCTTTTACAGATTAACTTTAATGCAGATGTTCATTTGGATGGGTTTATTTGGAGACAATTTCATTTATTCAAATATCCATTTGTACAGGTTTCATTTGTACCGATCGTCATTTTTACAAATGTTTATTTATACACAAATTTAAAAATACTAATGATCATTATGTCGTTTATTTATAAAATCACTTGTACATTTATTAATATGGTTATTTATCAGCAATAAATTTTTTTCAATCAATTATTAATACTTTTTTACAATTGTATACATTTTTTTAAATACATAAGTTCATTAAGTGGATGTATCATTTATTTTATTATACAATTGTTTTAATAATCATTTATTCAAATGATATTTTTTATTAATTAGTATATTTATAAATTTTCATTTATAATAACGCTCATTTTTTCATTTATAATTTTGGAATTTAAATCAAATAATCATATTTTCAGTTGTACGTATTTTTAAAAATAGGGGTTTTCATTTGTTCAGTTGGTCATATGTACAACTGTAAAATTGCACAGGTTATCTATTTTACACATAATCATTTGTATTTATATACTATTATATACATAAGTTCTTTTGTATTTTTATTCATTTAGATTCATTAGCATTTTTACAAACTGTCATATTCATTTGGACAAATTTCCATAAATCCAAACTTTCATCGATACCAAAGCAACACAAGCAGGGATAAATTATTGTCCCGCATTGTACAGTGCGCTGATAATAAACATGTTTTGAATCTTAGTTACTAATTGGGTTATTTTGTTTGTTTAAAAACAGAATACTTATGATGTAATTGTACAAGGGAAAAAATTGGGGGAAAATTTATCATACAACAATTGTAATGCTGGACTTTACTTCTATAACTGGTAACTTTCAAATATTCTAGATGAAAATTTACTAGATTTGTATAAGAAATTCTACTTCTATAAAAATTCTTCAGGAACAAATGGGTAGCATAGTAGTAATTGACATTTATTCTATAACATTCTTAAACAACTGCCAAAACCACTAATTATTTGATTTATGTTAGTCATGCGGTCAGAAGTAGGTTGAAATTTAATAAGGAAAACATGTTTGTTTCACCCGGTCTATTAATTGTTTTCATGGAAGCACTTGGCTAATAGCTGAGTAACTGGGGTATCATAACGAACCAATGGTAACGCAGTTTTACACGCCTTATAACGCAAAATTCTTGGGTACGATGATTCAAAGGCAGTTAAGAAGCACATACATTAAACAACAACTAACATACAAAATACACTATATCTTTTAAAGCAACGTATTTGCGCTGAAAAAAATTCTGCTGATCTATTGCTTTCGACAATATTTACCATGATTTTAAGTTTCATTGAAATCGGAAATTCTGAAATGAAGATACCTCACCTGGACTTCGTGCAATACCTAATCAGCGATAAGATGACATGAGTCCCTTATGAATCATAATGGATCTCAATGGTATAGGTCAGACACCTTGACATTGAATTACTAGGATAATCTTTCGCCAAAGATAAATAGGGTATTTTAAGATGCACAAATGCACTTCCGATCAGATAAACTGTCCTGAACTATTACCTAAGATAGTGCATATAATGAGATAACGTGTCATTGCACTTACAACACTGAGTTGAGGTAGGTTATGGTTACTGTATTTACCTTTCATTCTGACGTCACGTATCCTTTGATCTGAATCATCGGCGAAGCTTTTTCAGGTGTGGAAATCCTGATCAAAGGTCGCCTGATAAGCTCGTGGAAGGTTGAGAAAGAAAATGGTGAAATTTTCCGGAAGTGTAGAGCCTTTTCAAAGCCGTATGACTGAACTTTGATCAGTATTTTTGTTCAGAAGTTGAAAAGCTTCTAGATTTGATCATTCATCATAGATTTATATCTTCTTAAATCAAATAAAATTCATTAGTTGAAAACTATTTTAATTCATAAGTTTATAGGTAACATCATATTCAATAAAACATATTCCACTTACATTAAGTTCAACCAACACAGAAATCGTATTAAACAGTTTTGATTAGTTGTTCATATTTGGTATTTTACCAGTTATTGGACCTACTTACGCCCTTTTATCTCTGAATAATTGGGAATTACTAACCTTCTTGCACGATAACCTTTTGGGTTTTTCTAGGATACTTGCTAACACTAAACGATAACAAAATCAAATTCTAACCTCTAACCTTCATTACAGCACGGAAAAATTTCATCATTTCAGACCCATATTTCAACTTGAGATGAATTATTATTATCTCTCACTAAACGTTACACGAATACCACCAAGCTCTTGATTATTCTTACATTGGTTCGTGTTCGTACTAATTCATTGAGCAGTATTTACTGTCTAAATTAATTCGTTGTTTTCCATTTATCAAAGTCATTGTATGGTGATTTTCCTAGTTGAATCATTAAGCAATCATAAAAAACCTACTATATTTACGTACATATGTTTGTCTATGATAATAGTTTTGCCCTCTGAACTCTACACTGATAACAGCTCTTATCTGGTTCTTGCGCCCAATTAAGTAGAAGCTTTATCATATATTTTGAAATAAAACAAGTCAAAAAATTTTAACAAACAGCAATAACCCCATTGACCTCTTCATCCGTTACTGATAAAATATACGGCCAATAGTAGCTACTGATAAATATCCGGCAGATAGTAGCTACTATCAGTTCATTATTTCTGAAGCATGCCCTGAAAGAAAAATGATTAGAAATGATTTAATTCCCATGAGGAGCAGTATTTGAAATGATTTGAAATGTTGAAAATTGAATCATTTTAAATCATTTTGTTCAATCAGGGCGTAGCAACAGCTATATTGAACACATGTTCGTGTTTATATCAGTGACGCCAAATTTCAACGCGGCCATTCCAGAATTTATTGGAACATTCCTGGTAAGACTAGATGAAGCTACTAGATGAAGCTATTCTAATCTTTCTTGGCAAGTTACCAATGGCTAGCTGTCAAATTTCCTTGCTTTATTTATACTGACAAATCAAAATTTATTGGATCATAAAATTTTACGACTGTAGTAACAACACAGTGGACTTGTTGATCGTAGAGTCTCGGACGATAAAGTAGAACAACATATTACCCGCAGGTGTTTAAAATAGAATTTTATCTTTGTGCTGTTATTAATAGCAATAACGTAGCACTATTAGCTAATTAAGGAAAATACTATCAAATAAAGACAGGAAAATAAGTTCGTACCGTCGGTAGCTTTGCCATGCGCAATAGACTGATCAATACTCGACATTAATATTATGATGACTTCAGTCCTTGATGAAGAACAAAGAAAATTGATAATTTGTCCAACTACATTCGTTTTTGGAATTTTCATAGGTACATTGGGCAAAGCAAATGATGCGCATCAACAGTTTTATTATTTATGACAGAATATCTATTAAAAATTAATGTATAAGTTCTCTATATTTCGCATTGAAAATTATACCTGTTAAGCGTGTTAAATAACAGGGTCAAGCGGCCAGCATAGTATAAATAAGTATAGTAAGTAACCGCCCACCGTGGGATTTTATAACCCTTTTTTTGGTCTTTAGATTTCGGCAATAGTATTAATTTTGATAGCGGTCTTTTTAGAATACGATCACCCTTGCATTTTACCGACACTACGCGTACTAACTTGTCAGCCCTCGGATGCAGAGCCGTGATCTTTCCCAGCAGCCACTTGGCTGGCGGCAATTCCACCTCCTTAATGATGACGACATCACCTATAGAAGGAGACGGGACAATGTCATACCACTTCTGTCTCTGCTGCAGCGTGTGCAGGTACTCAGACTACCATTTTCTCCAAAAGTCTTGCATTTGACGTTGTATCATTTGCCAGCGAGTCACCAAGTGCATACCTTTAGACTCATAATTCTCTTAAGGTACTCGTATGTTGATCACTGATCACTGGCTCTCCGACAAGGCAATGTCCTGGTGTAAGAGGATTGAGCGTATCTATAGTTTCGTCCATTTGACACAACGGACGCGAATTCAAACACGCCTGCACTTGTGCCAACAATGTTCACATTTACTCTCAACAGATGGCGCTTTGCTGACCGGACTCCACGCTCCCATAATCCGCCGTGGGCAGGAATTTTCGGTGGTATAAAGTGCCACGAGGTCCCGTTGTCAACTATGAGTTCAGCTATTTCTTGAACAACGGTTTTTGTACGCTTTGTGAACATATCCTTCAACTCCTTATCTGCGCCAACAAAATTGGTGCCTTTGTCACCCCATATCTGTGCGCAGTGGCCTCTTCGCACAACAAATCTGCGAAACGCTGCTATAAAGGCCTGGGCTGTGATAACTATCTGCTTCGAGGGTCACACAGAATCGAGCTTTCTATCACAGTGGGGTTGATTTGAGAACTTCTGAAGGTCGAGGTCAGAAATCAACTCAAGGCTACATTTGCCTATTTGTTTGCATGTGCACCCGAGCAATCCACCTCGAAGCAGTGACTGATCTCACAGCAGAGGGTCGTGGGTTCAATTCCGGCTCGCACCTCTAAGTTTACTTATATGCAAAATTCAATTTGAATTTACCACTGAGTTTTTCGGTGAAGAGAAACAACGTGAGGAAACCTGCACGCAATATCTGCGAACTAACTCAAATATGTATGTGAAGTCCCCAATCCGCACTGGGCCCGCGCGGGGACTATAGCCCAAACCCTCTCGTGATGAGAGGAGGCCTGTGCCCAGTAGTGGGATGCAAAATAGGCTGTAGTAGTAGTAGATTCTCCTACTTGAAGTATGGTCGCTCACCTTTATGAAGTTTGCAGGAAACATTTCCTTCACAAGTACGTTCCCGGATTTCGCTTCTTACACCGTGCAAACGAAATCGGCGAAGTCGTATAGCTTTCCCTTCTTTTTCATGCTGCGTTCCACTTGATGGTGGAAGCTATCACTATCGCAACTCATAAAAGTATGGCCCCTTTCAAAATAAAACAGTCTTATAATTTGCGTACTTAGCTCGTCACTATTGACAATGTTTTTAACGTATCATTGTGATATTATAAATGCATAATATTAAGATATAATAGTAAGATTCCTAGTATAAGGCAAAGTTTAGTGGATAGGTGCTTTAGGATGTGAGCGTGCTCTGTCTGCAAACAGGTGTAGGTAATATATTAACTGAGTTAGGTACTCTTTCAAAAATGTATACTCTTATTCTTATTTATGTTATTATACTTAGTAGTGCTTATACATCTAAATGTTTGAAATGTAGCAAGAGACTGAGTCTGAATACTGTAGATACATGTAAGTAGTTACTGCGTTGTAGTGCTTACCACTAAGTTTTATTTTATGTTATTCCGCATTTACTTGTGAGTTCCTGTAACTGGCTTTTTGGTTCTACTCATTCTGTACTCATTGTATTGATGTAGCTGTTGGTACTCCTCAATAAATAAATAAATAAATAAATAAAATGTACTCATTAGATCATCTTGTTTCCTACCAGCAATGGCATCATGCCAATTCAACTGCGTATGGCTTCAGTGTGGACTTTTCCCCGACGGGGGCAAAAGTTTCATTATATGCAACGAGCCGTTGCGTGAAAATAATTTCTTTGAAAGTATCCATGCGTGGCAGCATTTATCACCTTCTGTAAATCAGCGCCAAAATAGATATTTTCATTACTTTGCTCCTCTTTTTTATGGTCATTGTATAATTGTCTTGCCCTCGTGTATCTTTTCTTATGATTAACCCAATTAGAGCTAACTGCACAGTCTTCTGGAATGTTATTTTTATCGTGTGATAACTCATTACAGTGTACGTCAAATGCCTCACACGCCTCACACTGCTCATTTCCTAGCCGTGCAAATGAGATATTTATTGCTTTTACGTGTTTACAGTACAGGTCATAAGAAAGATTCATATGAGTGTTTTTTAATGAAATCTTTGTGCATTTAAGTTTTTGTAATATCACTAGGCAAATATCGCCTTGACGTTTCTGGCGTGTTCAACAGGTTGAGCTTTCTTGAGAGAAAGGCCATGGCGTTCATGATAATTTGCAAACCAATCTGGTCCAGGAACGCCGTCTTTAAATGGGGTTGGTATATAATTAAGGCGAATATAGTTTGACACAAGTGTAATGACTTCGTTTCTAGATAGGCCAAACCCCCATTTTTCCAAAGTCTTGAGGCCGTTTGCTAATTGCTCTTCAATTTCTTAGGAAAAAACAGGAGGACGACCCAACGTACTGTTTTTAATGCCTGTTTTCTAATACAACTTATTGTGTAGAGTTGAAAGCGGTATATTATATTTCTTAGCTGCTCCAAATAGAGTTAACTCCTTCTTTTTCAATTTTCTCTATAGCTCTAAGCACATCATCAGCAGTGTAACAGGTTGCACGTACAGATTTTCTAACATGATTGCGTGGAATTTTGAGTCTGCATTAACAAATAACAATGCTTATTGTATGTTCCCATAACTACTAAAACTCTAAATTATTAAAAAAAAACTATGGACAGTGTAATTTCCATAGACACATGATAATCTCGTCTATTTCTCAAAGTCGGTACCTACTTTCAATAACTTTCACCAAAGTTATTGAAAGTACGTATTAAGTAATTTTTAAATAATTTAAAATATGATGTACTGAAATATTTTTTCTAGTTTAAATTAAACATTAATATACGCCTACCTTTAAACATAATCGTCTATCCTATATTCTGCAGCGGATACTGGTATGATTGTATTGGTTTTTATGGCTGAAAAACAACATTCCTTAGTTAATCATTCATTCATTCATTCAATATTTTATAGCTACTACTACAGTCTATTTGCGTCCCACTGCTGGGCACAGGCCTCCCCCCTCATCATGAGAGGGTTTGGGCTATAGTCGCCACGCGGGCCCAGTGCGGATTGGGGTCTTCACAGACATCTTTGAATTACTTCACAGATGCGTGCAGGTTTCCTCACGATGTTTTCCTTCACCGAAAAGCTCAGTGGTTAATTCAAATTGAATTTCGCACATAAGTAAACGTAGAGGTGCGAGCCAGAATCGAACCCGCGACCCTCTGCATGAGAGGCGGTAGGTCGAACCACTAGGCCACCACTAGGAAATCTGTGGCAGGATCAAACCATTCAAATTCACCAATAGGAAGATGTCGAATAATATCGATAGCCCCTTCCCGGAAATTTAAACCTTTTACCACACCCACGACACGCCATACGAATCTGACCGATTCAGCACACTAATATAATATTGAGTACAAATACGTGCGCGAGCTAAACTAAAAGCCGTATTAAGATTCCAAAAAAGTTACCAAATTCAATCATTTATTCATCAAATTCTGCAAATTAGTCACATAGCCACAAATATTGCCGAACGTCACCGTCACAGGTATCATTGTCATTGTGACGTTCCAGATGTAACCAACCCATGCACATTAATAAAAATAGACATATAATATTTTGTTGTTATTTAAGTGTGAAAATTATACAAAGTCTTTGACGTTTTCTGTATACCATCACTCATCGCGTACCACATCTCGGCTTGGTAATCAATCTAGCTATGTACAAAACACTACCCCCAAATACTCAATTACGTACCTAAGAAGGTACTAACTTTTGCTAGCGAGTTAGTTCGCGTTAATTAGGTTACACACACACACATACATGTCATGAAATACCAGACATGTAAATCCTTTGGAAACGACTTCAGAGATAAAAAGTATTGTGAGGGCCTTATCACACTTGCGATTTGCGAGCGAGTTGAAAGCGTTTTTCAATACAAAACTCGTACGCGGCGAACTCGCGGCGTGTTCGCCTCCATACAAAACTCGCTCGCGAATCGCAAGTGTGATAACGCTCTAACAATGTGTGTTGCACACCTTGATTTTGAACTATCAAAGTGTCAAAACTTCATCATCATCATCATCATCATCATCATCATCATCAACAGCCCATAGTAGTCCACTGCAGGACGTAGGCCTCACCCAATGCACGCCAATGAGCTCTGTCCAAGGCGTGCCGCATCCAATCTACACCGGCCACCTTGCGCAAATCGGCAACCTGGCAACAGGGCGCCCTACACTTCGTTTGCCTTGTCGTGGTCTCCACTCAAGAACGCGTTTACTCCAACGACTATCCGCAGTTCTCGCGATGTGACCGGCCCACTGCCACTTCAAAGAGCTTATTCTTTGGGCTATGTCGACAACTTTCGTTCTCTGCCTGATCACCTCATTGTGCAAATCTGTTTCCACAATACGAGTAGAACGATTCCACCGTGTTTAAAAAACAATGCCATACCGCTGTGCAAAGAGAGCAAGTTCCTAGGGTTTTCCTAGGGTAGGGATTCCAACCTCAACTGGAAGTGCCATGTAGACGGGCTGTGCAATAGACTCAGTAGTGCAGTGTTCGCTTTACGAAAACTGAAGCCGCTTATCTCGGCGGATGCACTTAAACAGGTTTACTTCGCCCATTTCCACTCGATCATGACGTACGGTGTGACGTTCAGTCCCCAGGATGTGGTTTGATTTAATAAAAACAACTGACGTCAACAAAAAAAGTATAAATTTATTTAAAATGGATCGTGGGTGGAAAAGCCCGTCAGGTTTCACGCCGTAGTTCGGTACTCCCCTAGGGCGACGGCGGCGCAGCTGCTAGGTCGTCTGGCGAGGGCAGCGGAAGGTGGAGCTGGTGTTAGGCTCGGGTACCGGGCATCTGTTGGCATAGGTTGGCATAGGAGATCAACTTTGGCCGCTAAGCCTAGCAGCCACTCTGTATTGATGGTGGTTGGTACCGGTGATGGTGTGGGTGTGGGCGGGCTTGCTACTCGTTGGGACACAGCATATACCTGTTGCATCGGTGTTGGAGGTGACACCTCCATAATGCTGTCCGCTAGCTCTGCGAGTTTTTCTAATGATAATTCAGAGTGGGGGGTTAGAATTGCCTGAATATGGTTAGGCAACCTCGACAACCAAAGCTGTTTTAGCATCCCCAGGTCTGGGGTCTCACCTGCCAGTGCCTTTAGGTGTCTCAGGAATTGTGTTGGACGGCGGTCCCCGAGCTCCTCTTTTTGTGTGAGCTTTCTAACCCGCTCCGCCTCAGACTGGGAAAGCCTCCTTACTAACTCGGCTTTAATAACTTGGTAGGCTCCCTCCTTGGGAGGACTAGTGATGATATCTTCAACCTCCGCTGCCAGCCGTGTGTCTAGTTGTGATACAACATGATTGTATTTTGTACTATCAGCGGTTATGCCAGACAGCAGAAATTGTGCCTCGGCTTGGGCAAACCACACAGCCGGTTTGTCGGTCCAGAATGGAGGAAGACGGATTGCTACCTTATTTATACTTGGTGATATGAGTGAATTATTTTGTTCATTAAGTTTCTCTTCCAGGGCAGCACACTGCTCCTGCAAGGCGGCCAGACGGGCCTCCATCTCGACAGACATGGTACTTATAACCTAACTTAACCTAAAATGAATAGAAACTACTTAACTAAAAATTGGCTTGAGGTAGGCGTGGTGGCACGAAGGGCGCGGCGGTGGCACGCCGGGTGCCGCGGAGGCACGCTGAGCGCGGCGGTGGCGATGGCACGTGGCACCACGTGGCAGGCGGGCAGGCGGGACGACACGCTGTGTGCGGCGGTGTTCGCGATGACGCGTGGCAGAGGCACGCGGTGGCACGGCTGCGCGCTGGGCGCGCCGCTGACTCGTAGGTGCAGGCGACGGACACGACGGACACGTGGACGCTCGTATCGGCGCGCGGCGATCAATGGGCACGAGGAAACTCGTAGTCGCACGGCGCGCAGGCGACGACTGGCACGTGGTTCACGTCGGCTCCCGGGGCGTATTCAACCAACACGCGGAGATATGGCACGTGGTCGACGTGCAGGACTGAGGCGCGTGTGGTCGTCGAGCGGCGAATTCGCACGGGGTCGGGGCGCGGTCACAGGGGCACGTGCTTGCGCTCCGCGGAGGTGAGCGCGCATTGCACGATGTTCTCGAACTCGAAGTCCCCTCGCGGTGGTGGTGGTGCGCAGGTAACACGTGGTCGGCGGGTGCTCGTGGCGGGGCCTTCGCGACGGGGCACACTCGGGCTGCTGTGTGGACGCAGAGTGCTTCTCGTTGTTCGTGGTATTGCGTTGCGGAGGCGACGGTCTGAAGTCCGCAGTATGGAACGGCGATCCGAAGTCCTTGGGCGCGGCCGAGCGTTGTTTGTAGGGCTCCAGGCACGCGGACGTAAATAATCTTTCACTGTTCGGGGTCACCAATTTGGGAGATGTGCTTGTTGATATTGACAGATCATTCGTTCCACTGAGTTTTATTCACTGCAGGTATATTATGTACACAGAATTTATGCGGATTCCCCATTAGGTCCTTACCGGTGCGCGGTCGCCAAGAGAGAGAGATTACAGTTTTCTTATTTGAATTTCTGACGTATTTGTCATAGGTTACATGGAGTAAGTATAAAATAGAGCATGATAGAACGCATGACCATGGAAGCGTGAGGCGACAGTGGCGCCACACTAGTTTTAATTTCATCTATAGTTGGGAACTGATAGTGTGGATGCATGACAGATTGATTTAGTTTTCTTGGGTCAATACATAATCTTAGACTTCCATTCTTTTTAGTAGTAATAACCATAGAGCTAACCCATTCAGTAGGATCTTCAACTTTTTCTATAATATGATCTTTCTCTAATAACTAATTCTTTTTTTAAATCATCAAGCAAACTAAATGGAACTCTTCTACAAGCATCTATTGAAGGGACAGCATCAGGCTTCAATGTGAGATGACATTCAAAATCTTTGAGACAGCCAATGCCTGTGAACAGGTCTGAATATTTTGATAGAATATCACTTTCATGCACTGGACTCTCAGGCACTATCTGATTTTCTGTGTTAAAGTTAACTATGTGCACCCTTTTAACAAGCTTAAGGTCCGCACAACTTCTCCGCCCAAGGATGTCTCGACATGGTAGGTCAATAATATGAAAAATTGTGTCAAAATCTTTGTTATTATATGTAATTGTTAATGGGCATTGACCAACAGTGGGCAATACTTCTCCACTGAATGTTGAAAGTTTATGCACCCTTTTAGTTATCATGCTAAAAGGAAGTTTGAGTTTTTTGAAAGTATTGAATGATAAGACATTAGTGTCTGCACCTGTGTCAAGGAGGAGTTGGGTTTGCATGTTGTTAATATATATATTAGCACAATATGGGTCAGAGCATGGGGACGAAATTGAGGATAGGAACAATGAGCCAAGAAAGTACTGATCATCATCATTATTATCAATACCTGTCAAGTCAAGATAATTGACATAATTTGGGGCTCGACAAACAGATGCGAAGTGGTTTTGCTTGTGACAGTTTCTGCAGGTTACCCCGAGTTTAGGGCAGCGGAATCGATGGATTTGGCCGCACTTGTAGCAGGCATTTGATGGACGTCGGGTGGGGCTAGGTTGGTGACCAGGACTTGCTTGACGGCTGCGACTTTGTTGGCGGTTGAAGCTTGACTGTTTCTCTGCTGGTCTTGATTGGCTGTTAGTTGGGAAGTATCTGGCTGTCTGGCTGACTGGCTTGGAGATTACATTAATTTCTGTAGCTTGGCTGTGGCTGATAGCTTTAGCGTCTTGTCTGGTGTTTCTTGCAGTGATGGCCAATTCAAGAGTCTTGTCAAAGTTCTCTGGCTTGTTGATAAGGATCTTCTCCTTTATGTATGAAGATTCCTCATTGAGGTTCCATGAGAAAATGTCCTTAAGTAGGCTGTCTTCCATGGTACCAAAGTCGCACTGTAGACTAATGTTTTTTAAGTCAGTGGCGTAAGACTCGATGTCCTCATCTATCCTCTGTTTTCTGTTGAACAATTTATGTCGCTCTACGGTAATATTTACTTTAGGGAGGAAGTACTGTTCGAATTTTTTCAATAATTCTTCATAATTTGTGGTTGACATATCGACATTGAACGAATGGTAAATCTGTAGCGCGCCGGGACCGAGACAATTAAGGAGAATGGCCACCTTCCTTTGTTCATCGACCTGGTCGAGGCCGTTGGCGAGCAAATAAATTTGTAGGGAAGTGTGGAAATTCTTCCACGCGAGGGGCATGTTGCTCGCATGTACGTCGAGTTGGAAATTGCAAGGCGGGATTGGTATAATGGCTGCGGCTGGAACTTTCATGACGATGGACGGTGATGGCTTGTCTTCCGCCATTTTGAATGTCTTCCTTCTTTCTTTGGAAATTTTGGACGTGACTTGAAATCTGACTTTTCGACTTACTTTTTAGATATTTGTTCCGATCCCACTTCTGACACCATGTTGCGTAGTCTCCAGACCAGGAAATCAGGTAAGAAATAACAAGACGCGTACGTTGGTGAGGTTGACTTATGTTTTTAATGAACCACAGATTACAGATGGCGTGACATCCTTTTACAAGCACAGATAACATAATATGTAACAGAACTGTTCCTACGATAGTTTTACAGAGAAGATGTTTAAGGGAAGATACTTAGGTATTGCTAATGTTGTCTCGGTCCAAGAACGGAAAGGCTCCATCTATCAATTTTCCTTCACCTAATACAGAAATGTTCACAAGAAGCGTAAGAAGCGTCATACTCCGCCCTACTCTAACGCCACCTTATGATGGCCCATTTCTAGTGGTTGAGAGGAGGAGCAAAGCGTGGGTACCTGATTAATAGAGAAGGCAAAGCGCCGTGCGAATCAATCGGTCGCTTGAAACCAGCCTTTTTGCTGAACGATGAAAAGGCGTACATCGCGACGTAGTCCATATAGGAATAGTCTTTCCAGGCGTGGAGGATTCAGCCAGCACCATCGGCATCGTCCACAAGGCACGGCACGGACGAGAGATAGGCCGTATCATGGATTATCGTTTCGGTACTACATATTTGGGTGAGGCTCACAAGAATTGTGCGGTAACACACGGGGACTTGTATGTACTGTCGCCGTCGTGCCCTATAAGTTCCGGTGTGTGACGGCACATTCCTTGCGAGCCTCAACCATTTAAGCGTTCTAAATTATTATGAAATAAATAAAATTGAAAGTATTCAAGACAGTAGTTTGTTCTCATCGTCACCACTCCCAACGTTAACGTTAAATAAATTACGCAAAGGGAAATATATAAAAATGGAAAATTGTGGCTTAGTACTTATAGCTGTATACGTATGAGTGAATACCTATGAGTGAATACCTACAAGCATTGTATCAATCTAGCTTATTCTGACCGCGACTTCATTCACGTGGAATTTGGAGAGCTCCCGCGGGATTATGCTTAGTAACACCCCCCAATTCCCCAAGGAACCCATATGCCAAATTTCAGCTTTCTACGGCCAGTAGCTTTGGTTGTGCGTTGATCGATCAGTTGCTGACATTATGCTAAAGAAATATAGATACTTACAATAAATAACACCAATAAAAACTCAATGGAATACTTATATTACATGATTTATTAGTGTTTAAAATTAACTGTGATGAAATTCAGGTAGGAATCAGCAGTTGGCTCAGCCACGGGGTCTGGTCTTAAAGTTGCCACAGTTGTTCTTGACTTGCTGGGGCAGAGGCAGAAGCAACACTGAAAGAAAATATGTATAAGTGTTTGTTTATTCTATTAGGTAAGTATTTGTTTGAATCCGTGATGGTGGCCTAGTGGTTCCACCTTTAGAACTCCTCATGCAGTGGATCGGCGGGTGTTCGAATTCGGCTCGCATCTCTGAGTTACTTATGTTATACAAAATTATCTACTACTTGGCTTTACTGTGAACGAAAACATAGTAAATCTTAAAGAAACATGCATGCATCTGCGAAGTAATTCAAGGATGTGTGCGAGTCCCCAATCCAAACTGCGCCCGTGTAGGGACTATAGCCCAAACCCTCTGGTGATGAGAGGAGGCAGTGAGACGTAAATAGACTGTTGTGGGTGTGCATTATAGGTGTTGCATATTATGTTAAATAAAAACAAATACCTACTATAATATTATGTCTGATACTTACTGTCTTTTGCTTGTATGCAAGCATTCTCCTTCGTATTTGATAAACAAACCACGCGCCGCGCCAATTCTTTTTACGTTGCCGGAAATTTAGCTCAATTCAAAGTATGGATCTTAAAGTATGATTCTTCTCTTCTTTCTACATGCAAGACAATTTTGCTAATCTCAAGTATGGCCTACGGGCCGAGCATTGTATGGAGGAAACAATTAATGTACGATATAAAAGATAAATCAAGTAAACTTGGTAAGGCTCAACAAACGTCAACGTCTTCTCAACTCAAAACACTTCGAGTAAACTATTCGTAAAAGTTCGTCTTTAACCTTTGAGTGCATTTGTCAACACCGTTCTCCGGTGTATTGTGCACTTTGCCAATCAATACTGCAGTATGGTGCGGTGGTATGGGGAAGAGCCGCAAAAACCTTTATGCTGCCGCTGGAGGGTGCTCAGCGCGCCGTGATCAAGGTGATGCTCCAGAAACCTTTTCTCTCTCCAACGGATGCTCTGTACCGGAACTCTAAGCTTTTGAGCGTAAGACGACTATACGTTTTGAAAGCAACATCTCGTGCGCATTCCTTGGTAACTAACTTGCCGAATTACACCGAACTTTTGGGCAAACGTACTGTCAGTCCATCTCCCAACTTACAAAACAGCATTTTGCTACGCGGTCCCCCGATTATATGAACCTGCGAATATATAACAACATCTGAAAGGTACACAGCCTTCAACACTGCACCATTGGTAAAGTTAAGGTGATTGTGAAGAACTGGCTAGTGTCCTTATCTTATTATGTATCATGACACGGAGGCACTTCGTCTTAGTGTCCGCTTAATCATTTTTCTTCTTTTTTCTCCCATAAGTGCATAAAAACATACGAATACACACACATAAACATACACACGCACACACACACAATCACATGCGCGCGCCATCACCTGTTTCGTTTGTGTATAATAGGGACACCTAGATTAAATTAGTATTTAATTTAAATATCTAATAATATTTAAGTCTGTACCATTTTGTTTTGCGTATTGCACTCCAGGGTCCCAAAATACAGGCCCAGCCTAGTTTGGGGTCCGCCAGACATTTTTACTTTTGTAAATCCACTTGTTTTAAGCAAATAAATAAATATTTGATTTTGATTTGAAAAATGTTCTTGTTGACTTGTATTAATGAACTCTTTTATACATGATGTATTTCATTCATTATTTATTGACATTTTGAGACTGTCGACATCTATGGAATTTATATTTATTTGACAATGGAGGCCATCTCCATACTATTTTTTTTCTGGACCCTTGGAGACTACATCTCTAAGATCTTAGATTTAAGTTTAAGTTAGGGATTATACATCCCTTCAATGTAATTTTAGTACGTACCTATATGTATATTTTTTACATGTAATGTAAATTTTGTAACTACTTATGTGTAAATTTTGAAAAAAGGCCTTCTGCTTGAGTTTTTTGCGGCGTTTCTTCTCAAGCAATGGGTCTAGGAAGCGCTGGTAAATTCTGTTTCTGACGTGTAAAAGTGCCCATATGTGGCCAATTTGCTGAATAAATGATTGAATTTTGAATTGAACAACCAGTTTGAGGTGGCTTTACCACTCAAACTACCTCTTTCAGAGGTCAATGATGTCTTAGGAGAGTCCTTTGGACTTGCTTTGAAAAGGTTATATAATTTAGAAAAGAAGTTGCATTTAAATCAAGGAATGAATTATCCAAAACTTGTTTTTGTAAATTATTCATGTATGTAATCAAAAAACGGATCAGTTTTAATAATATGTTACAAAATCTCTAAGACTAAAAGTAAAGTTATGAAATATTATAAAACAAACATGTCTCATGAGAAAAAAACAAATGCAAATTGCAATAATAAAACAAAAAATGCAATAGTGTAAAAACGAAAAACTTAATTTACAAAATGATAAATATTTTTATTTAGTAGAATTCATTAATATGCCTTCAAAAAATAAGGTACAAGTGTGCACAATCCAATAATCGAAAATTCTGCGAGATTGAAAAACAAAATGCATCTTATGTGACACAAATTGCTATAAAAAAATACTTATGAAAAAAAAAGTAAATTAAAAAAAAACGTATAATGACAACGCAATAAAGGTTTCTTAAATTGCGAAACAAGCTTTTGAGGATCATTTTGTCTTAAATATAACATATTGGATAAGGCGGTTAAAAAAGTTGATTAGTTTAGTAGCAATCGCCAGCAATATACAGGTAGGTAGGTATAGGTAGTGTTGGAAACCGGGAATCGGGATTATGTGGGCGATGGGAACGTGTGTGTGAGTTGGGGGGAATTTATAAGGTAGGCATGAATCAACGTAGGAAACGGGATTAAATAGGCGGTGGGGAGGTGGGTACGTGAGTAGGGGAGAACTTAATTAGGCAAAATCAATCGAAAAAGCATAATCATAACGGCAATTATGAATAGATCGAAGGATCTACGAAATAAATAGACAGTCAGTATAGTTACTTTCTTAGTTAATGGTTTTCTTTCACTTCGTCAATATAACAGTATCACCACCGCCATTTCAGCCTGTTACATCCCGCAGTGTTGACTGTGTGTGTGTGTGTGTGTGTGTGTGTGTGTGTGAAGCTACTGAATAATAAAAGTTCTTACACACGGCTGAATCGATTTGGATGTAATCTGGCTGCAGAGTTTATAAGTAAGACGGCTGAATCGATTTGGATGTAATCTGGCTGTAGAGTTTATAAATTGAAGTTAAAAGTAAATTGACATAGTATTTTGGATAAAACCTCTACAATAGGCGCACGTGTTTGGTGTCTCTGAGTTTTCCATGCCTTGGATGCACGGCTCACACAGAAAATAACCACACGGGATTAGTGCCCGTTGCACCTCGTTGTCCATGCACACACCGCAAGCCAAACGAGGTGTAGCGGGCTCCGGTGTTGGTTCAGCTATGGTATGGTGTGGTGGAGTGAAGAAGTGAGGTGTGGTGAGGTGTGGTGTGGTGTCGTGTGTTAACGGACCTCCTCCACCACCACTTCAGTCCCGACTTCGGGCACTTCCTCGACCCCTAAGACCTCCAAGGCCAGGTCACGATTCACGCGTACCGCTCGACTGGATGCCGACAAGCACGCGTGCATCGTGATCTGGCCATTTTGGAAGTCGGCGACGTTGTCCATTACCACCGCCAGGCGCTCTAGAGACCGCGCACGGTGGCGGTGGGACGGCTGCGGGCGACCGTCTAGCTGTGCGCATCGCCGCGCCACGCAGGTGTTAAATTATGATTGTAAGTCCTCTGTAAAATTTAATTAATATCGTACTCAAAGTCATGGGTGATTCAAGCATGCAAGTAACAATTTTTGTGGAGGGGGACACTTAGGATAATACATGAGATTGAGGATAGTCTGTCGTCTGTGTGATTCGGTGTCAAACTGTATTGAAATTAGGTTTGTGATAATTATTTTAGCATAGACTTGTCCATGAAAAAAAAGTAATTTAATTATTAATAGCAACAATTGAACGCGCCACTCTTGTATTTATTATATTTTTATTTATTGATACAAGCGCGATCTCAGAAACGGCTCTAACAATATGGACGAAATTTGAATTATAGGGGTTTTCGGGGGCGACAAATCGATCTAGCTAGGTTTCAACGTAGGAAACGGGATTAAATAGGCGGTGGGGAGGTGAGTAGGGGAGAACTTAATTAGGCAAAAGCAATCGAAAAAGCAATGCATTAATCATAACGGCAATTATGAATAGATCGAAGGATCTACGAAATAAATAGACAGTCAGCATAGTTACTTTCTTAGTTTTCTTTCACTTCGTCAATATAACAGTATCACCACCGCCATTTCAGCCTGTTACATCCCGCAGTGTTGACTGTGTGTGTGTGTGTGTGTGTCTGTGTGAAGCTACTGGATAATAAAAGTTCTTACACACGGCTGAATCGATTTGGATGTAATCTGGCTGCAGAGTTTATAAGTAAGACGGCTGATTCGATTTGGATGTAATCTGGCTGTAGAGTTTATAAATTGAAGTTAAAAGTAAATTGACATAGTATTTTGGATAAAACCTCTACAATAGGCGCACGTGTTTGGTGTCTCTGAGTTTTCTATGCCTTGGATGCACGGGTCACACAGAAAATAACCACACGGGATTAGTGCCCGTTGCACCTAGTTGTCCATGCACACACCGCAAGGCAAACGAGGTGCAGCGGGCTCCGGTGTTGGTTCAGTTATGGTATGGTGTGGTGGAGTGAAGAAGTGCGGTGTGGTGAGGTGTGGTGTGGTGTCGTGTGTTGGCGGACCTCCTCCACCACCACCTCAGTCCCGGGCACTTCGGGCACTTCCTCGACCCCTAAGACCTCCAAGGCCAGGTCACGATTCACACGTACCGCTCGGCTGGATGCCGACAAGCACGCATGCATCGTGATCTGGCCATTTTGGAAGTCGGCGACGTTGTCCATTACCACCGCCAGGCGCACTAGAGACCGCGCACGGTGGCGGTGGGACGGCTGCGGGCGACCGTCTAGCTGTGCGCATCGCCGCGCCACGCAGGTGTTAAATTATGATTGTAAGACCTCTGTAAAATTTAATTAATATCGTACTCAAAGTCATGGGTGATTCAAGCATGCAAGTAACAATTTTTTGTGGAGGGGGACACTTAGGATAATACATGAGATTGAGGATAGTCTGTCGTCTGTGTGATTCGGTGTCAAACTGTATTGAAATTAGGTTTGTGATAATTATTTTAGCATAGACTTGTCAATGAAAAAAAAGTAATTTAATTATTAATAGCAACAATTGAACGCGCCACTCTTGTATTTATTATATTTTTATTTATTGATACAAGCGCGATCTCAGAAACGGCTCTAACGATATGGACGAAATTTGAATTATAGGGGTTTTCGGGGGCGACAAATCGATCTAGCTAGGTTTCAACGTAGGAAACGGGATTAAATAGGCGGTGGGGAGGTGGGTACGTGAGTAGGGGAGAACTTAATTAGGCAAAAGCAATCGAAAAAGCAATGCATTAATCATAACGGCAATTATGAATAGATCGAAGGATCTACGAAATAAATAGACAGTCAGCATAGTTACTTTCTTAGTTAATGGTTTTCTTTCACTTCGTCAATATAACAGTATCACCACCGCCATTTCAGCCTGTTACATCGCGCAGTGTTGACTGTGTGTGTGTGTGTGTCTGTGTGAAGCTACTGGATAATAAAAGTTCTTACACACGGCTGAATCGATTTGGATGTAATCTGGCTGCAGAGTTTATAAGTAAGACGGCTGAACCGATTTGGATGTAATCTGGCTGTAGAGTTTATAAATTGAAGTTAAAAGTAAATTGACATAGTATTTTGGATAAAACCTCTACAATAGGCGCACGTGTTTGGTGTCTCTGAGTTTTCTATGCCTTGGATGCACGGGTCACACAGCAAATAACCACACGGGATTAGTGCCCGTTGCACCGCGTTGTCCATGCACACACCGCAAGGCAAACGAGGTGCAGCGGGCTCCGGTGTTGGTTCAGTTATGGTATGGTGTGGTGGAGTGAAGAAGTGCGGTGTGGTGAGGTGTGGTGTGGTGTCGTGTGTTGGCGGACCTCCTCCACCACCACCTCAGTCCCGGGCACTTCGGGCACTTCCTCGACCCCTAAGACCTCCAAGGCCAGGTCACGATTCACACGTACCGCTCGGCTGGATGCCGACAAGCACGCGTGCATCGTGATCTGGCCATTTTGGAAGTCGGCGACGTTGTCCATTACCACCGCCAGGCGCACTAGAGACCGCGCACGGTGGCGGTGGGACGGCTGCGGGCGACCGTCTAGCTGTGCGCGGCGCCGCGCCACGCAGGTGTTAAATTTTGATTGTAAGACCTCTGTAAAATTTAATTAATATCCTACTCATGACTACACTACATGACTACTAATAAGTCATGGATGATTCAAGCATGCAAGTAACAAATTTTTGTGGAGGAGGGGGACACTTAGGATAATACAGGAGATTGAGGATAGTCTGTCGTCTGTGTGATTCGGTGTCAAACTGTGTTGAAATTAGGTTTGTGATAATTATTTTAGCATAGACTTGTCCATGAAAAAAAAGTAATTTAATTATTAATAGCAACAATTGAACGCGCCACTCTTGTATTTATTATATTTTTATTTATTGATACAAGCGCGATCTCAGAAACGGCTCTAGCGATTTGGACGAAATTTGAATTATAGGGGTTTTCGGGGGCGACAAATCGATCTAGCTAGGTTTCAACGTAGGAAACGGGATTAAATAGGCGGTGGGGAGGTGGGTACGTGAGTAGGGGAGAACTTAATTAGGCAAAAGCAATCGAAAAAGCAATGCATTAATCATAACGGCAATTATGAATAGATCGAAGGATCTACGAAATAAATAGACAGTCAGCATAGTTACTTTCTTAGTTAATGGTTTTCTTTCACTTCGTCAATATAACAGTATCACCACCGCCATTTCAGCCTGTTACATCGCGCAGTGTTGACTGTGTGTGTGTGTGTGTCTGTGTGAAGCTACTGGATAATAAAAGTTCTTACACACGGCTGAATCGATTTGGATGTAATCTGGCTGCAGAGTTTATAAGTAAGACGGCTGAACCGATTTGGATGTAATCTGGCTGTAGAGTTTATAAATTGAAGTTAAAAGTAAATTGACATAGTATTTTGGATAAAACCTCTACAATAGGCGCACGTGTTTGGTGTCTCTGAGTTTTCTATGCCTTGGATGCACGGGTCACACAGCAAATAACCACACGGGATTAGTGCCCGTTGCACCGCGTTGTCCATGCACACACCGCAAGGCAAACGAGGTGCAGCGGGCTCCGGTGTTGGTTCAGTTATGGTATGGTGTGGTGGAGTGAAGAAGTGCGGTGTGGTGAGGTGTGGTGTGGTGTCGTGTGTTGGCGGACCTCCTCCACCACCACCTCAGTCCCGGGCACTTCGGGCACTTCCTCGACCCCTAAGACCTCCAAGGCCAGGTCACGATTCACACGTACCGCTCGGCTGGATGCCGACAAGCACGCGTGCATCGTGATCTGGCCATTTTGGAAGTCGGCGACGTTGTCCATTACCACCGCCAGGCGCACTAGAGACCGCGCACGGTGGCGGTGGGACGGCTGCGGGCGACCGTCTAGCTGCGCGCGGCGCCGCGCCACGCAGGTGTTAAATTTTGATTGTAAGACCTCTGTAAAATTTAATTAATATCCTACTCATGACTACACTACATGACTACTAATAAGTCATGGATGATTCAAGCATGCAAGTAACAAATTTTTGTGGAGGAGGGGGACACTTAGGATAATACAGGAGATTGAGGATAGTCTGTCGTCTGTGTGATTCGGTGTCAAACTGTATTGAAATTAGGTTTGTGATAATTATTTTAGCATAGACTTGTCCATGAAAAAAAAGTAATTTAATTATTAATAGCAACAATTGAACGCGCCACTCTTGTATTTATTATATTTTTATTTATTGATACAAGCGCGATCTCAGAAACGGCTCTAGCGATTTGGACGAAATTTGAATTATAGGGGTTTTCGGGGGCGACAAATCGATCTAGCTAGGTTTCATATCTGGGAAAACTCTGTTTTATCTATTTCACCCGAGCGAAGCTCAGTTGCCCACGTACCTACTATTTATTAAGTGAATACTTTACCATTGTAAACATTACACACCATCTAAATATTAACTTATTTCACTGTGTATAACCGGCCTCCAAAGATTAACCCGGGTTTAGTTGTAGTATCAAGTTTACTGGAAAAGAGTGTAACCCAAGGTTAGCAGCGTTGGTGCAAGTCGGCCTTAAGAGTCCTCTGGCTGGACGCTCCTTTCTCCATACAAACGTAGTTACGTTTATTTAGAAAACTACAAAAACTACTTATAAGTAATAGTGGAGCACACGTCATATTAGTGTCCAAAATACACTTTCATTGTAATCAATTGAATTCTTAATTAAGAAACTAGGACCATTTTAGTTTCCTCCATACAAACTTTTACTATATTAGACACTCCCAATAATGATTTTATTATGTGTACCAAATATGGAGTCAATCTGTTAAGTCATTTGGGAATAAAAGCGTAATTTTACGTTTGTTTGAAAATTGGACAAACGCCGTGCGTACAGGGGACTCTTTGTTAAGAGTCCCTGTACCCGACACGCACTTGGCCGTTTTTTTTTTACAAATTGTAACGAAAGGGGCAGGCAGCAGGGAGGCAGCAAGAATACGAAGTCCAAGTCGAGATGTTTATTCGTCAGCAGACGATCAGCAAAAGAGACAGAGGCTTACAAATCGATTCTATTTATAGACGCAAACCGGATGACAGGTGAAATTAACGTAATTAATCAATTAAGTTACTTCTATGCTTCTAAAACATATAGATAATTATACAAAACTCATTACAAACATAATTATTCAAATAAATTTCAGAAACTACTTACACAGAGTTTAAATGAATTTAGATAGTAATATTAAACTGCCGGATATCAATCGATTATTGTTATTGGAAAAAGAATTGGCGCTAAACTTACACATAGACATTATTATAATGATGATTAAGGTTTTATACATGAAACAATTAGTAATAATCTGTATCTAATTAAATACCGAATTTTAAGTAACTATTTTGTAAAAGTAGGAGCAATAGAAAATAAAATGTAACTCAACAACAACTACCGTTGACGTCATGGCAAAGATTACGTTACGTTGTACTCAGAAAATTATTCAGTACAAATATCTATGAATTAATTAAATAACTAACAATTGAACGATCATGTAACATTCGGCCGTCCTGACTATAGCCGTGTCCCACGGCGATCCTTGGAGGTGTCCGCCGTGGACGTCGCCGGCGCCGATGTCACCGCCGCCGCCGCGGGCGCCGCGCCGCTGCGCCACGAGCCCGGCCAGCTCGTCGTAGCTGGACCAAACCGCGGTTCGCGTGAAGGCATCTGCGGTTTCTCGATCTGAAAATTAAAATACAAGGATTTTACTGTTCCTGATTGATGAAAATTAAGAGTTTATCATAGTTAATTTAGGCCAACTTTTGTAACACTGATATCTTATAGGAGAAATGTTTTTAAATTATTTACAGAAAAGTTCAACTCCGAGGAAAATCATCGCACGTAGCTAAAATGTCCAGAATATAATTTGAAAGAGTGTATATTAACAGGCTGTTTTATTTTATTCTCAGATAACTGGTAGCTAGGAGAGTGACTATAGGTACATAAGCACACAGCGCAAATAGCTTATGTAGCGCACGTAGCTGTAGCGCACGTAGCTTATGTAGCGCACGTAGCTTATGTAGCGCACGTAGCTGTAGCGCACGTAGCTTACGTAGTGCACGTAGCATGTAGCGCACGTAGCTTATGTAGTGCACGTAGCATGTAGCGCACGTAGCTTATGCAGCGCACATAGCTATGCTGAAAGAGTTTTTATTTATGGCAGAGAGAATAGAATAGAGATTAAGTATACGGTGCAAATGAACATACGCACTTCTATTATTGTCGTACTTAGCTGAAATAATGCATCTCAGGAAAAGATAAGTAGTTTTAATGAAGCACGTAGCATGCAAGACTTTGTTGTAGCACCTAGCAAGAAGTTATGGCACATAGCAACTTCATGATGACACAGCGACTTTATTGACAACACATGGCTTTATAGTAGCACCGTAGCTAAAATCTACTCTAAATACAGCATGTTACGATCGAGTTTATCCTTTGCTTGGCTTCGCCTATTCGCCAGTTCCTGTTTTTGAAGACTATCGCTAGCGGGAGCTGGGTCTGGGACAGGTAGTAAATTATTTTGATGTGAAAACATCAAATTAAACGGAGTTTCTTTTGTAACTGAATGGACCGTATTGTTTATCCCCCAGACAATATCTGACAATTTAGTGTCCCAACTACACTCTTCCAGAACTGATGTACTTAACCCATCCAAAATAGTTCCATTTACGCGTTCTATCTGGCCATTAGCGCGTGGTACAGCTATAGCGTTTAATATGTGCTTAGTTTGTTGTTCTGTAATGAACGCTTTAAAGTACCGACTAGTAAAGCTTTTCCCGCGGTCTGTTATTAAACGCTTAGGCTTTCCGAATACCGAAAAAATCTCTTTCAGCCTTTTAACGGTTTCCGTTGAACGCACACTTTTCACGGGACAAATACGAATTTCGTAAAAGAGTCTATCATCATCAGGACATAACTATTCCCCTGACGGCTCTTAGGAAATGGGCCAAGGTGATCAGCGTGTACCGTGTGCATTGGTATATCCTGTTTTTCGATAGGGTGGAGCTCGCCTTCTTGTTTACCATAGGAAGACTTAGCAAATGCACAGTGGATGCAACTGCTAATGTATTTACGAATAAATCGAGTCATGCGTGGAAACCAATAAGAGGCCTTTATCAATTTCTCAACCCTTTCGAAACCTGGATGCCCAATCTGGTCGTGATATTTTTGCAACACACTATATTTAGCCAGCTTAGGAATAACAAATCTATTACCAGCAACAGTTTTACGATATAAAACCCCATTGATTATGCAATAATTATTAGTAATATCGCGGTTATCAGTCCCTCCCTCTAATTGCCTAATTATCTCTATAGTGTGGTGGTCCTGCATTTGAAGAGTGTGAGCCCAATTGTCCTCGTCGATCATGGCGACGTTAACGACATCGCTAGTATCGCTACCTACAGGAGCTACGGGGTTACGGCTTAAGGCATCGGCGTGCCGCATTCTATCGCCCGGTCTATACTCTATTTCAAGTTCGTAATCCTGTATAGCCAGCCACCACCTAGCTATACGTGGCACGAGATCTTTTTTTGTTAGTGTGGTTCGGATAGCAGCGCAATCAGTAACAACTTTCACGGGGACACCTACTAAATAGATGCGAAACCTTTTCAACGATTCTACAACAGCGAGCGTTTCCAACTCGTAACTGTGGTAGAATTGTTCTTCGCGGCTGGTTACGCGGCTGAAGTACGCTACCGGTTTCAGCGTATTATCTGATTGATGTTGCATAAGAATTCCACTTAAACCTAGCTTGCTAGCATCGGTGTGGACTTCTGTTTTCTGCTTCGCGATTATAGATAGATAAGATCGGTCTTTATTTTTTAAAGTTTCAAAGGCCTGTTGTTGTTGAATACCCCAATACCAACTAACATCTTTTTTTGTTAATTCGGTAAGAGGACGGGCTATTAGAGCAAAATCTTTTATAAATTTACGAAAGTATGAGGCGAGTCCTATGAACTGCCGAACTTCATGAACGTTGCATGGAGGCTTATAGCGAAGCACACAATCAATCTTTTGTTGACCTGGCCTAACCGTTCCTGCCGCTATCTCGTGTCCTAGATAATTTGTAGTGGTTTTCAAAAAGGAACATTTTTTTTTATTTAATCTCAAGTTTGCCTCTGACAATAGTTTAAGCACTCTCTCTAAAAGATTTATACCTTGCTCTATCGTAACAGTAGCTAAAATCATATCATCTAAATAGACTGCTACCGACTCGTCAGTCAATTCACTATTATTAGCCAAATTACCCAAAGCAAGTCTGAGCTCTAGAAAACACCGCAGGTGCGTTCGACAGGCCAAACGGCATTTTAACGAATTCGTATTGCCCAGATGGGGTGACAAAAGCGGTCTTAGGTACAGAAGATGGAGACATAGGTATTTGGTAATAACCCTGCTCTAAATCCAACGTAGTAAAGTAATATTTACCAGTTAGAAGACTTATGAGATCGTCTATGTGTGGTAAAGGATAGCGATCCTTTATTGTAATCGAATTCAAAGCCCTGTAGTCTACGCATAACCTATATTCTCCATTCTTTTTGCGCACTAATACAATTGGGCTAGCATAAGGTGATTTCGACTCCCTTGCTACCCCACTGTTCAATAGCTCTTGAACTTTTCCATCTACTATCTGTCTTTCCCTATGCGATAACCTATAAGGCTTTGCGAATACAGGTTTCTCAGTTGTAGTATCGATCGACATTTCTATTAAATTTGTACAACCTAACTTCACGGCACTATATCCAAATGTCATTTCGTAACGTTTCAAAAGCTATCAATCGAAGTTTTTCAGATTCACTTATATCGCCTACGTCTACTAAATCACTGTTATTAGATGGCTCATCATTAGTAACAAGTAAGTCCTCGTCGCTATCTGTATTAACCTGCATAATATATTCTTCGTTACAGAGCTTAGCTCTAGTCAGTAAACGCCCTGCCTGCCAGTAAATAGATTCACTCCCGATATTAATTACAGTCATCCTGTCGCTAGCGGCAGACAACATAGCACCCGGTATAAAATACATGGTCTCTGAATTGTACACAGGTGACGTGGCGAGTAACATTGACAGGTTGGGGCGGGTGCCCTGAATCCCCTGAATACTGATCGGAATATCTATAGTACTACACGGTGGTAAAACGACATCGTTCGAAACGATTACTTGCCACTTCATATCAACATCGAGATCCTCTACGTGAATGTTAAGTAAATCTACTTCGTGGCCAGTTCTTAAAAACATAACATTTTTATTCGTTTTAACTAAGCTAATACCGTCCTTGTTTATTATCGGCTGTCCGATAATCAGATCGACACTACCAGTATTGAATTCGGTCACCTCAGCCTCGCTACATATTTGCAAGTTATCAATGCTAACTGTGAATTGCACTTTTCCGAGATCCGCATTACTACAGAAGACGGTTGAATCGGCAAATTTAGCTTATCAGATGCGCACTGTGTCAAAATGTTAACTTTACTTCCCGTATCGATGTATGCAGTTATTTTACAGTCACTAATAAACACTATTTTAGTGAAGTAATCAGGTATGGTGTCAAAGGATTTGTAAGTGTACATCACCTTAGCTGGCAGCCAACATGTCGCAGACTCGTGACCCCTCCGCTGGCAGTTGGTGCAGAGCAGCAGGCTACGGCAGTCCTTGGTATCGTGGCCCGGCTTGCGGCAGGTGTAGCACAGCCGCACGGACGGCAGGCCGCCGGGGGGCCGACGCCAACTCCCTCGCGGCGACTCCTTATTCCTGCTGGCTCCACTCTCGACCCGCCTGTAATTTTCCAAAGAGCACAAATAACCATAATACAGCTCGTCCGCGGTGTCACATTTGAAAGCCTTTGCGTTTGCTCTCAACTCTGTGGGCAACCCGCGTATCATGCAGGAAATGGTACCCTCCTCGTCCAGTCTACATTTCTTTACAAGAGAAAGTTTGTCGTGGAAATACGTGGTCATAGTTTCGTTATCTGTTTTCTTGCGATTAAGCATTTGCTCTAATTTTTCAACGAAGTCGGCAGACATTGGAAATGCATGTTCTAAAGCGGTTTTCCATTGGTCCCAGGTAAGTTCGTAGTCGTCTAAATTTTCGTACCACTCGCGAGCAGAACCTCGTAACCTCATTTGCATGACGTAACATTTATCGGCATCATTCCAATTATAAATTCGTCCTAGCTGGTCAATTTTGTTAACCCATGCTTTAACACACAAAGATTTAGGCCCTGGGTTAAATTTAGGTATCAATTCTGCATCTATGTGGGTAGTTTTCTTTCTTTTGCAGTCGCTTTGTTCAAATGTAGAAAAAAAATCAAGGATTTTTTCGTTTACATCGGATAATGGTTCATCTTGAACGATTTTTCGCTTACCCAATCCGTCGATATATGGACCCAAACCTGCCATTTTCTATCCGTTGTGGCGCTGTGATCCCACTTCTGAGGTGTAACGAAAGGGGCAGGCAGCAGGGAGGCAGCAAGAATACGAAGTCCAAGTCCAGATGTTTATTCGTCAGCAGACGATCAGCAAAAGAGACAGAGGCTTACAAATCGATTCTATTTATAGACGCAAACCGGATGACAGGTGAAATTAACGTAATTAATCAATTAAGTTACTTCTATGCTTCTAAAACATATAGATAATTATACAAAACTCATTACAAACATAATTATTCAAATAAATTTCAGAAACTACTTACACAGAGTTTAAATGAATTTAGATAGTAATATTAAACTGCCGGATATCAATCGATTATTGTTATTGGAAAAAGAATTGGCGCTAAACTTACACATAGACATTATTATAATGATGATTAAGGTTTTATACATGAAACAATTAGTAATAATCTGTATCTAATTAAATACCGAATTTTAAGTAACTATTTTGTAAAAGTAGGAGCAATAGAAAATAAAATGTAACTCAACAACAACTACCGTTGACGTCATGGCAAAGATTACGTTACGTTGTACTCAGAAAATTATTCAGTACAAATATCTATGAATTAATTAAATAACTAACAATTGAACGATCATGTAACAAAATGTTACCTTTAGTTTCCTTGCTGCTTCGTGTTAGTAATTCGGCTCGCTTTTGGATTCGTGAATTCGTTTCTCTTTCATCTTGTTAAGAGTCCCCTGTACGCACGGCGTTTGTCCAATTTTCACAAACTTAGGGGAGGGCGGGGTTCATAGTGCCGCGGGTAAGTAGTGCCAATGCGATTAACTCAGCGACGAAAAGAGATAGATACATTCTGTTATTGCGTCGAGAAATACTTTACCCACGCGCACAATCGGCAGCCATTTTAGTTGCGTCAGCGCCGCGGTACAAGGAGCTCGCTGCCACGTGCCACGCCGATGTCACGTAAGTAAATATTTTCGTGGTTGTACTTTTTGGTCTATTTATTTTATTTTCAAGCTTTTGTATTGAGTGTTTTCAATAAAGTGTCAGCAATTTATTGTAGGATCGTAAGGCCAATGTAATATAACGCTATGTTAAATACTTTTTTAATAATTTATCTGAAGGTCAGGAGGTTACTAACGGGGTTAGAAGGGCCTCTAGCCGGGGGTTCATTGTGCCGAGGCACAATGAGCCCCGTCTAAGGCACA
Source organism: Aethes cnicana (assembly GCA_963971205.1). NCBI lineage: Eukaryota > Metazoa > Arthropoda > Insecta > Lepidoptera > Tortricidae > Aethes > Aethes cnicana. Next base: position 6,809,193 of record OZ020289.1, on the reverse strand, counting down.
ACTAACCCCATGTAATTCTAATTACTTTTTATATTGATTTCAGGATGAGAGTTTACAAAAGGAAAACAAATAGGGGTACTACTTCCCGGGAATTACTCCAGAAAGCCGCCGAAGCTGTCATAAAAGACGGACGAAAATTAAAAACAGTTGCTCGTGAGTTGGAAATATGTCACACCACCTTGCAAAGATATGTCAAGAAACTACAGCTCGGGCAAACTCCTACCGTTGGGTATACTCGTAAGTTTGTGTTTAATGACAAAGAGGAGGAGGCATTGGCTTCCTATATATTGAGATGCTCCACGATTTATTTTGGACTCTTACCTGAACAGGTAAAACAGCTCGCTTATCAATGCGCTTTAAAATTTAATCACCAAAACATTCCCCCTTCGTGGCATAAGAATGGCATGGCTGGTAAAGACTGGTTCACAAATTTCCTGCAGAGGAATCCCTCTCTTTCTATCAGAACTCCTGAAGCTACAAGCGCGGGACGGGCGACATCGTTTAATAAGCATAACGTCACGAACTTTTTTGAAAAGCTGGGAGAGGTCATTGACAAATATCATTTCACCCCGTCGCGAATTTGGAATTTAGACGAGACAGGTGTCACGACAGTCTTAAAGCCCAAAAAAATTGTTGCTACCAAAGGTGTGAAGCAAGTGGGGGGCATCGTATCAGCAGAGCGTGGCACATTAGTGACGGTGGAGCTGGCAGTTAGTGCTATAGGAAACAGCATACCGCCGATGTTTATTTTTCCGCGTCTGAAATTCAAAGACATCTTTATTCGCGACGGTCCCATGGAGTGTATTGGCGCTGGCAATAAGTCTGGGTGGATGACAAGCACTGAGTTTCTGGTGTATTAAGATCACTTTATAAAGTATACCAAACCTACAGCTTCAGAACCGGTGCTTCTGCTCTTAGACAACCATGCATCCCATATCGACATCGAAGTGATCGAGAAGGCAAAAGAAAATTCAGTGGTCATGCTCTCTTTCCCGCCACATTGCACTCACCGACTTCAGCCTCTCGATGTCGGGATCAATGGTCCATTCAAGGCGTATTGTGCAAAAGCGCAAGAAAACTGGCTGCGTAACAACCCTGGAAAAGTGATGTCGATCTATGAAATTCCTGGCTTAGTAAAAAATGCTTGGCCTTTGGCATCAACTCCTACAAATATAACCAATTCGTTCAAGAAAACTGGTATTTGGCCGTATGATCCGAATATCTTCACAGATGAAGATTTTGCCCCATCTTATGTCACCGATCGCCCAGATCCAGGACTTCAATCCTCAGATTTCACATCAGAGCCTGGTCCATCAGGACTGCAACAAAATATTAATGTATCTGCGGCAGAGACTGGCCTTGATGATGTGTTGATGCCAGAACGTTCGGTCCAAAATTCTGAAACTGCTGCTCACAATAATAGCCTTTTAAGCAGCGCAGAGGCAGACACTAGCCTTACATTCCGCCAAGATGATCCTCAACCAGGAACATCTAAAGATCCCATTTTCTCACCTGCAAGCATCAGACCGCTGCCCAAAGCTCCACCTCGAGTGGCAACAAAAAACAAGCGAAGGATCAGGAAAAGTGCAGTTCTAACGGATACCCCCGAAAAGAATGCGATAGCAGCAGAACAGGCAAGCAAGAAAAAGAAAGTAGAAATAGTTACAAACATAAAAGGGAAAGGAAAGGGGAAAAAAACTAAAGGAAATAAAAAGGAAGGAAAAGGTAGGAAAAATCCTGCAAAGAGAAGAGTTCTGCAAGAAGAAGATGATGAAGACGAGGAAGATTGCTTTTGCCTTATTTGTTGTGACTCTTATTCTAACTCGCAACCAGGAGAGCAATGGGTTCAATGCGGTGTATGTAAGAACTGGGCGCACTCAAAATGCATCCGTGTCGAGAACTGCCTGTCATATATTAGGTCCTTACATATGAAATTGGCGTTTGGCGAACTGGCAACTTTGATTCAAAATATATGGCGTTCGGCTAGGAATTCCAAATTCAAATTTATTTCAAATTTAAGACCATGTATTTCTGTGTTCGAATTACGAAATTTATTTGTTATCGCGTCATTTGTTTTTCTTTCACATCGTTCTGTTCACAATATGGAGAACTTAAAATATCGCTATATTTACGAATATGAGTTTCACCTCGGCACTAGTGCTGCAGAAACGGCTCGTAGGATTAACAATGCGTATGGGGAAGCTACTGCAAAAGAAAATACGGTACGTTATTGGTTCCAACGTTTCCGTTCTGGAAATTTTGACCTACAGAACAAGCCTCGTGGACGGCCGGAGACACAAGTTGATAACGAAGAATTAAAAGCAATTGTGGAAGCAGATCCATCGCAAACCACGTCAGAGTTAGCGGCAGGCTTCGGTGTGAGTGATAAAACCATTTTGATTCACTTGAAACAAATTGGAAAAGTGAAAAAACTTGAAAAATGGGTACCGCATGAATTGAGCGACGCAAACAAAGAAACACGCGTCGAGTGTTGCGTTTCACTTCTCAACCGGCACAATAATGAAGGCATTTTGAATCGTATCGTTACTTGTGATGAAAAATGGATCTTGTACGACAACCGGAAACGTTCTTCACAATGGTTGAACCCAGGTGAACCAGCCAAATTCTGCCCGAAACGAAAGTTGACTCAGAAAAAGGTACTGGTAAGTGTCTGGTGGACTAGTGCCGGTGTCATCCATTACAGTTTCTTAAGATCTGGGCAAACAATCACGGCTGATGTGTATTGTCAACAATTGCAAACGATGATGGAAAAGCTAGCCATTAAACAACCCAGACTGGTCAATCGATCTAGCCCACTGCTGCTTCAGGACAACGCTCGACCACATACGGCACGTTTGACGGCCGCAAAACTACGGGAGCTGCGACTGGAATGTCTTCGACACCCACCATACTCCCCGGACCTTGCTCCAACTGATTACCATTTTTTTCGGAATTTGGACAACTTCATGCAAGGAAAAAAATTCAATTCTCACGAGGCTGTCCAAACGGCCTTCAAAGATTTTATTGATTCTCGCTCACACACTTTTTTTAGTAAAGGAATCAATGAACTACCTTCGAGATGGCAAAAGTGCATAGATAGCCATGGTACATACTTTGACTAAATAAAAAAATAGTTTCATAAAAAAAAATCGTTTTCATTTCTGCCATATGAAACGCCAATTTCATATGTAAGGACCTAATACTTGCCCAAATTGCATTTCCGATTACTCTGACTCAAGTGAATAATAAATATGATGTTAAAATTTAATTTCAGACTGAGAAAGCATTTACTACGACTGATTAACGTTAAGAAGAAAGATATGTTTTTGTTTAATTGATATAAAATGTTAATTTGATGTTAAAGTTAGTGAAATTTAATTTATAGAGTGAGAAAGCATTTACTACGACTGATTAACATTAAGAAGAAGCATATGTTTTTGTTTAATTGATATAAAATGTTAATTTTGATGTTCTAACTTTTAAACTTAGCTTAGAAAAAAGTCTTCATTGACAAATTACTCTATTGATCTCATGATGCACAAATGTGAAATGTGTTATCAGCAATATTAGTTATAAACTGATAACTTTTTAATAAATATACTTTATATACTAAATAAAATCAGTTTTGTATTTTTTAAATCCCATATGACTGGTTTTACTTGTTACTGATACAATCGGCCCAACTTACCTCACCTTCGGCACAACCCGCCCCTTGATGGGGTGAATTGTGCCACTCTGACTTTTTGTTTAATATAGCCTTTAAAATAATTAATATCAAATACACCTTAAAATAGCGTATGGATATAAAAACTACATTAAATTTTACATTAGATAATCTTCAAAGCATTATTAAAACTTTCACAGTGTATGACTTATTTAGCATTTTAGTAAAATCGGCACTTTGAACCCCGCTCTCCCCTACATATACGTACCAAATTTCAACTTAATCGGTCTAGTAGTTTCGGAGAAAAACGACTGTTGCAGACGGACGGACCGACTTTTTAAACGCATGATAGACGATTTATGATATCTAGACTGTAATAATTTTAAGAAAATAAAAACCGCCTTCAAACTTCGACAGACTGCAATGTCAATGTCAAGCTCACTGTATGATTATCATTTCTTTGGGTCGGTTCACTTGACACCGACTTCGCAGTCTGTCGAAGTTTGAAGGCATTGTTTTTTTTTGGTAACATTTTAAAAACATTTCTATAGAAATACATAAGTAACTCTGAAGTCTTCAAAATTGACACCAAAATTATCTACGTGCTAGCAAATTTTCAGGAGTTCCCTCATTTTCTCATGGATCCCATCATCAAAACTGAACCAAATTAATATGGGACCAACTTGGAAGTACTACCATTCGAACAAAAAAAGAATCATCGAAATCGGTTCCGTTTACTATTTATGAACGTATATAATAGTACAAAAAAAAAGATTCCGACGAATTGAGAACTTCCTCCTTTTTTGAGGTCGTTTAAAAATTATTGATATATAGATTATTCCTTTTTTTATAATGTTATATTATATAATGCAATATTCACTGCCATTGTCACTGCGTAAGACTTTGATTTTCTTATCATGCATGTTCTCTACTCTGGCTGAATAATTCTTAAAACATTGAAAAGTTTCACTTTTATTTTTCATAAAATATATATATGTCATGCGACTGTAATCATCAACAAAGATAACATAGTACCTTGATCCTCCCAGAGAAACACTCTCCATAGGTCCGCTCACGTCGGTGTGAATGACCTCTAACAGCTGAGTACTTCTGTTGCCGCTGCTTGGAAAAGGTAAGCGACTTTGCTTCCCTTCAACAGGTAACACAGGAAGTTTTGCTTGAGTCTGCCTTCTGTTCAATGGACATACCTTCAACAGCATTCTGCATTTTATTCAGGTAAGTATTATTGACGTGGCCTCTGATTCGATACAACCGCTGCAGCTGTGAGATGAACTGGCGTATTTAACTTATACACCCCATTGACTAACGTGGCTGTAGCTACTAAGATACCTTTCATGTTGTATATGTCGCAACCGCTGTCTCTAAACATCACTTTATTGCCTTTGTTTATCAGCTGACTCACAGACAGTAGGTTAGTAGTAAGACTCGGAACACACATAACCTCTTCTACTGTCACATCGAAGTTGCATTCATCAGGGCACTTTATTCTCGTTAGCGACCACAATCTCCTTCGTAGATTGTTCATAAGATGCATTCTTGATCCAATGTTCATTTGTTGTTAAATGCACAATTGCTCCCGAGTCGACATACCAGTCCAATTTACTGTACGCCCCATTAAGAAACACTGCACTGAATGCATTCGTTTGTTTATGATCCATTTCTTTGGAATTTGCTATCATTGGGCACTGATTACGGTAATGACCAATTTTTTTACATTTAAAACACTTGATCACTTTCATATTTGATGTTGTCCGCCATTTTTGCTTTGAGTATTTTTGTCTATTGGCGTGTTATTTTTCTTATGTTGGCCCCATTTCCCTTTCTGTTGAAAGACGCCAAAGGCAGCACTGTCACTCCCATTCACTTCCGATTCCCAATAGCTTGGATTTAATGGCGTCGGTCGTTATGCACATTCCCGAGTGTTCAATGGCCATTATCATAGGCGAAAACTTCTCGGTTAACCCAGCCAATAATAATGAACCGATCCACTCATCACTGATATTAAACCCGGTTCCAGCCAATTTCTGACCCGTCTCAACTAACTGAGTCACGTAGCAATTCATAGAAGTACAATTTTCTAGACGAATCGATATGAGGTTTCTCAATAAACTGATTTTTCTTGTGAAACCTGAATCATCATACAAAGATAGTTCCTTTGTAGATTTTACTTCTTTTATATGCACGTATATGGATGGATCTATCGTCAATATCAATTTGGCTTTGGTCTTAGCGTCGTCCGCCGCTGCAATTGCCGGCTGACCTTCCTCGGGTTTGATACATCCCAAAGTGCCTTCTAACACTAGGAAGTTCTGCGCCGCAAAGCACCACTCACTGTAGTTTTCGCGCCCCTTTAGGTACGCTTACTAAATAGTTCTCCCAAATACTCCCAAGCCTCGGCCACCCATCCCTACTGGTGGGCGATTTTAACAGCCACCATACCACCTGGGGATATAGAAGCAATGATGCCAACGGGGAAAGCATTGTCAACTGGGCTGACGAAGCCGACTACTTCTTAGTTCTTGATAATAAAGATAAAGGAACATTCAGATCAGCACGCTGGGGTCGTGACTATAATCCAGACCTTGCATTTGCATCGTTAGACACAGATCGCAGACCCCTTCCAATAAGCAGATCCGTCCTACAGGACTTTCCCCACAGCCAGCACCGGCCTGTCTTGCTCGATATCGGCCTTAAAGTCCCTATAGTGCAGTCATATCCGGCAGCACGTTGGAATTTCCAACAGGCCGATTGGATAGGATACAAAAAGAAACTTGATGACTCCGTTAGGTGGATAGATCCGATTTCTGAAAACTACGGGCGTTTCTTAAATCTAGTCCTCTCTGTGGCAAAACAACACGTACCGCGAGGATACCGCAAGCAATACATTCCATGCTGGAACAAAACGACGGAATCACTATGGGAAGAGTTTCAAAAAACTGGGGATCGCAACACAGCGCATAAACTCATTAAATCCCTTAACGACGCCCGTCAGTCAAAATGGGAAAGCACAGTGCAAGATATGAACTTCACCCACTCCAGTCGTAAGGCCTGGCACCTCTTGAAACGATTCACCACAGGGAATAAAAGCCAGCCCGGCTTACCCAAAGTTAGCCCCAACGCGATTGCAGATAGAATAGTGAAGCTGTCGAAGGCACCTAGTCACAAGGAGCACACCCGCCTAGTAAGGAAAGAACTGAAAATTTTGAAATCAAATGCCACTCCAAACCCTCTGTACAGCCAACCTATTACCGCCGGGGAAGTGGTCGAGGGCATTAAGCAAGTAAAAACCAATAAGGCATGCGGTAAAGATAACATGTTCCCAGAGTTTATAAAACACACAGGTCACCGTGCACAGGAATGGCTCGCAAAGTTTTTCACTAGCATACTTGATACTGGAAAAATACCTAATATCCTCAAGCGAGCAAAAATAACTGCCATCCTCAAGCCAGCGAAGCCAGCTGACAAAGCTGAGAGTTATCGACCGATTGCACTCCTTAGCGTGACGTACAAACTCTTCGAACGAATCATATACAACCGTATCGCTGCTACAATAGACAAGCATATACCTCAGGAGCAGGCAGGTTTCCGCCCCGGACGCAACTGCGGCGATCAAGTGCTCGCATTGACAACGCATATAGAGAAAGGTTTTCATGAGAACGTTAAGTCAACGGCAGCTTTTGTTGATTTAACAGCTGCCTACGATACAGTCTGGCGACATGGACTCCTACTTAAACTCCTAAAGTAATTCCTTGCATAAAGATATGTAAGGTAATTGAAGATGCACTCACAAACAGGCCTTTCCAGGTATGCTTAGGCGGTGAATGTAGTAATACCCGTTCGCTGAAAAATGGTTTACCACAAGGTTCGGTCTTGGCGCCCATACTGTTTAATCTATATATCCACGACCTGCCGGAGACCAGTTCACAAAAGTTTGGTTATGCCGACGACCTCGCATTAATCTCACAAGATCGCAGAATAGATGCAACGGAAGTAACTCTTCAAAGAGACTTGGCTGTAATAGACGATTACTTCATTCGGTGGCGCCTGTGTCCAAATCCCACAAAAACTGAGGTATGCTGTTTCCACCTCAGTAATCGATTAGCGAGCAGGAAAGTTAACATCACCTTTAGAGGAACCGTACTAACACACAATCCGGCACCTAAATATCTGGGTGTTACGCTGGACCGTAGCCTTAGCTACGGTACCCATCTCAATAACACTGCAGCTAAGCTGAGGTCCAGAAATAGCATCTTACAAAAACTGACCGGGACGACCTGGGGAGCTTCAGCGAGCTGTCTTAGAACTACCGCGCTGGCACTTGTGTACTCGACGGCGGAATACTGTGCACCGACCTGGCTAAATAGCGCTCACACCAACATTATCGATGCACAACTGAACCAGGCGATGCGCTTAATTACTGGCTGTATGAAACCGACTCCGGTGTACTGGCTGCCAGCTCTGAGTAGCATCGCCCCTGCTCATTTACGGCGTAAGCAGCACCTCTTCAGGGAAATCGATAAATTCTGCAAGAGGCCAAATCTTCCCATAAATAAAGACCTAGCGACATTCCGTTCTACAAGGCTAAAGTCCCGAAATCCACCAGCACTCAGTGATTATAATCATCATAGCTGGTCCTTGAATGATGCGTGGCTTGAGGAATGGTCGGCTTGCACTGCGTCTCCAGTGGCGTGCACTCCATACAGACAAAAAGACACTGTCTACCCTACCCCAACGTTATCTAATTCGCTTTATTATGATACCTAATAGCTTCATCTACGTATAAAATATCAGTACATTACGCATTAACTTAAATTCTTAAATTACAAAACAGCTCCATCTATCGGGTCATCATCGTATCCTTTGTACTATTCGGTACTCGATAGTTACATCCGAAGACAGTCGCAATTCAATACACTAGCGCCGCTACGCACCTTCAACGAGAAAGACGGACACTATTCTGCCTTCCTTCCGAAAACGTTCTTGCGGCGTCATCATATTGTCAGTGTGCACGACGACAGCGCCAACTAACGGGAGGCGTATGAACCAAACGCACGCAAGCATACCGGCGGAGTTTAGACATGTCTTTTCGAAGCGCTCGCAGCATTTTGTATACGTATTATTGTTGTAACATTATTTGTCGTTTTTCTATTTATCTTTTTTGTTAATAAATTATATTTATGCTGAAATGATGTTGTTTGGTTTGTTCTTGTGCTTTCAAAATATTGATAATAATAACCAGGATTTTTTTTTTACAATTAATATTTTGTAAACTGCGATTATTTTTAGTGGGTGTGTGCTGTCTATGAACCATTGAAAATGGTGCATTTTCAAAACCTTCTTTTAGCAAGTTTTAATCGAATAAGGCCGGTGTAGGTACAAGATAACCCGAGTTTGAATACGAAATACTAATACTATTCTTGGCCCCAGGGGTGCACTGAATATTCTGTTTCCATTGTTTAGGTACATGGATATTTGTATTGACTTAAGTATACGCCATTATTAATCGAAAATACGAGAAAATATGCTGAATAGGTACCAGTAGTGTATTAATGGGGCTTTCAGATCTAGGATCTTCGATCTACGATCTGACGCCCATTAATACCAGTGTTTCGTTGCCTGTATTTGAAAGCCCCAATCAGGTATTTTTAGCTACGATCTGAAGCCCATTATTCCCAGTGTTTCGTTGCCTGTATTTGAAAGCCCCAATCAGGTATTTTTAGGTACGATCTGAAGCCCATTATTCCCAGTGTTTCGTGGCCTGTATTTGAAAGCCCCAATCGGGTATTAGTTTCGTCTATTTAAGGGAAAAAAAAACAATAACTGACTCATTTCTATGCGCATTCGAGCCAGGATGGGACGGTCCTCTTATAATATATGCAACTAAGTACTTATTTTATTATTTAGGGCGTTCCTGTTAGCAACACGTTTTATTTTCAGAAATGAAATTTCGAAAACAATCCCAGAGCATGAAATTGGATGTAGTTTGTACGGTGGATAAGAAACGCAACTTTCGTCACGGTAAACTTTTACCTGACACTATCCGTTGTGTAATTTGTGGACCCTCTAACTGTGGAAAAACGAATTTAATAATTGGACTTCTTCTTCACGAGCACGGACTACGCTTTGAACACGTTTATGTTTATTCTAAAACTCTTTTCCAACCCATGTACAAATATTTAGAAAAAGTATTGGCATTAGTTCCATCAGTCACTTATCAAAAGTACTGTGAAAATGATCAAGTAATTAGCCCTCATGAAGCTAATATTAATTCAATTATAATATTTGATGATGTAGCGTGTGAGAATCAAAACAACATACGAGATTATTTTGCTATGGGAAGGCACAAATGTATTGATAGCTTCTACCTAAATCAAACATACAGTAAAATACCGAAACAGTTAATTAGAGACAACGCAAATCTAATAATTCTCTTCAAACAAGATGATGTCAATTTACGTCATGTTTATGACGAACATGTGGGATGCGACATGACGTGGTTACAGTTTCGAGAAATGTGTTCAAAAGTATGGAGCAGACCTTACAATTATTTGGTTATTAATAAAGATTGTCCTAAGAATTCAGGATGTTATAGGATGGGTTTTGATACCTTTGTTTTAGTGGATTAATACACAATTTATAAGGAAGGAATTTTAATAAAATATTTATTGTTATTAAAGGAACCATTGAGATAGGACATGACTCACAATATGAGTGAAGAGAAAAAATTTAAAGAAAAAATACTAAAGTCTACCGAGGCTGTCAAAAGAAAAGTTAAACTTATTCGAGACATACAAAATAACAATAATATGATATTGGAATCTGTTCTCAAACCAATTACAGACCCGCTCAATAATATCACAAAAAGTACAGTGAACAATAATGTAAATACCGTTGACACCAAATCTGATGATGAATTTAAATGGAGTAAAAATACAGTAAAAAAATTAAAATTCAGCCCAGATAGGGAAATCAGCGATGACAGCATAGACGATAAAACGGTTTTCCAAAAATCACTCAAATCGACTCCAAATCATGAATATCTACAATCAGACATTTCTGATGAAAACATATCAAATGTAAGTAATGATGATAATGATGATGATGATGATGATTACGATGATGATGGTGATGATGAAAACTTATCAATTGAAAGTCAAGACATCGACGATTATAATAAGACAACTGAAAGCGTTAATAATAATGCAATGGATAACTCTAACAATACGTCGTTTAAAACAGTAGATTCATTTCATACTCCACGCAATGATCTGGCTTGGGCTAAAAAATCAAGTACCTACGAAAACGTTCCTTTTGGTGTTCGAATGGAACGTGGCAAGCTTATGATAGGATCTTCTTCAGTTCACGTCGCTAAAAAGAAACTCAAAGTCAACGGGCGTATACTAACTCTGACACCAGGATTAAAAGAATTATTATTTAAGAAAGTGCCTGATTTGAATGTCATAACAGAAGAAGATAAACGTAATTACAAAATAATTTTATTAGAAACTAATGCCCACAGGCGCGATTTTAATCCAAACAAACCAATAAAAAGTAACAAAGGTAAAAAGTATTTACACATTATTAAACCGCTTTTTAAGTTGACAAAACAGCGAACGACTAGCACTGAAAGCTGTAGTACGAGTATTAAGGGTCAAGGATTACCTACATTAAAAAGGATACTAACTATGTTTATTGGGACAATCCTAATGAGCTTGTAGATAGGTTGAAACTGTTGATAGCTTCTCGCGATGCTGGCAATACTGGTTTGGATAACGAAATTATAGCCATTATTGAAGAATTACGAGAAGGCGGGTACGTCAATAATATATAACTTTGAAATTCGTACTTCACCATCCAGTTAATGAGAGGCTTTCAGTAAGTAACAATCAACTATTCAAAATTAAAATGAATATTGACAAATTTGGTCATCATGTACATAAGCGTTTACGTTTAGCGCTAGTTTCTGATAATGCGCTTTTAAGGTCAGAGAATGGAGATTATGATTTACAATTTTCAAGACTAAAAGGTGTTACAAAACCACTAACAGCAGACGATGTAGTTAACAAGCAATATGTTGATCAATTTTTCAAGAATGTTTACGACAAAAAAGAACTTGATGAAATATTAAATAGTATAAAGAGTCAGATTCTGCTTCTTAATTCACAGTTAAGGATGAACTTTTATACTAAACAGGAAGTAGATATCATTGTCAAACACATTAATAATGACAAAGGAACAAATCGTGAATGAAATTCATCGTTCCGCTCGTAAAAATTTTAAACGCAGAGCAGTTATTTTAAAAGGGATTGATGATTTGTGGCAAGCAGATTTATTGGATTTACAAAAATTTCATACTTTTAACAAAGGATATAAATATATTCTGGTTGTAATTGACACCTTTTCTAAGTACGCGTGGTGTATTCCAACTAAATCTAAAACTAAAACCGAGATCAAAAACGCATTTGAAAAAATTATAGTATCAGACCAAAGAACTCCAATAAATTTACAAACAGACTTTGGTACAGAATTTTATAATAACGAGTTTGAACATTATCTAAAATCCTTGAAAATCAACCATTATTCTACGTATTCGGTCAAAAAGGCATCTATTGTTGAACGGTTGATAAAGACGCTCAAAGGTAAACTTTACAAATATTTCAGTTTTATTGGAAATTATAAATGGGTTGGAAGACCTATAGATGATATTGTCCACTCCTATAATCAAACTATGCATCGTACAACAAAATTTAAGCCTTATGATGTACATTATGGGAATGAAAGCGAAGTTAAGAAAAACATACTTAAATCGCAAAATTGTTTACAACAAAAATCAAATAAATTCAAGGTTGGAGATCGGGTTCGCATTAGCAAATATAAAAGTGCCTTCCGTAAAGGTTATACACCTAATTGGTCAACTGAGCTCTTTACTATTAAAAAAGTTAATTACACGCACCCTGTTACTTACCATATAGAAGACCAACGGAAAAACCCTATACTTGGTACATTTTATGAACAAGAACTTCAGAAAACTACGTGTCCAGATATTTATCTCATAGAAAAAGTAATCAAAAAAAGGGGAAGAAAAATGTATGTTAAATGGTTAGGACTTGCTGATAGTGAAAACAGTTGGATTAATAGAGATGATATTGTTTAATCATATTTAAACACTTCGTCGTATGCAAATTAATCATTAACTTTTCGGTGATGAGAGGAGGCGGACTTTTAAACAGTGTTATTAATCATTTACCGTTCGAACTCCACTTGCCGGGATATAATTATTGTGGACCAGGCACAAAATTACACAAGCGGTTGCAAAGAGGCGACAAAGGTGTCAATCCATTGGATAATGCGTGCATGCAGCACGACATAGCTTATGACAATCATTCTAATTTAAGTGATCGTCACCGTGCTGATTTAGAACTTTATAAAATGGCTAAACAAAGATTAAAGTCAAAAACTGCTGGAAAAGGAGAAAAACTGGCTTCGTGGTTAGTTAGCAAGGTGATGAAGTCCAAATTAAAAGCTGGTGCAGGAATCAAATCATTCAAACATTTTGTTAATAAAATACGTACCGAATTGAAAAAAAATAAATCGAGAAGTAAGAATGCATCAATCAGTCAAGCATGGGATGCAGCGAAAAAAATCATCTCTGTTTACAATACGAGTAAGCTGCGAGTTCCTCGCTTAATACCGATTCCAAAGTCGGGGGGAATACTACCACTCATTCCTATATTTGCCGGTCTCTCTGCATTAGGATCATTGGCTGGCGGAGCTGCTGGAATCGCAAAAGCTGTTAACGATTACAAAGCTGCTAGAAACAACTTAGCTGAATCTGAACGTCATAACAAGATGATGGAATCTATAGCGTTGGGAAAAGGGTTGCATATTAAGCCATATAAAAGTGGAAAAGGATTGTGTATTAAGGCTTCAAAAAACTGAATGATCGGTTACCCAGACGAGCACTTACTAATTATGATATTTTAAAACACTCAATTGACATACCTTATTTTAGAGGTGTTTTTATGAGAGATACTTTACCAAAGCGACCGAAAAGAGTAGAATGTGCAATCATAAATTTAGATAGCTCAGAAAACCAAGGGACTCACTGGGTAGCCTATGTCAAAATAAATAAATATTGTGAATATTTTAATAGTTATGGCGATCTCCAACCTCCGCTTGAATTAATAAATTATTTAAAAAACTGTAACATTTCATACAATTATACCACTTACCAAAAGTTTAATACTGTGAATTGTGGACATTTATGTTTAAAATTCTTGAAAATATTTTGGTGTAAACATTTAAATGCGACTGATCAATAAAAAACTTTACATTCGCACAATGTCTTTCACTTTATCCATAACTGGATGTTCCTCCTCTCTTGTAACAAATTACTCGCCAGCTCTTCAACTAGATGGTGACTATGAATGCGGTCTGCTATATATGTCGACTTTTAATTCAATACCAAATATAGACAACAGAAATAATAAGTTTTATTATGGAAGAAATGAAGTAGTACAAATACCTGAAGGCTCATATGAATTGCAAGATATTGGTGATTACCTCAAAAGTCGTCTTCGAGATTGTTCTTTTACATTATCATGTAACAATAACACATTAAAAACTTCTATATTGTGTTCTAAGAATGTTTACTTTAATAAAGAAGACTCTATTGGTAAGCTTCTTGGTTTCGGGAATGAAACTGTTCCGGCTAATATATTTACTGAGTCCGCGTTGCCTGTATCCATTCTGTCTACAACCATAGTCCGAGTGGAATGTGACATCGTGAGCGGATCTTTTGTAAACGGGAAACCTAGTCATATAATTCATGAGTTTGTACCTAATGCGCCACCTGGTTACCGGATTATAGAAACACCAAAAAACGTTATCTATTTTCCTGTTACTCAAAAAAGTTTGAGCTCCCTTAAAATAAGAATTTTAGATGCAAACGATCATTTAGTAAATTTACGTGGTGAAGAAATTCAAATATATTTGCATGTTCGTAAAAATGATAGACTTTAATAAAAGCACGAACCCATGCAAAAAAACTAGTATTAACCATCGTGCTATCAAGAAAAGAACACCTAAAGGGCAGCTTACTAAGGAAAATAAACAGTTTCTGAAAATAATAGGTCTATTAAAATGAGTATATTATCAGTAACAGATAATTTTAGTTTCGACAACTCAATAGAAAGTTTCGAATATCATTCGTATAAGCCCTACGTTACAAGTTTTAATTTAAATGATGAAATTCGTATACCTATTAATCAACAAGATCTATATGTCCTGCCGTCAGAAAGTACTTTATACATAGAGGGTTCCATTGCAGTATTCAACAGAGAAACGAAAGAGCAAATGAAAAGTATTCTTTTTACAAACAATCCCATACTTCATTTGTTTCAAGATATTAGATACGAACTGAATGGGATTGAAATCGATAAAATTAAGAATGCTGGCGTTACAACAACAATTAAATCTCTCATATCCATGAATGAACTTGAGTCGTCAATGTCAAAGCAGTGGGGTTGGGATATTAAAGGCACTAAAAATTCACATGGAACTTTTGCTGTGTCTATTCCGTTAAAAAAGATTCTTGGTTTTGCGGAAGATTACAACAAAATTATTATTAATTGCAAGCATGAACTTATTCTCTTACGATCCAACACTAATTTCAATAGTGTACAACTAAATACAAATGAATATATAGATAACATGATTATATCTAAGATAGTCTGGCGTATGCCTCATATTAAGGTTTCCGATAGAGAAAGATTGAGATTACTCAAACATTTGGAAAAAGATCATGCTATTCAAATGGCCTTTAGGAACTGGGACTTATACGAGTATCCTCTTTTACCACAATCATCAAAACATTCGTGGGCCATCAAAACCTCATCTCAAATTGAAAAACCACGATACGTTATAATCGGATTTAAAACGAACAGAAAGAATGATGTTTTCAAAGATGCATCTTGCTTTGATCACTGTAATTTGAAAGACGTAAAAGTGTTTTTAAATTGCAACTATTTTCCTTATGAAAACTTGAATGTTAGTTTTTCAACAGAAAAATTTGCTTTATTATACGAACAATATGCCAAATTCCAACAGTCTTATTACAACCGCATTCAAGCACCGTTGTTGTCACCACAAGAATTTAAAGATATTGCATCGCTATTCGTTATAGACTGTTCACGTCAAAACGAAACCTTAAAAACAGGGTCAGTAGATGTTAGAGTTGAATTTGAATGTGAAACAGATTTACCTGACCTTACTTCGGCTTATTGTCTTATTTTAAATGACAGTATTGTAGAATATAAGCCGTTAAGCAATATTACCCGTAAAATTTCATAAAATGGTGGACTGTCTGTTTGTTGACCTCCAGGGTTTTAAATCTTCGGAAAATGACTTTATTGTTAAAGAATTTGCATATAGTACAAATTACTATACACAATCATTTTTAATAAAACCTCCATACCCATTCTTTACTCTATCGGAAAAAGAAAAAAGACAAGTGAGATGGGTAGAAAAGAATCTTGGTATTTTGTGGAGTGAGGGTTATGTTGACTTTAGAGAGTTCAAACGAATTATTGTAACTCATTTAGAGCACAAGAAAATATTTGTTAAAGGTAACGAAAAGATTAAATGGGTTAAAGATTTGTGTGATGACTGTATTGTAATTGATATAGGAGAGTTGCATGCTCCCTCGCTTTGTGACATACATAAAAAGTATTCTTTAAATGGAAATTTGAATTGTGTAAATCATAAAAAGAAATGTGCGTTAAAAAACATTATATGTATTAAAACATGGTATTTTGATAATGTGTGCAAAAATAATTTTACGATTGAATAAATTGTATTTTAATAATATCTTTGAATTTTCATTTTACTAACAAAACCTTAATACCCAGGATAACTAAAGAAATTAAATAAAACACCTTAGCTAGGAAATATAGATTTATTCAAATTTTACACATCAAACATTTTTACACCTTTCTTCATAATATTTATACCTACTTATACATTCTAGCACTATAGTACTTACTTAATTAAATAACACAATAGCTACAATGTCTAATTTTACTACAGGAAATTTTATAGACGTTACAAATACATAGCGGATTTGATTCAAACTAGAATTAAGACAATATCAAAACATAGACTTATGACCCCAAGATAAGGTTGATATTCGGTCACTAAGCAAGATACGTTTGTCATCATTTGACGACAGTGCAACTTTTTTCACAGATTGCGTGAAAATTACATGCTTTAATGATTTAAATACAATGTTAGTCTTTCTCAACCTTTCATTATTTAACAAAACGTTCTTATAGTTCTCAAAATCTAAATGGCGCAAGACATATTTCTTTGTACCCTTAGCTTTTTTCAGTTGTTTTTTTTCTGTTTTGATACAGTATAATTTGGACCTCAGACCTACAAACTGGTGGATAATTTCGCCTGCAAGTTCGTCCTTGAACAGGCCAGGTACTTTATTATGTTGCCGAGTAATGCCATACAGATTATTAGTAGGATAATTACTGGTATCAAAATAATCCTGAAAGTTCAATTTGATGTCTGCGTATAAATCTTCGGTGCTTATGGAGTACAAGAACGAATCAGTATCTGTATAACATAAATTTATACTAGACCCGTAAAAAGGTTTCATTTTCGAATAATGAAAATCATACATATGAGATTTTGATGTTTCTAGAACAGTAAAACCAATGTAAATGGGTCGATCAAGTTTAACAGACTCGGGCTTCATTTGTACAGCCACGAAATTTTCAGAAAAAATAGTTGAGCTATGATAATTCGGTCTAGATATCAGGCATTCGGCTCCATATTTCTTTTTTGTTTTATTCTTGGTATCATTCCAAATGTTAACGAGCATAACTTTCAACCTTTTCTCGGGGTCTTCTAACGTCTTTCCAAAAATAGCATTGTTAAATAATTTAAACAAGTTTTGTTCAAAAACAGACGTAGCTTTTTGTCGTAACTGTGTGTTTAAATCTATGTACTGTTTTAAAAATTTACTCTGCTTAAATTTTATTACTCTATGAATTTTTTTTAGTACTAAGCCATGTTTCAAGCATGTTTTTAAATGTACATAATGAATAACATACTCATATTTATCATATAAATTCGGGATCAGTTTAGGTTGCTTTGAACCAGGAGGTACGAACTTTTGAGGACAGAACGGAATATCGTTGTGCAAGTCATGTAAGTATTCTGGATACTGTAAATCCACTTCCAAAATATAACCAAAATCGGAATCATCCGGTACTAGACGAATATCAAGGTCTTTAATTTCACTTTGAGGCAATAATTTGAAGTCGCCATATGGCAAGCTGGTACACATCGCATGTCCGTACAGATTATTACAGTCTATGTAAAGTAAAAAAATATTCGGTATACTAGGATCGTAATCAGACATGTATTTGTTATTTGCCCTGACATATCGTGTTGAACATAAGCACACTCCCCCTCGAATACCTTTCTGTATAATTCTAATTATTTCTAGGTCGTTAATAAGCTGTAATTTTACGTTGGTTATTCGTAACATAGCATCAAAACTTAAACTTGGTGCGGTTAAATAAAAAGCAGGATCTAGTCCATAATTAACTTTACAAGTTTGACGAAATTTTTCAAATATGTCAGCCAATAACAACACATCAGATTTAAGGTAAAGATCAGTGTATTCCCCTAAATTCTCCAGTTCAAATGATTTCCAAACAAGATTGGCGTGCTCGTAATCATATTTTGATATCATTTCATTAGTTAATGAGCTATAAAAATAATGTTGCTGAGGTAAGCATTGCTCTTCGTAGCGAGTCCAATTATTCATATACTCATAAGGGTAAATACCTTTACGTTTCAAAAGGTCAAAATGCACCTTTGATGGATAGAAATGTGCAAGGTGAACGAAATCTTTGTCGTCTAAAGTACTTACAAGTTCTCCTAAACTAGCTCCTAAAAATTTAAATGAATCCACAAACCGAACCGGCATCACTTGATTTCGATTTTTAATAAAATACTTTGTGAAGGATATATAATTTTCTTTATTTTTAGCAATAACTTTAAGTTGACCAGGCATTTCCCCTAATTCACGTAAAAATAAATGGGAATCATAACCGGACAAATTGTGGAAAAACACGCACGCACGCAAACAAGGCACGAAATCTGGTATACGAAAACGTAAGTTGCAAAAACTGTGGCAGGCCCCACGAAACTGGCCACTAAAATGCGAATAGTGTCGAACTGAGTCCCCAAGCAATAAATTGCCACAAAGAAAGCAATGTTCAGCATTTGAGAAATCTTTTTCTTCCGTCTCAGTAATGACCATCGGTTTGGGGTTCGAATAAATATTATTAATTGTAGATATATCCCTTTGCAAATATTTGAGAAATTTAGCAACGCAATCTTCTCCACGGTATGTAACGAATTTGTTGAGAGAACTATCGTACGAACATACAACATAGTACGCAAAGGCAGCTGGCACATGCTCCTGAAGTTGAATAGTGTTTTCTGATCCTGATTTTCCGTTTGTGTTAGGTACTAATAAGGATTCAAAGTCTGCATATATTACGAAAGGCATATCTTGCATTCGTTCAAAATTTTGAAACTTTATTTCCTCATTTTGATTTGGTAATAATGTTTTTACACCGCCACATACGTGAGCATCCCTTTTTGTTGTTGAAAAATATCATACATTCTTCACAAAGAAAAAGTTTACCCTTGTGTTTTGTTAATTGATGTTTAAGCAGACGGCCTAAATCTTTAATCAGACAGTAATGAGTTTGCCAACCGGTTTCTAACATTAACAAATTAACATGATGTTGCTTGCGGCATGCGGTTTTGTACAGTGGACCTACAACTTCAGATTTATTATTTATCGCATATACGTTAACACTTATATGTTGATTATTTTTCTCAAATATTTTTATGTCGTTTAAACCCACGGGAAAGGTCATATTTTCGATATTGAGAACGTCCTCGTAATGAGGGTACGAAGATACTTTTTGAACATTATTTTTAGCAGGAAACAAATAAGCCATCACACACCACAGAAAGCAAAACGCATCATTATTTTTTATATTAACGCACGCACGTTTTAGTTTTATAGTTTTAGGCAAATCTATAAATCCAGACGCTCTCAGAGGATTGTACTTGCAAATATTAATTTCTAGGTATAAATTTTTCATGAAAGACCACCCGCTGTCTTTTGTTTGAAATTCATCAATTTTTCGGCAAATCGTCTGCAAAGCATTTAAAAATACTTCATTGAAATCGAAATTTGGATGTATTACAATATTCTGCGTTGCAAACGACTTTATGTCACATGTATCATTTTTTAGCAAAGAAAACTCCGCAAACAATTCGAAACTCACTTTGACACTACCGAAAACTGATTGCCTCGCTTCCAAAATACGACGAACCCGAGCGCGAATGTTAGTCATAAACTCAAAAGGAGGAACCGCACAGTCAAGGTCATTTTCGCTCGCCCGCACCCGGTATGATGCTATCCTACTACGAAAAGCGCTAGCAATTTTTTCAATGCCATCAATATTGTATATAGAGTTGTTATTTTTGTGCGCGGTGCTACGTAAATGAGCAGAAAATGAGCGACTTGGTACAGATATTTCGCAAACGGAACAGAAAACCGACCGGCTACTCATTTTCAATAGGTAATTGACTAACACCAAGGTTAATAAATGTATCGTATAATAAAAAATATAAAAAAAAAATCCCGGTAAAATAATCCTACGTCAATAAAATGCACCTTACATATTTTTAACACTTTTTTTTCATATGCAAAACCTCTGACAAATTAGAGTTTACCTGAATTTTGAAATTAACAAGTGATGTTATGCTATGCGTTTGATGTTACATCAGCAACATTATAGGTATAAGATAACTAAATTATCTAGGGAAACACACTATTGCAATTAATTAAAATTAAGGTCAAATATTACGAATAAAGGTATAGTAAGAATAATTAAGAACTATTCACGGTAAAATGTTCCTTCTTGAGGAAAATGCTCTTTAGAAATTTTTAACACTTTTTTTATATACGAAACCTCTGGTGAATTAGAGTCCACCTGAATTTTGAGGTTAACTAGTGCTTTCTCCCATCTGTCTTTCAACGCGATCGATGCTATATCAGCAACGTTATACAATCTCAACTCTATGAAAAGGTTACCGGACAACTGACTATAGCGACACACCTTTCCACCGGGGACTTGTCGAATTAGCGCAGACCGCAGCCGTGTAGCACGTTTTTCAGCGCAGACGTCAGCATCACTATCATCGTCAAGAGCCCAGCCCGAAGAAGCGGCACTTTGTTGATCCAGCAATGATAAATCTTTCAACCTGTAAATCACAAAATATGTTTGTTAAAAATAAATTAAAAATAAGACAAAAGTAATGGAATCTTTGTAGGGTAATAACCGGATTTTCACAAAATAAGAAAAAACCAATAAAAACTGAATATAAATTAGTGATATACTCAGTGTCACTCTCACAATAAAGACGAATCCAACGATACATCACAAGATAAAATCCATCGAGCCGTTTCGGTTGCAGAGAGACATACATATACCCGAAAAACATAACCCTCATTCTGGCGCAGTCGGGGTAAAATATAACCTGGATACTTAGGTAATGTTTAATTAATGTGACACGTTTGTAATGTAACACGGAGTATTATAATGCTTATCGCGCACATATTCTTATAGGAATCGAACCCATGCCAACCATCTTTGTTGTTTTAGACAATACTTAAAATTTACTTACCGCTGAGACGTAACTTTCTCTGCTAACGATTTGGACTTCGGTTTATTAGATCTATAAAGAAAAGAAACACATTAATAAGGTACTGGTTACAAAAAAAAACAATATTACTTTAATTTGCTACAAGAACTACATAAACAAAATTAAAAGTTGCTTACCGTTGTATCGGTGTTTCGTCATCAGATTCATACAGTTCGATAGTCTTTTTAGATACCTTTTGCTTCTTAGATCTGAAACAAAATAATGCGATATTTATTTTTTAGGTCGCAAAATATTTAAAACAAAATAAATTTTAGTAAATAGTTATTGCCACTAACCGTGCTGACTCCAGCGCTTCAACAGCAGGTTCACGAAGCGTCCTCTTCTTACTCGATATTTTTTTCGACCTACAAAAGAAACAGAACGAAAATGAAACACATACTTTTTTTAAATTAAATCGCTAACAAAATATCAAAGCAAATTAGTACAAAGAGATATATATGCCTCTTACCTCGAATGTGAAGTCTGAGAGACCTCTAAATTTGGTTTTCTGACTGCAATTTCGGTAAAGGACTCTGAATCAGACCTGCAATAAAAATGTGTATTTTTACATAGCTGCTGTTGGTTTAATGTATAACTTACACAAAATGAATACAACAATAAAATTTGTAAAAACGTACGCACATGATTTCAATGTAGTGTTGCTTTGCTGGTGATCAGTGAGAAAGTAATAAAATTAGCAATCAAAGTCAGGTCGCCGCAAATATCACTTCACAGTTGTTCTCAACCTTCGTTATGTAAATAAATCAATACAACCTAATAAGCGTAATGGTAGAAAATACACGAAAGGCATGTTTTTACAGGTTTAATACCTGTGATACATATTTCAAAATCAGCAATTATTCAACAAACAAAAGCGTCATATTAATTTTAAGTAATATGCGGTTATATCAAAGCATCCGCTCTAATTTCAAACAATGCCGATATTTCGTTCCTTTGAAGCAATAGAATACGACTTTCGTCTCTTTCCAATACGTTATACTACAATTATTGCAAGTGAGAAGAAACGTGTACAGGGTCACATGAACGAAAAGAATTGCTCCACTGAATGCGATAATTCACAAAGATGTAGGTAACTTTTAAAATTTCCATTACATTATAAAAAAAACCTGTCAGAACCTGTAATAAAAACATTCCTATATGATCTGACTTTATAATACCTTACACATGTTGTAACTTGTACTGATTGTATCCACGTTTCACGATATAAGCAATTTACATACCTAACAATTAGAAATTTCTACATTCTGATTGGAAACCTTACCATAAACGCACGTCGTTCGCGCTATCGATAAATCCTATACTTCAGTGAAAATGGTGAGTTGACGCTTGTATTGAAATTTCTAATTACATGCTTATAATCATTTATTTTATTAATATTTCAGTTACACCATCTTAAATGTTTTGTGATTATTTTCAGAGCAAATCCAGTTCGCAACCATTGACCGCCTCCAAAGGTGTTAGTGAGCCGAATATTTCCACTTTTTATTCGCAAGCTGCATTCGATGACGATTTACCGTGTTCGCAAGATTTAGATGGTTACTTAGAGTACCAACAGGAATGTGTAAATAGACTGAACAAAGTTCAAGAGGTACAAAAGCATTCGAAACTATCAAAGAAATCCTTGAAGAAGAAGGCGAGCAGCGGGAAAAACAAAGCCCGCGACAGTGGATTAAATTCCTACGTCATTAAACAATGTAAAAAAGGCCGACGTATTATTCAAATAAGCATATCAAATCTTGAACTGGATAACGAGTCTGAAGACGTTGCCGTCCAGTATATAGTGGAAACTGAATATGATGACGTATTGAATTCCACCGAAGGACTTGTCGATAAAATAGTAAAAAGATTAAGTAATGTAAATTATTAGATTTAATTTGGATTTAATTTAGTTGATGTATGTTTCTTTATTACTCATTAGACAATATTTTGATATATAAGTAGAATAATAATGTACAAACTTATTTTAGCATAACGATTGTAGTTGATGTGTTACTATATCTACTTAAAAAATAAAAGTAAATGTTTCTTTATTGTTAAATATTTTTGAAAATATTGATTTTAAAGTACCTATTTAGAAAATAGCATATTGAAACATGTTTTGAATGTTGAATTATTAACATAAAAATGGTTAGTGTAAAATCTAAGTTCCCTATTGTATAAGTTATATTGTACCGAATAAATATTAAAACATTAAAATATTCGTTTCATTGATGTTTTGCATACGGATCCCTAAATAGCAAGCTTGCAATATGTAGCTTGAATGAGTGACGTCTTGAAGGTTTCGTGTTTCTACTCAGTCGCAAGTCAAAGTTATAGGTACAATGCGCATTATACACAGCTTTTGTTAATTTAGATTATAATGCGATATGATTACGATTCAAATTACCCAAACTACTTTCGTGAGTTATATTCTTTAAGAATGTACTAAATAATACTCGGTATAATAAAATCGTAAAGTACGTCATAGCCACGTCAAATGAATCCGCCAATCAGAAAATCGGGTCTACATCGCGCTTGCGAAGTTTTTAAAACGATTTGCATAAATACAAGATCTGTTTTATAGACCGTCGGGTTGTAGCGACCGGGCAACCCGAGTATTCTGTACCTATGCGGTCGGTAGCGTATAGATGCTCATACCCGATGCACGTAAAACCGTAGCCTTATGCGAGAAATACACTTTCTCGGGGTTGCGATTCACGTCTGTGGAATTTGATCAACTTCACAGGTGTGTTGTGCCGCGATGCCATAGTGAACACTATGAAGGTGACGGCTGGGGTCAGTGGCGGGCCCCGGGGACCTTCGCTGTGAACGCTATGAAGGGTGACGGCTAGGGTCAGTGGAGGACCCTGGGGACCCTTGCACGCAACCAAGAGTTGATCGCCTTGGATGTGTGATTGTATCGTAGTGGTTTTTGACAATTTCCAATGCACCTCGTGGAGTGCCGAAGTGGAATATGTACAAGAAAAGCACGGCACTCCGCGAGGGTTTTGCTGTTTTGCACAATGAAGTTTACAACACTGTGTAACAAAGCAGTCTGCCTGTCTGCTTAGCATTTCAAAGTAAAAACCAAAGAGTGTTTGAAATCAATATGATAGCGAACTTAAAATATGACTTAAAACAGTGAATTTCACAGACAGTTTCAATAATATATTAAGAGTCTGGAAAGATGTACTGAAAGCATTTCCCCTCGAAACAAATACCTGATTGGGGGTTTCAAATACAGAACAGCATTAACGTTTCCAACAAAAATCCGATTGGGGCTTTCAAATACAGGCCACGAAACACTGGGAATAATGGGCTTCAGATCGTAGCTAAAAATACCTGATTGGGGCTTTCAAATACAGGCAACGAAACACTGGTATTAATGGGCGTCAGATCGTAGATCGAAGATCCTAGATCTGAAAGCCCCATTAATACACTACTGGTACCTATTTGGGAAGTCTAATATTACTTTGTATTTTGTTGTCTACCTTGTCTAAAATCTCTGTGCACGCCACTGTGCGTCTCCTGACCTGTTTGAGTTGAACCCTGACGTCCGCCCCCCGGGCTTCGAAGAACCTCGCCGCTCATGGTGCCTGCTTAACCGCCTAAGGACAGGCGTTGGCCATTGCGCTTATCACAAAAAGAAATGGGGCTGGTCTGCATGTGAGTCCTGTGAATGCGGCTGCCCGAAACAAACTGTTCGGCACATCGTTCTGGAATGCCCTTTGACCAGTTATAACGGAAAAGTCGAAGATTTTAAAACATAGAAGATTTTAAGGCATGAAGTGGCAATGTTTCTCAAGGAATGCAGATTTAAACTGTAGTTTTTAGGTATACAGCTGTGTTATAAGCCATACGATAAATAAATAAATAAATACTAAATAGTTTGAGTTCGACGCCATTACACTGTACAAAATGTTCGCACGAAACACAACTAACTGTTCTCTTACAGCAACGGATTATCACAAGTCCAGATAACACTCTGTCGCGAGAAACTAGTTTTACAGACCAGGAACGGCCTGGGCCCATAACCACTTATTTAATTTAGGAAAATTATGGAGACAAATAAAACGATGCGAATTTTGGCAGAACGAGAGAACTGAGGGCTTTTTGGGTTGGGCCTTTGCTTTAGGCTCGTACCGTTTTTGGGGGGGAAAGAATTTTTCGAGTCCCCCATATTGCTTGAATGCCTCTGTTAGCTTTCCTTCGTCATATAGGTGGGACGTTGACGTCCCACCAATTCAGAATGCAGACAAAAGCGTAACAATTTCAATTCAGAATTCAGGTTCAATTCAGAATGCAGACAAAAGCGTAACAATGATGAGCGAAGAACGATTATTATCGTTAGCTGAATTTAACGGCAGTTTGGGGTGGCGATGTCAAATCATATACTATGCCACTGTCGCCGCTGCAGATGGCGCCGTCGCGGTAATAATGGCCATGCCAGGGTGGCAAGAGTGCCTCTTGAACGCCGGTACCATTGTGGTTGACGCCACCTTTAAATGCGTTCCGGCGGGCACTCACTCCGCCCAGCTGCTGACCATCCATTCGATCGTCGGGGAGTCCATCTACCACCCTGTAGTGGTATTGATGAACTCCCGGCGGCAGAATTTGTATGAGGCAGCCCTGGGCCTCATTTAGCGCGACGCCAGCGCCGGTGGCGCACCCTTGCATGCCGAACATATAGTCACAGACTATGAGCCGGCCCTGCAAGGTGCGCTGCGCCGGGTAACTGGCCAAAACGTATCTGGATGCTAACTTCATTTCCTGCAGGTGAGTGTTTTTTATAAATAATTTTATTTTTAATTTTCTACACTATACAAAATCCCACCCCACAGAATCTTATGTCTCTTCAAGAGAAAATAAGGGAAGCTCAAAAGTTAATGAGAAATAGTAGAAGTGAACATTAGCAGCGCTTTTGTAATTCTATGGGTGAGACGTCATCTCCATCAACTGTGTGGTCACAAATGAGATGGTTAAAAGGATATATAACACCTAAATGCTATGTGAGTGAAGATAAAGCAGGTGAACTTTTATGTTCTCTTACTCCTGATTTTGTTGTCCCTATTTAACTCTCACAATTCAATATTGGAGGATACAATAACCCTACATGAAATAGAGTCATGTATAAAAAATAAAGATACTGCAGCAGGTTCCGACGGCATATCATATTCAATGCTGAAAAATATGCCTACTAGTGGAAAAGTCATCCTGATGTCTCTGTACAATAGGTGTCTCTCCTCAGGTTTTATTCCAAAGCAATGGCGGGACATTAAAATAGTACCTATACCAAAGCCGAATGTTAGCAATACTTTACGTCCCATTTCTTTGATGTCGTGTTTATGTAAAGTCTTTCACTCGATTATAAATAAGAGATTAGAATGGTTCGTTGAAAGTCAGGATATCTTTACAGAAGAGACTGTGGGGTTCAGAAAAACTAGATCGTGTCTCGATAGCCTCAGCAGCTTAGTTACTAGAATTCAAACCGGGTTTACTTGGGATATGGTAACCATCGGATGCTTCATTGATATGAGCAATGCTTATAATAATGTGGACATTACCAACCTACTCGCAAAACTTGACAGTTTAGGTGCTGGCTCTTGTTTCTGTATATACCTCTGGAATTTTCTAAATAAAAGAAAAAAAATCTCAAAATAGAAAATCAAAAAAGAAATCTCAGAATAGAATTAGAACATACATCTATTACTCGATCTACTGGACGGGGACTAGCTCAGGGAGATCCACTGTTGCCACTATTGTTCAATATTGCTACCATCAATATTCAAAAGAAAATAACGAATGTATTTATTTCACAGTACGCTGATGACTACGTTCTGTATCTTACCAAAAAATCTGTACAAGAGGCTGAGATTGTCCTTCAAGATTCTGTTTCAATATTCAATGAATGTTTAAACTGCCTTGATTTAGAGATATCCGTAGCTAAAACTAAGATATGTGTATTTAAAAAGGGTATAAATAGACAAGCGGTAAATATCAATATTGAGGGAAATGAAGATGAAGATGTTCAGAGGTCAATGATAACGTCAAGTACCTGGGAGTTTGGTTGGATCGTTCTCTTAGGTGGAGTAAACACATTTTAGAATTAACTGCTAAAATTCAAAAGTTCCTAAATTTTTTGAAAGTATTAGTTGGTCCAGGTTGGGGGGTACATCCCAAACACTTAAGACGTCTATACATAGCAGTAATCCGCAGCAGAATAGATTATGCCAGCTTTCTTTACGACAGTAGTTGCCAAACTCATTTAAGTAAGCTAGAAAAAGTGCAGAACCAGGCGACGCGATGCATTGGCGGATTCATAAAATCCTCTCCCATCCATGTTATGGAAAGCGAGTTGTGTATCCAACCCCTACATGTTCGAAGTCATTACTTAGCAGCTAAATTTTGGTTGAAGTCAAAATCATTTTTCAATAACTACTACCTTGAAAGTTCTGGAGGACCTATCCTGCATCCCTCAACGTCAACTTGATAGAAGAAAGAAAAAACCATTGTTGCTAACTTTTCATGATGATTGTAGTGTATTCAACACTCCTTGGTATCGGCCTGCGCTGCCAACGGACTGACGGGCCTTGTCATGAGTCCGAATTATAGCTTCCACCAAGAGCTGGACTTTTATTCCTTAGAGACAAATCCTTCATTGGCGACGAGTTAAAAGGACTTATTTACATCAATTTGATTGCGTGCGTAACATACACAAATTGTATTGGGTTGTTCAGGTACGATTTATGAATAAATAATGTCTCTCGGCAAAATTGCGGAATTTGACGTCAACAATGGCAACTGGTCGTCTTTTGTCGACCGTCTGGATATGTTTTTCATGGTAAATAAAGTTGAAGAAAACATGAAGTTGCCGTCCTTGATCGCGACCATGGGAGACGAAGCCTATGAGTTGCTCTACAATCTTACTAGCCCCGAGAAGCCGTCTAGCCTAAATTACCAGCGGGCCGTCGAGTTGCTGCGCGCCCACCTGCAGCCGACGCCGTCGGCGCTCGCGGAGAGGTACCGGTTCCGGCAGCGACGACAAGGTATCGGCGAAGATATCGCGACCTACGTTGCTGTGCTTAAACGGCTGTCGAGGCATTGTAAATTTGGCGAGACGTTGAATGATAATTTACGTGACCAGTTTATATGCGGTTTGCGCAACGACACCTACAGACAGCGTTTATTTGCGGAGAGTGACTCCTTGTCGTTTGCGGGGGCAGTCATGCTGGCGACCTGTCTGGAGGCGGCGGCGAGAGACGCGGCTTTGGTGGAGGGATCGGCGACGTCGGCGGCGGGAGCGGAGTCTTGCATGGTGCACGCGTTGGTGCCACCCGCGGAGCACAGCGGGCGGGAGCGCGCGCGTACGCCAGCTCGAGGGAGCTCGAGGCCGAGGAGCGCGGAACAGCGGGACTCACAGTGGAGAGCAAAGTCGGCGCACTGCGCGGCTTGCGGAGCCCGGAACCATGAATACGGCAGCTGTCGCTACCGCGAGTTTGTTTGCAGTAAGTGCCAGCGTACAGGGCACCTACGTCGAGTGTGTCCGGAGCACAAGACTTCGCGGGCTGCGATCTATCGCGGCGGGCCGGAGCAGAAGCGGGTGAATTTCGGTGACGCTGAGGAACTTGGGGACAAGTCGACCAGTGAAGAGGATAACGGAGAGGAGGACTTCAACCTTCTCTGTTTGAAGAATTATAAATCCGTGAGTGTTCCAATGACAATAGAAGGTAGGGTTATTAAAATGGAGATTGACACGGGAACGGCTATTTCGTGTGTCAGTAAGTCTACCTATGATGCGGAGTTTCCCCACCTTCCTATTGAGGAAGATAACACGATATTAAAATTCTATGACGGTTCCAAGATAAAACCTATTGGGTTAATTAAGCCGGTAGTACGCTATTTAGGCAAAGAAATGAAACTTGAACTTTTTGTCATCGATAGAGGTACTACGTCGCTATTAGGTCGGCAGTGGTTAGCAGAGTTAGGGATAGACATACCTAGATTTTGTCGTACAGATAATGTATTCAACTGTCAAACTACAATGAATAGTGAAATTAGCGATTTAATTGACAGGTATAAAGAGCTGTTTAGCGGCGGGCTAGGGCGGTACTTGGGCGGCAAGGCGACGCTGCGGATGCGTGATGGCGCGGTGCCGGTGTTCCACCGCGCGCGGCCTCTGCCCTACGCGCTGCGCGAGCGAGTCGACGCGGAGCTGGACGCCATGCTGCGAGACGGAGTCATCGAGCCCGTCGACTGCTCCGACTGGGCCTCGCCGCTGGTGCCAGTGCACAAACCGGACGGTACGCTTAGGATATGTGCGGATTACAAGGCTACTTTGAACCCTGCGCTACTGGTCGACCGTTTTCCTCTTCCTAGGATTGAAGACGTGTTAGTAGGGTTAAACGGGGCACAGTACTTCTCGAAAATCGATTTGTCTCAGGCGTACAATCAGGTCGAGTTAGATGATACTAAGTTTTATACGGTTATTAATACTCACCGGGGCTTATTTCGTTATAACCGCCTGGTGTTTGGCCTGTCGTCAAGTGTAGGGATCTTCCAAAGGATCATGACGAATCTGTTCCGTGATATTCCGAATGTTCAGGTTTTCCTTGATGACGTGATCGTGGGTGGTAGGAACAAGGCCGAGCATATTAGTGCCCTCAACGCTGTTTTCCAACGGTTATTAGAAAATGGGTTGGAATTTAAAAAAAAGCAAGTGCGTTTTCTTAGCCGAGGAAGTGACATATCTTGGTTACATCGTGTCTAGGGATGGTATCAAGGCTGATAGAACTAAGATAGAAGCTATACAAAAGATCTCAAGACCGAGTAACATTAGCGAGTTACGGTCCTTCCTCGGCATGGTCAATTTCTTTGGCAAATTTATAAGGAATTTCAGCTCATTGCTGGTTCCTCTCAATAATCTATTGCGGAAGGGAGTCGAGTGGCGTTGGAGTACAGAGTGAGAGCGGTCTTTCTGTGAAGTTAAACGGGCCCTCACTGGTGTCGAGGTGCTGGCTCACTACGACCCGGCCAAGCCGCTCGTGGTGACGTGTGACGCCAGCGGCCGGGGCGTGGGCGCCGTGCTGGCGCAGCGCGGAGCGAGCGGGGAGCGTCCGGTGGCGTATGCATCTGACTG
Organism: Aethes cnicana; assembly: GCA_963971205.1. NCBI lineage: Eukaryota > Metazoa > Arthropoda > Insecta > Lepidoptera > Tortricidae > Aethes > Aethes cnicana. The sequence continues at coordinate 6,778,564 of OZ020289.1, read as the reverse complement.
CCAGTAGAATGCAACGTTGGGCGATCATTCTATCTGCTTATGACTATGAGATTGAGTATATCAAGACGGATTCTAACTGTGCCGACGGGTTATCTCGGTTACCCATAGAGGTTGAGGAGAAAACCGGCTCGGAGCAAGTGATTCCGGAGCAGACTTACTTGCATTTTGCTCAAGACGCTTTCTTATTGGATTATAACGAATTGAAAAGGCAGACTGGAAGAGACCCCATTTTAGGTCGGGTGATTAGTTTTCTACGCGATGGCTGGCCGGAAAAGTGTGAAATAGTTGGCTTGCAGCCATATTTTAATAGAAAATCGGAGCTTTACGAGGAACTAGGATGTGTTATGTGGGGCCATAGGGTGGTCATTCCAGAATCGTGCCAAAAGAGAGTCTTGTCCTTGATTCATGAACCGCACATGGGCGTCGTCAAGTCCAAGGCGCTCGCGCGGAGTTACGTGTGGTGGGCCGGCATCGACGAGGCGGTGGAGCGCGAGTGCCGGGCGTGTAGCGTGTGCGCCGCGCACGCCGATGCGCCGCCACGGTCAGCGCCGAGCCCTTGGCCCTGGCCTGCTCGCCCATGGAGTAGATTGCACTTGGACTTTATGGGACCAACAGCTGGAAAGTTGTATTTAGTGATCGTGGACGCAATGTCTAAATGGCTAGAGATTTTTCCAGTTCCAAGCACTGCCGCCCGTTTCACGATCAGTAAACTTAGTGAGTTATGGAGTCGTTGGGGTATTCCTAGACAGATCGTCACGGATAACGGCCCTCCATTTACTAGCAGCGAATTTGGTTTATTTTTGAAGCAGGATGGCATTGAGCATATATTCTCCGCACCTTACCATCCTGCATCAAACGGGGCTGCCGAAAACGCCGTAAGGACATTAAAAAGAGTCATTAATAAGGCTTTGTTCATGAAAACTGACATTGAAAGGTCCTTGTATACGTTTCTCTTACATTACAGAAACACTGAACATTCATCAACTGGCCAGAGCCCCTCTGTCTTATTGTTAGGTAGGCGGTTGCGTACTAGGTTAGATGTTCTTAAACCGGACAGGGAAGCAAAGGTTAGTCGCGCTCAGCAACGCCAAGTTAGCGATGTTGGAGGAGCGCATAGAACGTTTCTGGAAGGAGAAGAAGTATGGTATCGCCAGTACTTAAAAGGAGACAAGTGGTTACCGGGTAGGGTAGCTAGAGCAGGGTTAAAAGATTACACTGTTGTGGACAGCGAGGGGAGAAGTATACATAGACACGTCGACCAGCTTAGGCGCAGGTGTAAAAGTTCACTCGCGTATCCGCTCGTATCCGGGCTTTCTGAGTCATCACCACTGGCATCACACACTGGTACCAGCGTCGAGCCAACCGGATCTGAGGTGCAGTCCGAGCAGCCCGCGCCCAGCTCTGCGGCGGCCGCGCGCCCGGCCAGTCCGCCGGCCGAGCTGCCAGAACAGTTCGCCACGCCACCGTCGACCCCGACACCGCCCCGGCACCGTCCTATTCGAACCTGCACTATTGTAAACAAACCCAACTACAGAGAGTAATAGTTGCCTTGTTTGGTTCGATTATGTACATACTAGTTATTTCCCTGTAAATACTCATAGTTCCTTAACAGTTCTTACTCCTAAGTTAGTTAGTTAATAAGGTGGAGGAATGTAGTGTATTCAACACTCCTTGGTATCGGCCTGCGCAGCCAACGGACTGACGGGCCTTGTCATGAGTCCGAATTATAGCTTCCACCAAGAGCTGCACTTTTATTCCTTAGAGACAAATCCTTCATTTATTCCCACTTAGTGCCAGACTTGAGAGTGTGACCTACCCCGTTAGTTCGGCGTTTCGTCACGTTCTCTGATCTGAATAGAGGGAGCGCGTGAGTCTCTGTCTCTCAATTGCATGTTTGTTCATGTTTAGGTTAGTTGACCCTGAGTTAGTTCTCGGGTCTTTAGTTTAGTTTACCATAGAGTTACTCCTCCGTGGTTTATTACGTACCGCTTGTGTTAACTCACGGTGGTGATATTTAGGTAAGAGCGTGGTTTTGTTTGTTTAAAACCACTTACGTTTAAGTATAGTTATAGGTAAGTGTGCCCCTTCATTGTGTGTGTACTCGTGTTTAGTTTAGTTGCACCCGCTTAAGTGTGTGTGTGTTTAGTGTACGTTTCCCGCGGTGTGAACCGCGGTTATTATTGTTATTAGTATTATTGTATATTTGTGTTGTTAAAATGATTTCACACCCGCCGCTTTACAGCGGGGACAAGAACCGTAAGTATTTAGATAGAGCAAAGGCCGTCAGACACCTTATCGGGCGTGACGGTTATTGCTATGTTAAATGGATTGACCAGGCCAATGATAGCGGCGCTGCTAGTTTGCGACGCGATCAAGCTGTTACGGGCTAATATTTACGCACGTAATTTCGTCCATTCGAGACACACAGCGACATCTATCGTAAAAATCGTAGCGGGCGCTTCGATACCAAGTGGACGAGACAGCGACATCTGTGAGCAACCAACTACTACAAAGAGGGCAACAGAGTTGTGTAGTCTTTTACCAAAAATGTTTATTTCGTTTCATTAAAAAGGCAGGAAACATTTTTCTCATATCTTTAGTTGTACTTAGAGGCTGTAATTTTGATCGTTCTAATAAGGCTCGATTAGTATCAAATTCCATTCTCGTTCAAGGAGAGAAGTCTGTGTTTGGTCTGTGGTCGAATGGGTGAATGGATTGTCACTCGGTTTGACAGCTGGATTGGCACCATCGGGCAAGCACTCTCCCGTAATGACCTGAAGAGGCAGGACGTATTTTTTGAGAGCGCAGACCAAGGCCGTATGGCCATCTTTGTAACCATGCAAGTTTAATCCAGACGCATCCCTTGACAAACGTTTACGATGACACCTTGAGTATATCGCAACTTCCTCCATTTCACAGTAGAAGCAAAGAAGCATCAACGCCAGCAAGTATAGCTTTGTCTCTCGCCAGCGATCGCGTGCTGGCCGCTTTGCGCGGGCAGTTTTGCGTAGGCGATTGAGCGGGCGAAGAGCGGCGGTGGACGTGGCAGCCGTCACGAGCACGTGGTCCTCAAGGCCCACGTGGGCCAACACGTCCATGGGCGCAGGAGGTGCGCGCCGGCGAACGTCGTGCATAAGGTGAAATCTTTCTAAGTGGATACCACTTCCCTCTGGAATGTTCCACGTGTAACCACAGCAGCATATTTTAATTTTTAAGTCAGTCTATCTCACACACACACGAACCAAATCGAACTTCTGATCTAACCTCGCAACCATGCAATTCGAAGAGTAATGAACGTCCTTGTCAATATCATAGTATAAGATCATTATAAGAATGTCTTGTCTTAAAGCCTAGCAATAATTAGTTAAGATACATAACATAAGGTGTACCGTAACCTCTCCAGAATACGTGTAATATACGTACCAGTTGGATTCGAACTAATATCTTGTTTACATTTCATTCCCCTTAGCTAAAACATCTCCCTAAACTCTTTCACGTCTTGAGAGTATAATAACAAGCGTGTGGCGCCCTGTATGAACCTTCTATCTCACTCAGATCTGTGCAATACATACCTCTAGCCGTAAACCCAAGTATCCACTCCTTGAGTGTCTACTGTACTGTCTAGCTCGGAGCATAAGATCACGTGTGGGCGACCCGAGAGGCTCGCCAGGCTGCAATCACACTCAGGTAATGATAACTGTCCCGTGTACCACTCATTCACAGTTTATCCCGTTACAAAGCGGCCATGTACTTGGGCGCTTACCCACCCGTTAAACATGTTTTTGCGTACTTACTGAAACATGTAAAGTTTGACTTTTACATGACTGTACCTAGGTTTTCTACCTTAGATGTATTGCACGTGGGTGATGGGGAGGTTGCCTTGTTTACCGACCTGTTATTGGCGCACCGGTTCTCGGATGTGGTAGTAGGTGCTGCTGGTTTGACGCTGGGACAGCAGCTGCAACATGGGGTGCTGGAACATCGCGAAAATAGGGAACGCGCTGCTGCTTTGGCGGCGGTACTCACGAAATGCCCGGCCGCGAAACAGGAGAGAGAGCAACTGATTGTCGACATTGCTGGTCGTGGGCTGCGTCAGCTCCTCACCACGGATGCGGCTGCTGTTGAGGAGGTGATGTTCTCCATGCGTTCCAGGGGTACTGGCACTCCTTTAACGATAGACTTTAAACTAACCCCGGAAGAATTTACAAGTTTGCAGGAGGATTTTCCCGAGACTACTATAAACGCTTTGAACCGCGTTGCGCATCCACATGCTCTGGCGGCTGCTCAGCGCGAGTGTCAGAGCGCGAGGTATTTCGCGGCCAAACCGGATTCCTGGACGGGACTGTATGGAGAGAAATCACTGATAGTAGAGGTAGGTGCTAACGCGCTAACGCGAGCGCGGAATGGTCATAAGGGTTTGCACTGTTGTTCCCCGCTGATTGATATGAGAGACAGCGCGCGTGAGCAGTCCCATGATGTGAGGGCGCGCGCGTTGATTGCTGCTGGGCAGTTGGATCCTCAGATATGGCGCGCGTACACCGGGGGAGGCAGGCACAAGGGTAATACCGCGCAGAGGTGTTATAAGCGCGCTGAGGATTGCACGCGGTCTGCCACCTACGGGCTTGCCATTCACGCGACCTACTCGTATGACATTGACAACCAAACCTTGGGGGTGATCCTGGATGCCCATAATATACGGATATTCTCGGCATATATGAACTTTGATCCGAGGATGCTCTACGACACCTCGGGTACCGATGAGGTGCTCAAGATGTCGTGGCGCGTCACTGACAACAGGATATATTTCTCCTTCGCAGGAGACAATTCCTTGGGCTATTCACATGACTACGACACATACATGACCCTGATAAAAAGCAATCATTTGCGCACGCCCAAGGGTCAGTTTTATGTCATAGAGAAAACGAGGGCGTACACTGGGGCGATCGAAGTGCGCTTAACGCGGGCCTCAGTACGACCGGACTCTTTAGAATGCAACCTCGTGTCCAGCTACTGGTTGCACGATGAGCCGGAGGTGGTACACGTAACATCATGGCGCCCGCGTTCGACGGCGTGCGTGGACGCGTACGTTGGACCTGCTAGTATGCGTTTTGAACGCGTCTACTTGTCGTGTTCTAGACGATTGATGGACTTGATAATGAAACACTGTCTTCGTACCGGGGACAAAACATTTAACCTTAATGACGTTTACTCTGCCGCGGCGAGTTTCGCGACGCGGCTGACTATTAATGGTGTTTCAATCTACACCGACCGCTACATGTCGCCGGATGACCTTTTGCAGGTGGTGTTGGCGGCCTACGCTATCACCTATGCTAAACGTTACGCTGCCGGACGCACTTTACAGGCCTTTACGCATGCAGAGAAGGAGATGAGGGCTTATGAACGTCTGAAAATGTGGGACGTCATGCGCTACTGGTTCTCCGGTGGTGTTTTGGCGAACGCTTGCGCAGCAGTGGGTGGTTACTGGAATGATTTTGTCACACGCGTTGCTACCACCAAGGAAAGGGCGACTCAGCTGGAAATCCAGATCTTTCAGTCGGTTAGGGAGGTGACTATTGACGAGATGATAAGCTTGGGGGAGGACGCCGTGTTTTCTTCCGCCTCTGAGGCTGGTGATGACCTGGATACGCTGTTGGACCTTAACGTTAAGGAGATAGTCGTGGGTCCTAAACCTGACAGTGTCGAAAGCAACGCGGTTGAAAGGATAATACAGGTCGTACGGAGGGCGGCCCCGTCAACGGAGAGGAGAGCGGCGTCCTCCAAGTCGCGGAATGATCCGACAGTGGTGTCTAATGGTAGGCGAAGGTCACTGCGCGCCCTTAGCACTGCGTACCGGCAGATACACCGCCTTGAAGCCACGGAGTTGTCTCACGACCAGCGCTCGGTTGTGTCTTCTCTGAAAAAGGACGTGTATGAATGCCCTAAACATGACGTGGTGCCCATGCCCGGCGACGGGTATTGTGCTTTCTATGCGATGCTCTACATCATAGGAGTGGACGTCAGGGACATGGAGCCGTCGCAGCGTCAGCTTGTGACGGAGAGTTTCAGACGCGCACTTTACATGGCAGCTGGGGAGCACGAGGCAGATAACAGGAATTTACTCGTCCCAATTACGGCGGAGACTGGTCTGGCCGGTTGGGGCACTGACTCAAACTTTGGACTGCTTTGCAGACTGGCCGGATGTCGTCTGTGTGTCCACATGGTCACGCCTGACGAGCGGACCGGGGACGTTGCGACGATGGGTTACGCGGACGCTTATGGATTAGCGTCCGGACCTGTCGTACACGTTCGTTGGACCATGCCGGAGGGCCAGGGTGGTCATGTGGACATAATTTCTGACGACCTGACGGCTAGGGAGAGGTCTCTTCTGCAGCAGCGATTCTTTGATAGCCTATACGCCGTGGTACGTCGTGTCGGGGACGCTAGAGAGCGTGCCGATGTTTACGGTGATTTGGCGCCGCTGCTTGGGGAGACGGAGTTCGGTGAGGTGTTTCTGAACCGTTCAGGGGTTAAGCTGGCTCAGCTCCTTTCTAACATGGACTTGGCTTCGACCTTGGCGGAGAGGGATGTGGCCGTATTGGATCTGTGTGCTGCGCCTGGAGGGTTCGTACGCGTTGTTAATGAATTCAACCCTTCGGCGCACGTGACGGCTGTGAGTAAGTTGGCAACTGGTATCACTTACGCCTCGGGTCTCAAGGCGTCTCTAATTGACGCAGATGTGGCTGACGCGCCCGCCTTGCCGGTGGACGTGGCAGTCATACTTGCTGATGGTGGGTCTGAGGAGGCCTACAAGGATGATACTCTATTTAGACAACAGGTGGCGCTGGCTGCGCCTGCCTTGAGGCAGGGCGGTGTTCTGCTGATAAAATCGTCTAATTTCCACCGCGACGATTACCTGGAATTGATTAACAACTTCACCGGTCTGGTGGTCGTTAAACCACCCGCCTCGCGACGAACTAATACCGAGGCGTATTATATTGCCAGTGGTGCGCATGAGGGGCGTCTGTGTGCCGATGCCCTGGACGCTCTGCACGGTGCACTGGATCTCTTGCGAGCGCAGGCCTTCCAGGCAGTTTTGGACTATGAGGCTTGTGTTCGCAACGAGTCTCTCGACGCGCGCATGCCCAGGTCCGAACTTGTGGTTGAATTGCGCAGACTAACTGCTGTGGTGTGTGCACATCGGGCTCGGCACTTTGGTGGACCGGTTATGACCGCCTTGCGCGCGTCGCGACATCTTCGTCGCGTGTTTGGTGCGCCTCTCGCTGCGGTTTTGCCCGCGATACCGGAAAGTAACGTTGCGGAGCAGACGGAGTTGAGTGTCAGCGGCGCGCCTAAGGATGAGTCTGCGTCCTCCGGGATTCTTTCTCTGACCGGTCTTTCTTGAACATTTAAAAGTACATTCTAGTAAAAAATTGGAAATGTTTGCGTTAATGTTTTGGATGACTAAAATGCTCCACAACTCGATAGCCGCAGCACTTCAGAAACAAAACGAAATGTTTAGCACATTGATGGACCAAATTATGGCCTCCGATAACAACACTGTTGACCGCGTGGTACAGGCTATTAACCAGAAAGCTAGCAGCAATCACGCAGAAGAACCGGTGGTCGCCGAGGCCGACTCATCCTTCTCTGATATCCCGGTGGACTCTGAGGATGACAGTGAGGATGAAGCTCCACAAAGCATAAGTACGCCACCAACTGAAGATAGGAGCAATTTAGATGCCATCGCGGGGCTATACTTTGATACAGCCACCACGGAAGCTGAGCCTTCGGTGCCACCAGCATCCGAAGAAATGGTAGCTAGAGGCCAGAAATGCCACCGCCTGGGCTTCGACGCCTGGCACAACCTGCGGTACAGAGACGCAGAAAAGACCCTACATGGAACCCCAGTCTTCACTTACCTAAAAACCAATCCGCAATTAAGTGGAATCACGCCAAAGTGGTGCAATTCCGACATCCTATTAAAAATGGACAAAACACTTGGAGTACTCACGCACGCATTCTTATTAGAAAGGCAAGCCTTAGAGGAAGGCCTCCAGCAAGTCGCCCGAGACGCGAAAGACCCGCAAGTGATATCGTCTATGCAGAAGAACATCTTGTCGAAAGACTCGAACTACAGGCGTATATCAGACCAGTCACTGCAATATGTCTGCGGTCGACGAGCGGAGGTATTGTCAGCCAGACGAGCCTTCTACGCACCATCTGACGCGGCGTTGGACTCCGTCATGCAAAGCATCCCACCGTCAACGTCCCACCTATATGACGAAGGAAAGCTAACAGAGGCATTCAAGCAATATGGGGGATTCCAAAAATTCTTTACCCCCAAAAAACGGTACAAGCCTAAAGCAAAGGCCCAACCCAAAAAGCCCTTTGCCCAGACTAAGCCGCGGCCGACGCAAGGCCCTGGAAAACCAGCATCGCAGCAGTCTGGTCGTAGCAAGAATCGAGACAAAAATCACAGTTCCAAAAAAGAAACAGTACGCCAGAAAATTTGCGTGGAACTCCCGATTAAACGGGAGTCCCTCGGCCAGCGCGATCTCCTCCACTGCGGCCAGCGCCCGCGGCGCGTGCTGTAACGATAAAGATGCAAGGTGCTGTAACCACTCGCGCGATTCGGAGCGTTGCTATGACGATACGATTTTCCCGCGCGCGGGACTCAGTTCAGTTCAGTCTCGGGTCTCGCTCGAATTAAAATGGACGCACGAGTAATATCGATAGCCAAGTTTAAGGGGAACGCGGACTGGGTCCACTTTGAAGACAATTTTTTCGTCGCGGCTCGAAAGAAGGGCCGCAAAATAACTTATCGATGTGGCAGCGAGAGCTGCCAGGCGCGATTCATTGAAACAGGAGGCGTGCCAGGCTCATTATCCGAGCCTCACTGCCACGAGCCCCAACCGTGGCTTGCCTCCAGGTACGTGACTCATTGCTTACTAAGTACGAGAGTTTTTGATGTTCGCTGCAAACTAAGCAAGTCGAGCAAAAGGTTAACACAGCTGTATCATTCTCTTCTAGAAACCATTTACTAACCCTTCTTTATCCAAATTTAATATAATAATTATCTATAGTAATGATAACTAGAAAACCAATGATCTTACTAGAGCGGCAGAGGCGGCGGGAACGCCAATTTGCTAGTATTATCGTGGGCATCGTTAACTTCGGAATTCTACATTGCTCGTGGCCCGAGACGCACTTGGCCGATTTTTAATGTTCCTTGAGTTCGAAGGAGGATGAAGATTTTTTTCTTAGTAGGTAACCAACCATTCTTCTAATTACAGGAGCCAGTTATATCAAAATTTGAAACGGCGCGCCATGCAGAAAGCCACCACGCTTCTCCGAATCTATGAAGAGGAAGCGCGAAGGTGCGTATAAGTTAAATGTTACCTTCAAATAAAGATTATCTCACGCTAGAGACATCAACATAACTACATTGTCTAAATTATACATTTTGTGCCTCTAGCGCTAGCCGGAAAAAGGCCGGAAAGCTTCCGGAACGTGAGTGAAGTAGCTGTAAAGGGCGCTACAGACGACCCTACTTGCATTAGCATATTGGAACCAATGACCAAGGAAACTAATGGACAAGCAATGTGGTTCTATTTATTCAATCAGTTATACAAATACCATTCAATTCGGCATCGAACTACCCAGATATGAAGTTGTCTCTTTTTAACACATTTACATTTCCCTTGCAAAAAAGAGACAACACTATAATGGGAATATTTGGATTTGGACGTTTGTATAAATACCTAATGCGGCATAGGCAGCCATATTGTGTTGCACATTTTTAAAGTAATTTGTGTGTCAACGCGCCGTGGTTGTTCAAAACAATTTTCGATAACTAGTGATTCTTGGAGCTCTTCCTTCCTCAAATTGCATTTGAATGTGACGGGACATCGAACATTGTTACAACACACATAGTGTCTTAGCGAAGTGTAGTGTCGAAGCGAAAATCAAAAATGTTTAACACTGCACCGGTAAGTCGTAAGTTTTTTGTCGAAATAATAGTCAGCTTAAACATTACGAGAATTTTGAAGCATATTTCATATTATAATTAATGCATAGATAAATATTACTTAATATATCTTAATACAAGGGAGCCTTATATGACATATTTTCATATTAAAAAATTCGCTGTAGTGAACAGCTAGTGTTGTTCTTTAATAATATCGAAACAGAAAGCCGAGATTAATCTTTGCTGATAGGAAATTAGGAAATTCTAGTGTGTGCCAATTTTGTACATAAACGGATTTTATTTATGCTTATAATTTATTATATTTTCTATTTATAATTATTCGATTATTTAATTTTTCATACGACTTGCTTATAGGTTACCAAGAAGTATCTATACCAAGAAGAAGTGGTTGGAAGCTATCGGAACTGAAAATATAAGGCCGCATATTAAAGATATATTTATATTCTCCCTACATTTTGTAGAAAATTGCTTCAATAGAACATTAGATGTAGTAAGACTGAGAGATGGTGCAGTACCATCACAACATCTACTGGTAAGTTGTCTGCTTGTGTCATGTATTAATATTTTTGTCAGAAAGTTAAATGCTAATGATAGTAATGATTAGGTACTTAAATATAAGAAAGTAAAAAGTCTTGCTACAATGTTTTTTTTATTAATATTAGATGCTCTTTTACCTTTGCCTCTCTTGAATTTTAATGGCAACATTCCGCTTTGTCACTGTCAGATTTGACTTTTCGTTTTGACGTATACGACATCTTCGGTTTTTCGGACATCTTGTCGAGAGATCAACGCTCGAGCGAGCGGGCATGTGGCCTATTTTTCAAGTTCATATGTGATATTCAAAGGGGTAAGTTTTGCTCTATTTTTGAAGTTTTTCCTTGCCACTACGGCTAGATTTCATGGAATTATTCTTTTCAGAATTCCTGATTTTCATTCCCCGTATCTTATAAGTCCTTAGCACGCATCCCTCGTGTAAGCAATACTTTTATTTAATCCTAGTAATTTATACATCGCCTGGTGTCGATAGCGCGATGTGCTAAATACGGTATCATTATTTTCAGGAGGGGTTCTTCTTCTTCCTCGTTTTTTTTGTGGTACTTCAATCTGCCCAGCTACGGCCCTGGACATCCACCCTACCTGCAGCCTGCTATTTCCATCTCCTGGCGGAGAGCAGTTTCCCTGCGATCAAGCAGCCCGGGAATCACATAACCATATCCTTTTTTAACTTTCCTCGGACAGGCAATCGAGCTTATATTATTGCCTGTGGCGCCCTTCACCGTTTGTATTTTAATAATTTACATATTTAAATCCACCAAGACACACACACACAGCAGAACCTACCTTAAATTTAGCTTCACACATAAGGGATTAAATTAAACGCAGCTGTGTGTAAAAACCGATTTTTTATTTACTTCACATAACATCTCAAATAAAAAAAACAAAAAACCCGACTGCGTAAAAAACTAAAAAGAAAAAAACAAGACTACTTAGTTCAGTAGTAGCCTAGTAGCTAGGATTATGTTAAGTAATATTTACCGTCGCCATCAGATATATAATCAAATATTGATTGCTATTGAGGAATCTAAAGATGCCTACTATCGGGACCCATTATTTGTAACATTTTAACCTAGATTTTAAATGGGTCCCGACTGTAGGCATCTTTAGATTCCTCAATAGCAATCAATATTTGATTATATATCTGATGGCGACGGTAAATATTACTTAACATAATCCTAGCTACTAGGCTACTACTGAACTAAGTAGTCTTGTTTTTTTCTTTTTTTTAAAGATGCCTACTATCGGGACCCATTATTTGTAACATTTTAACCTAGATTTTAAATGGGTCCCGACTGTAGGCATCTTTAGATTCCTCAATAGCAATCAATATTTGATTATATATCTGATGGCGACGGTAAATATTACTTAACATAATCCTAGCTACTAGGCTACTACTGAACTAAGTAGTCTTGTTTTTTTCTTTTTAGTTTTTTACGCAGTCGGGTTTTTTGTTTTTTTTAATTAACTTTTTTATTTTACTATTTTTAGTTAGGGATTATAAGACCCTAAATTCCGCAATCTTGTCATTTCATGGAGAGAGTTGCTATCGTGGGGATTATTAAGTAGCTTGCGATGATCTAAATTACTGATTATGAATCCCTCTAGAGACCTAACCCGGCTCAAAACGCTACAAAGGCCTGACCCTATTAAAATTCTTCAAGTCAACCGATAGATGGCGCTACTGGTACTACATTAGAGTATTAGGTAGCTATTTTATTTATTTACGAGCGCTGAGTACTGACTATTGTAATTGGTACATATAATTAATTAGGTTAGATTTTACTGTATTAAGTAGGTAAATAACACTATTGACACTTTAAATGTAATAACGAAACTAAAAGTCTTCAAGTCAACGGATAGATGACGCTACTGGTACACTACATTGCACATGCGTACGTACTTGATTGAAGTTTGAGATTTATGAAAAACATTATTATTATTTTATAGTCGTCATGACCTGCTTGAAGACTCGTTGGCCTAGATTATTTCCTGTGTTGCTAATTCGAACGGATTTACTACTGGGTGGATAGGTACCTACTTTACGTGGTACTACTGAACTAAGTAGTCTTGTTTTTTTCTTTTTAGTTTTTTACGCAGTCGGGTTTTTTTTTTTTTTTAATTAACTTTTTTATTTTACTATTTTTAGTTAGGGATTATAAGACCCTAAATTCCGCAATCTTGTCATTTCATGGAGAGAGTTGCTATCGTGGGGATTATTAAGTAGCTTGCGATGATCTAAATTACTGATTATGAATCCCTCTAGAGACCTAACCCGGCTCAAAACGCTACAAAGGCCTGACCCTATTAAAATTCTTCAAGTCAACCGATAGATGGCGCTACTGGTACTACATTAGAGTATTAGGTAGCTATTTTATTTATTTACGAACGCTGAGTACTGACTATTGTAATTGGTACATATAATTAATTAGGTTAGATTTTACTGTATTAAGTAGGTAAATAACACTATTGACACTTTAAATGTAATAACGAAACTAAAAGTCTTCAAGTCAACGGATAGATGACGCTACTGGTACATTGCACATGCGTACGTACTTGATTGAAGTTTGAGATTTATGAAAAACATTATTATTATTTTATAGTCGTCATGACCTGCTTGAAGCCTCGTTGGCCTAGATTATTTCCTGTGTTGCTAATTCGAACGGATTTACTACTGGGTGGATAGGTACCTACTTTACGTGGTTAGTAAAGAAACTTTGAATCGTTATAAATCATAAACGGTTCTTTTGTCTGAAAAATGGTCAAAGAAACCTAATAATGATTTTTAAATACCTATTCAACGATACCTCACATGCCATAGTTGGTTGACTTTTATTTTTTTATTTTGTACAATATGGCGTCTGGTGGCCGCCATTTTGAATTTTGATTAATTTCATATCTTCAGTGACACTCGCGCGATTCAGACGAATCGATTGACGTATGATTCATTAAAATCGACCCACGCGTTTGAGCTCTAGTGTGCCACAAAGGAACAAACATACATACATACATACATACATACATACATACATACATAGACAGGTAAACACATAACCCTCCTTTGCGGTGCGCAGTCGGGTAAAAAAAAAGAAGCAAAAGATTTTGTAACAGTCTTAGATTGCTTAGTAGACCAGTGTTTTATAGATGAATATTTTGGGTTATTTTAATATAATTGAAATTCATCCCTTTTCAGCCGCGCGCGACAAAATCAAGACAATTCTGTTCTGCCATATTAGTAGGTAAGTACGAGTAGTCCTAATTTGGTAGGTTTTTAATTTTTATTTACAAATATGTACCTATGCATTCCTTTATTTTGTAATGTTGTGTTTTTTGTAGGCATTATTCCTACAATAGCTTAATATTTTCATTCATACAATTTTGATCTTTGGTTTTGGCGTTTTTATTCTTCAAATACGTTAAAAAAAACGTATCTCGAACAGTGTCTCAGTACTGGCAACACTGCGCGAAAACGTCACTTCACATTTCGATTATCATTCGTGGCGAAATGTCATAGATTTTGGGAATTTGTAAGTATTCTTTTATATTTGCATCGAATTGTTGGTTTTAACGCTTTGACTGCGTTCTTTGGTGCTGAATGTGGTTTCCTTTCGCAGACGGCTTTTTTTCGCACTTCTGTCGGCGACTCATGGGCGGCCACATGGGGCCCGTCACCGCCAGGCTTGTCCATGCTGCGGGAGAGACACCTCCTGGGAGTGGACATCGGCTCAGGCGTTAACAAACACGCAGGAACCGTTTTCCTCCTGGGTAAGTGCTCCTCGACAAGCTTTTCTTATTTTCATTTGCATTGTTTGGTGGTTATGCTTCATGTTGTCCATTGTTCATAGGAGGTGTCTGGTTGGGGCTGAGTACATGCCCTCCAGCGCGAACGAATATCCTGGAGTGTCTGCAGAGTGTCACTCAACTCCGAAAGCAATGCGGGCACTGTTGGAGTTGTGTCCGGAGCGCTGCCCACATGGCGGTCGTGTGAAGTGGAGGATCATTGGCCTTCTGGGCCACCACTGCGGGTGCGCTGCGGGTCGCGCCCCCTCGACAGTGTCGTGCACGAGGCGACATTGTCGGGGGCCAGGCAGGCAAGCAGGCCCAGCGGGTTGGCTTCAGTGAGGTAGGAGCCGAGCGCTTCATGACTTCATTAGGTGTAAAGAAGGATTTCAATTCATACTGAGACTATTGTTCAGTGCCGGCTCTTGTGAAGCTTTTTTAGAGATGTAGGACATATACGAAAGGTTATTGACGAAACACGCCAGCGACCCTTTATTATATTTTCTACTTAAAGTAAAATACCTGCTTAGTGAATGATGTATGCAAGGAAATAACAGGGGGGTTTATTTGGGATAATAAATTGACTTTCTGCACAAAAATTGTTTTACTGAACATCTCTTGCAGAACCTGACTTGAAGCTGTAACTTCAACTTTAGCTTACACCCCCCACACCCCCATTTTTTTATATTACAATTTATTTTATTTAAATATGGTCCAGGTCAATTAGAACAGTTTGATTTTCTACCTCCTCTCTATCAGCGTCAAATGTCGTCCGTTCAATTTGAATTTTTATGTGAAAAATGTGGAAAATTCAAAATTCGATTTTCCTTTGGGTTTAAATTCAACATGGTGGTAGACAAGAGATATTTAAAAATCCTAAATAGTTTTAAGTTTATCTATTATAAAGCTAAAAGATTATTCATATATTTGGTACATTCATAGTTAAATGTAATTTATTTATTTTCATGTTTTATTGAGATGAAACAGACTTCAAATCGTATATTTGACTGTTGGTTTCATTCGAATTGTTCCCGCCGTTACATTGTAAATCAATATTTTGCGAAATAAGTCGACTAACACGTCCCATTATGGAAAAAAATGAGTTACGTGCTGTGATAAAGTACTTGTGTATGAAAAAATGACTACCTACCAAGGATTTTTTTTGGATATTCAGCAAACCGTAGGCACTAGTACTGTACCCTATTCCACCGTCGCTTTCTGGGTTGCCGAGTTTAAAAGAGGCAGATCTAGCTGCGAAGACGACCCCCGCTCCGGCCGGCCATCTACCTCAGTTAACGCCAAAACCGTTGGAAAAATTGAGAAAATGGTTTTGGACGACCGGCGACTAACAATTAAATACATAGCCGAGACTCTAAAGATTTCGTTTGGTAGCGTACATTCAATACTAACCGATGTTTTGGGTTTTAAAAAAGTGTCAGCAAGATGGGTTCCGCGAATGTTGAACAAAGACTTGCGTTTAGAAGTTTCGAAGCGGAATCTAAAGAAAATCATGCATGACCCGGACACTTTTTAATCGTCGTTTCCTAACAACGGACGAAAGATGGGTTCACCATTTTGACCCTGAAACAAAAAAGCAAAGCATGTCCTGGAAACGGCCATCTTCCCCTCCAATAAAGAAATATAGAGTGTTTCCGACAGCAGGTAAAGTTATGGCCTCAGTTTTCTGGGATGCAGAAGGAATCCTATTTATTGATTATCTGCTCAAAGGAAAAACCATTACAGGTGCCTATTACACCGATTTGATACCAAAAGTGCGTCAAGCAATCAAAGAAAAACGTCGAGGAAAATTGAGTACGGGAGTGCTTTTTCGCCATGATAATGCTCCGGCTCATCGATCACTCTGGCCAAGCTGGTTTTGAGATCTTTGATCATCCGCCCTACTCGCCAGACACTTGGTTCCGAAACTAAAGGACCACATTCGCGGAACTAAATTTGACGACAACAACGCGGTCATGGGTGCCGTAGAGGAGTTTTTTGAGGCTCAAGAAAAATTGTTTTTTTATGATGGATTAAAAAAACTTGAAAAACGGTATAATAAATGTATAGAACAAGAAGGAAATTAGGGTAAGGTTGCGATTATTGGACCACTTAACTTTGGATGACCATAACAGCTGAAGTATTATAATAAGAGGAATAGTGAACAATAATTTTGATAAGTATTGTATAAAAGAACATGTACGCGTCAATTTAGATTTTTTTTCATAAGAAAAAATAATAGAAAAAACCGGTTTCGCAACGGTTGCTTTGTTTGAACCACTGTTTCTTTGATTGGACCAGTTAGTTGCTATAATTGGACTTCGGTAATTTTCTGTAGCGGTCCAATTAACGCACCCATTGGAATTCAAACAAATAAAATACAATTTAATAATTAATTCAGTGCTTTATTAACGATGCGTGTTTAACATATGAACACCGTTACAAAACTTAAAATTCTGAGAAAAGTTTTTACAACTCCTAAAAATAAAAAAAACCAAGACGAAACTCTTCAATACAATTAAATAATTATAAATTTTTGGAATGCTCTCTTCGTGCCTTGCGTAATATTCGCCACCTTTTTCCATGCTACAACAAAATATACCAATTAAAACTTCAATTTTAAAAGTTTCTATGATTGGACCAGTCCAATCAAAGATCCTCCCCCTGGTCCAATGATGGCAATTTACTACGCAAACACAAACAATTTTTAGAAAATAGAACAATATTTATAGAAGAACATAGACTAGAAAATTGGTTGAGCAGATAAATGAAGTACGCAATTAATGAAAAACCTACATTCAACACCT
This sequence comes from Aethes cnicana, assembly GCA_963971205.1. Taxonomy (NCBI): domain Eukaryota; kingdom Metazoa; phylum Arthropoda; class Insecta; order Lepidoptera; family Tortricidae; genus Aethes; species Aethes cnicana. The sequence goes on along the minus strand of OZ020289.1, from coordinate 6,761,437 downwards.
CTAAAAACTGTACTTTCATGGTATAGAGACTCGCAGAAATTTTACATCGGGAGCGCCCGAAACACTCCCCCTTCCCCAACGAAGGACGCGGGCGAACTGGCGGGAGCGGGGGTGCGTACCGGTACAAATAGGTAGCGTTTAGACGCCATGGTGGATTTTTAAATTAGTTCATTTCCGAGAAACCAAAGCGGTTCAATCAAAGAGCCGGTCCAATGATCGCAACCTTACCCTATGTTGAAAAGTAAAAAAAAAAACATTATATTCGTTTGTTTTTGACCCTATTTCTAAGGACTTTTTGATTCACCCTCGTATAACTCTGGGAACAGACGCGCCGTCACCTTTTTAATCATAAATCCTTAGACCAGCTTCTTCCACTACACTCCATCCAACGTAGGGCAGTTAGTAGGTATTTGGCACGTCATACCGCAGCCTAGCTAAGATGCAGTCTTAGAAAGGTATTAAGGGCATCGTCAACTTCGGAACCCTATATATTGCGCGTGGCCCGACACGCACTTGGCCGGTTTTTTTTACAAATGTTACCTTTAGTTTCCTTGCTGCTTCGTGTTAGTAATTCGGCTCGCTTTTGGATTCGTGAATTCGTTTCTCTTTCATCTTGTTAAGAGTCCCCTGTACGCACGGCGTTTGTCCAATTTTCACAAACTTACATATACGTACCAAATTTCAACTTAATCGGTCTAGTAGTTTCGGAGAAAAACGACGGTGACAGACGGACGGACCGACTTTTTAAACGCATGATAGACGATTTATGATATCTAGACTGTAATAATTTTAAGAAAATAAAAACCGCCTTCAAACTTCGACAGACTGCAATGTCAATGTCAAGTTCACTGTATGATTATCATTTATTTGGGTCGGTTCACTTGACACCGACTTCGCAGTCTGTCGAAGTTTGAAGGCATTGTTTTTTTTGGCAACAGTTTCCAAACATTTCTATAGAAATACATAAGTAACTCTGAAGTCTTCAATATTGACACCAAAATTATGTACGTGCTAGCAAATATTCAGGAGTTCCCTCATTTTATCATGGATCCCATCATCAAAACTGAATCAAATTAATATGGGACCAACTTGGAAGTACCGCCATCCGAACAAAAAAAGAATCATCGAAATCGGTTCACGTTTACTATTTATTTTAGGTGAACGTACATAATAGTACAAAAAAAAAAGATTCCGACTATTGAAGCGACCTACAAGTAGTTTTCTTCTAATAGAACACTCTGGCTGTGCATACAATTCGTTTATATTTAAACCTGTGTCATAGTGTTTTTTTAGAAAAATAAGATGCACCTTTTGTCACTTCATAACTTATTAAAAATCTCTTCTATGTATACAAATAGTATAGGTAATTTCCTTTATTAAATAAGAAATTATCAGAACCGACGAATTGAGAACTTCCTCCTTTTTTGAGGTCGTTTAAAAATTATTGATATATAGATTATTCCTTTTTTATAATGTTTTTAATAGAGATCGAAGAATCGGAGTAAAATAATAAATCAAGACGACAATAATTTGATATTTTCTTAGCCACATAAGTATGACAAGTGGAATATCACCCTTATTCGAATTTTGAATATTCCTGTTGTTATGTTGGCTACTATTGGTTGGCGTCTGATGCCAAGATTGGTGCAAAGCTTGGCTAAACTCACAGCACCTTGCATCCTTTTTTCTTGGGAGTCGACTTTCAAGAGGAAAAAAGATGCAAGGTGCTCTAAGCACTCGCGCGATTCGGAGCGTTGCTATGACGATACGATTTTCCCGCGCGCGGGACTCAGTCCAGTTCAGTCTCGGGTCTCGCTCGAATTAAAATGGACGCACGAGTAATATCAATAGCCAAGTTTAATGGGAACGCGGACTGGGTCCGCTTTGAAGACAATTTTTTCGTCGCGGCTCGAAAGCTTTTCATTAGACTTCAAGTGTATAGATAGTGTAATTTTGTTTAAGAACACGGTGAGGGAGGTGTCGGTTATGCATGTGTTGAAGGAGAACGAAACAATTATCACTGCATAGCACAGCTACATAGTAGGTATAAAACATAGTCGCTTCCTTCCTGCTGGCTGTCGCTATGTATGCTTAGATCTTTAAACTACGGATTCTTCTGCGTTTTTTTTTTTAAATAGATATAGCGATTCAAGAGGAAGGCTCTAGTATATAATTTGTTATAGTTTAACGCACAATTCCCGCGGGAACGCTATAAGTGCTATAACCAAATTCCACGCGGACGAAGTCGCGGGCAGAAGCTAGCGCATGTTTTTCGTATGTGTATGGAACGGATTGATCAGAGAGTTGTATAAGACAGCTATCAAGCAAAAATCTGACACGTCCAAAAGTAAACTATACAATGATTTCACTTGCTGCTCAGTAATTAGAAATAGTTTGTTTCGTACCTACACCCTATGAATTCTGCCCGCATAAGTTATTTTTTGTCCTCTAGTGTTAAAGTGTTCTGTTACTAAAGACTAAAGCTAACTACCAATACTATTTTTGTGAGTTTCACGAATGTAAGAACATTCCGAGATGCGGTCTGACAAGGCAGTTTTCTATTCCATATTTTAATCCTCTGCTTCACTCGGATTCATTGGTTACTTTTTTATAGATATGCGGATGCGGCGCCATATCGTCTATACAGCAATATAAAGGCGTCGATGCGCAAGTGGCGGTAGTGCTTTGCCCCCCGTGCCGCGCTCTGTGCTCTGGGGAGGCACTGAGCGCCCAACAGGGCAGCATATACTATGCCACTGTCGCCGCTGCAGATGGCGCCGTCGCGGTAATAATGGCCATGCCAGGGTGGCAAGAGTGCCTCTTGAACGCCGCCACCATTGTGGTTGAAACCACCTTTAAATGCGTTCCGGCGGGCACTCACGCCGCCCAGCTGCTGACCATCCATTGGATCGTCGGGGAGTCCATCTACCACCCTGTAGTGGTATTGATGAACTCCCGGCGGCAGAATTTGTATGAGGCAGCCCTGGGCCTCATTTAGCGCGACGCCAGCGCCGGTGGCGCACCCTTGCATGCCGAACATATAGTCACAGACTATGAGCCGGCCCTGCAAGGTGCGCTGCGCCGGGTAACTGGCCAAAACGTATCTGGATGCTATTTTCATTTCCTGCAGGTGAGTGTTTTTATATAAATAATTTAATTTTTAATTTCTATACTATACAAAATTAATGTATTTAGAGGTCAGAGCCTTCGATTGACCCACCTTGAGATTACGATCGGCTTTTCCCCAAGTAATTTGTCCTACAAGCTCCCTATAACCTATGTTCGACACTTCCGAGTGGCAACACCGGCGTGACGCCACCGTGGAACTGGCACCAATGCGCGCCAGCTAGCTGCTTCTTCAGTACGCTTTGACTTTTCCCCAAGTTCCGACGTGCGCTCGTTCGCAAAGCGATTTATAGTGTTGAAACAAGTGAGTTCTACAAGTTCAACAAGAAGTTAAGTGTTCTTTTTCTATTTCAGACTTACGACACAATGTCATAAGTACATTGTCTTTAAAATATTCGAACAGCGTGCATCCCACACCTGTTCTTATCCCTTCCACACTGGCCTTGCGCAAATCGCAATATGCCAGCTACGCAATGCTCGAATAGGCAAGCTTCCAGTTTGCTGAAGTCGAGGATCCAAGGGAATGACTGACTCGCAAGATCAGTCGGCCCGACGGACCAAATGGCCCGACGGATCGGATCAACTGGCCCGACGGCTTAAAGTCCCGACGAATCAACCATCCGACGGATCGTTGGGTCCTGGCCCGACGACTAAATCGGCCCGACGGACCAATGGCCTGTAAAGTTCCTTGCAGGGTCCACCCGATCCACCGATACCATGTACATCAGCAGCCCTGTTAACATGCATTCATCTTTCAGGATGCCGTCCATTCGGGAGATCCTCCTGTTCTCGGCCACCTCCGCGTCATCCTCGAAGGGCCAAATCGACAGACTCCATGACGCCGTGCTACCATTCATGCCGATAGATTGGAAAGACTGGCCCATCGAAGAAACCGACATCCATGGAATCTTAGGAGATCCACCAGATCCAAAGATCATCCACAAGCTGCGGTTCGCCATCCCCACGGTAGATATTGAGAAGGCATTTGGGCTGAAGGAGCTATCGGAGAAAAGCTACAAAAATATTAAACTAAAAATGTTGAACTGGCCCTTCACCAGAGCTCTCATTTATGCCCCATTTTCTTTGGCTGAAAAAATCCACGGTCCAAATATTGAAAACGTGGTAAACACGGTCAGAGAAATGAAACCTCAGCTACTCAGCAGAGAAGACGCGGACAGAGTCCTGAAGGGCACCTCACCCTCAAATTCCAAGAGGAGCTGGCATTCTCCGATACGAGGATCACCAACGAAACGGCTCAGGACTCCGGCCCCGAACGAGATCGCCAGTTCTGCTGCCCACAACTCGATAGCCGCAGCACTTCAGAAACAAAACGAAATGTTTAGTACATTGATGGACCAAATTATGGCCTCCGATAACAACACTGTTGACCGCGTGGTACAGGCTATTAACCAGAAAGCTAGCAGCAATCACGCAGAAGAACCGGTGGTCGCCAAGGCCGACTCATCCTTCTCTGATATCCCGGTGGACTCTCAGGATGACAGTGAGGATGAAGCTCCACAAAGCATAAGTACGCCACCAACTGAAGATAGGAGCAATTTAGATGCCATCGCGGGGCTATACTTTGATACAGCCACCACGGAAGCTGAGCCTTCGGTGCCACCAGCATCCGAAGAAATGGTAGCTAGAGGCCAGAAATGCCAGCGCCTGGGCTTCGACGCCTGGCACAACCTGCGGTACAGAGAAGCAGAAAAGACCCTACATGGAACCCCAGTCTTCACTTACCTAAAAACCAATCCGCAATTAAGTGGAATCACGCCAAAGTGGTGCAATTCCGACATCCTATTAAAAATGGACAAAACACTTGGAGTACTCACGCACGCATTCTTATTAGAAAGGCAAGCCTTAGAGGAAGGCCTCCAGCAAGTCGCCCGAGACGCGAAAGACCCGCAAGTGATATCGTCTATGCAGAAGAACATCTTGTCGAAAGACTCGAACTACAGGCGTATATCAGACCAGTCACTGCAATATGTCTGCGGTCGACGAGCGGAGGTATTGTCAGCCAGACGAGCCTTCTACGCACCATCTGGCGCGGCGTTGGACTCCGTCATGCAAAGCATCCCACCGTCAACGTCCCACCTATATGACGAAGGAAAGCTAACAGAGGCATTCAAGCAATATGGGGGATTCGAAAAATTCTATACCCCCAAAAAACGGTACAAGCCTAAAGCAAAGGCCCAGCCCAAAAAGCCGTTTGCCCAGACTAAGCCGCGGCCGACGCAAGGCCCTGGAAAACCAGCATCGCAGCAGTCTGGTCGTAGCAAGAATCGAGACAAAAATCACAGTTCCAAAAAAGAAACAGTACGCCAGAAAATTTGCGTGGAACTCCCGATTAAACGGGAGTCCCTCGGCCAGCGCGATCTCCTCCACTGCGGCCAGCGCCCGCGGCGCGTGCTGTAACGATAAAGATGCAAGGTGCTGTAACCACTCGCGCGATTCGGAGCGTTGCTATGACGATACGATTTTCCCGCGCGCGGGACTCAGTTCAGTTCAGTCTCGGGTCTCGCTCGAATTAAAATGGACGCACGAGTAATATCGATAGCCAAGTTTAAGGGGAACGCGGACTGGGTCCGCTTTGAAGAAAATTTTTTCGTCGCGGCTCGAAAGAAGGGCCGCAAAATAACTTATCGATGTGGCAGCGAGAGCTGCCAGGCGCGATTCATTGAATCAGGAGGCGTGCCAGGCCCATTATCCGAGCCTCACTGCCACGAGCCCCAACCGTGGCTTGCCTCCAGGTACGTGACTCATTGCTTACTAAGTACGAGAGTTTTTGATGTTCGCTGCAAACTAGGCAAGTCGAGCAAAAGGTTAACACAGCTGTATAATTCTCTTCTAGAAACCGTTTACTAACCCTTCTTTAACCAAATTTAATATAATAATTATCTATAGTAATGATAACTAGAAAACCAACGATCTTTCTAGAGCGGCAGAGACGGCGGGAACGCCAATTTGCTAGTATTATCGTGGGCAAACTTCGGAATTCTACATTGCTCGTGGCCCGACACGCACTTGGCCGATTTTTAATGTTCCTTGAGTCCGAAGGAGGATGAAGATTTTTTTCTTAGTAGGTAACCAACCATTCTTCTAATTACAGGAGCCAGTTATATCAAAATTTCAAACGGCGCGCCATGCAGGAAGCCACCACGCTCCTCCGAATCTATGAAGAGGAAGCGCGAAGGTGCGTATAAGTTAAATGTTACCTTCAAATAAAGAATAGTACACCCTAGAGACATCAACATAACTACATTGTCTACATTATACATTTTGTGCCCTAGCGCTAGCCGGAAAAAGTCCGGAAAGCTTCCGGAAAGTGAGTGAAGTAGCTATAAAGGGCGCTTAACGCACAATTCCCTCGGGAACGCTATAAGTGCTATGACCATCCATTCGATCGTCGGGGAGTCCATCTACCACCCTGTAGTGGTATTGATGAACTCCCGGCGGCAGAATTTGTATGAGGCAGCCCTGGGCCTCATTTAGCGCGACGCCAGCGCCGGTGGCGCACCCTTGCATACGCCGAACATATAGTCACAGACTATGAGCCGGCCCTGCAAGGTGCGCTGCGCCGGGTAACTGGCCAAAACGTATCTGGATGCTATTTTCATTTTCTGCAGGTGTGTTTTTTTTATAAATAATTGAATATACAAAATTAATGTATTTAGAGGTCCGAGCCTTCGCTTGACTCACCTTGAGATTACGATCGGCTTTTCCCCAAGTAATTTGTCCTACAAGCTCCCTATAACCTATGTTCGACCCTTCCGAGTGGCAACACCGGCGTCACCGTGGAACTGGCACTAATGCGCGCCGGCTAGCTGCTTCTTCAGTACGCTTTGACTTTTCCCCAAGTAACGACGTGCGCTCGTTCGCAAAGCGATTTATAGTGTTGAAACAAGTCAGTTCTACAAGTTCAACAGGAAGGTAAGTGTTATTTTTCTATTTCAGACTTACGAGACAATGTCATAAGTACATTGTCTTTAACATATTCGAACAGCGTGCATCCCACACCTGTTCTTATCCCTTCCACACTGGCCCTGCGCAAATCGCAATATGCCAGCTACGCAATGCTCGAATAGGCAAGCTTCCAGTTTGCTGAAGTCGAGGATCCAAGGGAATGACTGACTCGCATGATCAGTCGGCCCGACGGATCGGATCAACTGGCCCGACGGCCTAAAGTCTCGACGGATCAACCATCCGACGGATCGTTGGGTCCTGGCCCGACGGCTAAATCGGCCCGACGGACCAAAGGCCTGTAAAGTTCCTTGCAGGGTCCACCCGATCCACCGATACCATGTACATCAGCAGCCCTGTTAACATGCATTCATCTTTCAGGATGCCGTCCATTCGGGAGATCCTCCTGTTCTCGGCCACCTCCGCGTCGTCCTCGAAGGGCCAAATCGACACTCCATGACGCCGTGCTACCATTCATGCCGATAGATTGGAAAGACTGGCCCATCGAAGAAACCGACATCCACGGAATCTTAGGAGATCCACCAGACCCAAAGATCATCAACAAGCTGCGGTTCGCCATCCCCACGGTAGATATTGCGAAGGCATTTGGGCTGAAGTAGCTATCGGAGAAAAGCTACAAAAATATTAAACTAAAAATGTTGAACTGGCCCTTCACCAGAGCTCTCATTTATGCCCCATTTTCTTTGGCTGAAAAAATCCACGGTCCAAATATTGAAAACGTGGTAAACACGGTCAGAGAAATGAAACCACAGCTACTCAGCAGAGAAGACGCGGACAGAGTCCTGAAGGGCACCTCACCCTCAAATTCTAAGAGGAGCTCGCATTCTCCGATACGAGGATCACCAACGAAACGGCTCAGGACTCCGGCCCCGAACGAGATCGCCAGTTCTGCTGCCCACAACTCGATAGCCGCAGCACTTCAGAAACAAAACGAAATGTTTAGCACATTGATGGACCAAATTATGGTCTCCGATAACAACACTGTTGACCGCGTGGTACAGGCTATTAACCAGAAAGCTAGCAGCAATCACGCAGAAGAACCGGTGGTCGCCGAGGCCGACTCATCCTTCTCTGATATCCCGGTGGACTCTGAGGATGACAGTGAGGATGAAGCTCCACAAAGCATAATTACGCCACCAACTGAAGATAGGAGAAATTTAGATGCCATCGCGGGGCTATACTTTGATACAGCCACCACGGAAGCTGAGCCTTCGGTGCCACCAGCATCCGAAGAAATGGTAGCTAGAGGCCAGAAATGCCAGCGCCTGGGCTTCGACGCCTGGCACAACCTGCGGTACAGAGAAGCAGAAAAGACCCTACATGGAACCCCAGTCTTCACTTACCTAAAAACCAATCCGCAATTAAGTGGAATCACGCCAAAGTGGTGCAATTCCGACATCCTATTAAAAATGGACAAAACACTTGGAGTACTGACGCACGCATTCTTATTAGAAAGGCAAGCCTTAGAGGAAGGCCTCCAGCAAGTCGCCCGAGACGCGAAAGACCCGCAAGTGATATCGTCTATGCAGAAGAACATCTTGTCGAAAGACTCGAACTACAGGCGTATATCAGACCAGTCACTGCAATATGTCTGCGGTCGACGAGCGGAGGCATTGTCAGCCAGACGAGCCTTCTACGCACCATCTGACGCGGCGTTGGACTCCGTCATGCAAAGCATTCCACCGTCAACGTTCCACCTATATGACGAAGGAAAGCTAACAGAGGCATTCAAGCAATATGGGGGATTCGAAAAATTCTTTACCCCCAAAAAACGGTACAAGCCTAAAGCAAAGGCCCAACCCAAAAAGCCGTTTGCCCAGACTAAGCCGCGGCCGACGCAAGGCCCTGGAAAACCAGCATCGCAGCAGTCTGGTCGTAGGAAGAATCGAGACAAAAATCACAGTTCCAAAAAAGAAACAGTACGCCAGAAAATATGCGTGGAACTCCCGATTAAACGGGAGTCCCTCGGCCAGTGCGATCTCCTCCACTGCGGCCAGCGCCCGCGGCGCGTGCTGTAACGATAAAGATGCAAGGTGCTGTAACCACTCGCGCGATTCGGAGCGTTGCTATGACGATACGATTTTCCCGCGCGCGGGACTCAGTTCAGTTCAGTCTCGGGTCTCGCTCGAATTAAAATGGACGCACGAGTAATATCGATAGCCAAGTTCAAGGGGAACTGGGTCCGCTTTGAAGACAATTTTTTCGTCGCGGCTCGAAAGAAGGGCCGCAAAATAACTTATCGATGTGGCAACGAGAGCTGCCAGGCGCGATTCATTGAAACAGGAGGCGTGCCAGGCCTATTATCCGAGCCTCACTGCCACGAGCCCCACCCGTGGCTTGCCTCCAGGTACGTGACTCATTGCTTACTAAGTACGAGAGTTTTTGATGTTCGCTGCAAACTAGGCAAGTCGAACAAAAGGTTAATAGCGATTTATAGTGTTGAAACAAGTCAGTTCTACAAGTTCAGCAAGAAGGTAAGTGTTAGTTTAACACAGCTGTATCATTCTCTTCTAGAAACCATTTACTAACCCTTCTTTAACCAAATTTAATATAATAATTATCTATAGTAATGATAACTAGAAAACCAATGATCTTTCTAGAGCGGCAGAGGCGGCGGGAACGCCTATTTGCTAGTATTATCGTGGGCATCGTTAACTTCGGAATTCTACATTGCTCGTGGCTCGAGACGCACTTGGCCGATTTTTAATGTTCCTTGAGTTCGAAGGAGGATGAAGATTTTTTTCTTAGTAGGTAACCAACCATTCTTCTAATTACAGGAGCCAGTTATATCAAAATTTTAAACGGCGCGCCATGCAGGAAGCCACCACGCTCCTCCGAATCTATGAAGAGGAAGCGCGAAGGTGCGTATAAGTTAAATGTTACCTTCAAATAAAGATTAACTCACCCTAGAGACATCAACATAACTACATTGTCTAAATTATACATTTTGTGCCTCTAGCGCTAGCCGGAAAAAGGCCGGAAAGCTTCCGGAACGTGAGTGAAGTAGCTGTAAAGGGCGCTACAGACGACCCTACTTGCATTAGCATATTGAAACCAATGACCAAGGAAACTAATGGACAAGCAATGTGGTTCTATTTATTCAATCAGTTATACAAATACCATTCAATTCGGCATCGAACTACCCAGATAAGAAGGGAAGAGTCTCTTTTTAACACATTTACATTTCCCTTGCAAAAAAGAGACAACACTATAATGGGAATATTTGGATTTGGACGTTTGTATAAATACCTAATGCGGCATAGTCAGCCATATTGTGTTGCACATTTTTAAAGTAATTTGTGTGTCAACGCGCCGTGGTTGTTCAAAACAATTTTCGATAACTAGTGATTCTTGGAGCTCTTCCTTCCTCAAATTGCATTTGAATGTGACGGGACATCGAACATTGTTACAACACACATAGTGTCTTAGCGAAGTGTAGTGTCGAAGCGAAAATCAAAAATGTTTAACACTGCACCGGTAAGTCGTAAGTTTTTTGTCGAAATAATAGTCAGTTTAAACATTACGAGAATTTTGAAGCATATTTCATATTATAATTAATGCATAGATAAATATTACTTAATATATCTTAATACAAGGGAGCCTTATATGACATATTTTCATATTAAAAAATTCGCTGTAGTGAACAGCTAGTGTTGTTCTTTAATAATATCGAAACAGAAAGCCGAGATTAATCTTTGCTGATAGGAAATTAGGAAATTCTAGTGTGTGCCAATTTTGTACATAAACGGATTTTATTTATGCTTATAATTTATTATATTTTCTATTTATAATTATTCGATTATTTAATTTTTCATACGACTTGCTTATAGGTTACCAAGAAGTATCTATACCAAGAAGAAGTGGTTGGAAGCTATCGGAACTGAAAATATAAGGCCGCATATTAAAGATATATTTATATGCTCCCTACATTTTGTAGAAAATTGCTTCAATAGAACATTAGATGTAGTAAGACTGAGAGATGGTGCAGTACCATCACAACATCTACTGGTAAGTTGTCTGCTTGTGTCATGTATTAATATTTTTGTCAGAAAGTTAAATGCTAATGATAGTAATGATTAGGTACTTAAATATAAGAAAGTAAAAAGTCTTGCTACAATGTTTTTTTTATTAATATTAGATGCTCTTTTACCTTTGCCTCTCTTGAATTTTAATGGCAACATTCCGCTTTGTCACTGTCAGATTTGACTTTTCGTTTTGACGTATACGACATCTCCGGTTTTTCGGACATCTTGTCGAGAGATCAACGCTCGAGCGAGCGGGCATGTGGCCTATTTTTCAAGTTCATATGTGATATTCAAAGGGGTAAGTTTTGCTCTATTTTTGAAGTTTTTCCTTGCCACTACGGCTAGATTTCATGGAATTATTCTTTTCAGAATTCCTGATTTTCATTCCCCGTATCTTATAAGTCCTTAGCACGCATCCCTCGTGTAAGCAATACTTTTATTTAATCCTAGTACTTTATACATCGCCTGGTGTCGATAGCGCGATGTGCTAAATACGGTATCATTATTTTCAGGAGGGGTTCTTCTTCTTCCTCGTTTTTTTTTGTGGTACTTCAATCTGCCCAGCTACGGCCCTGGACATCCACCCTACCTGCAGCCTGCTATTTCCATCTCCTGGCGGAGAGCAGTTTCCCTGCGATCAAGCAGCCCGGGAATCACATAACCATATCCTTTTTTAACTTTCCTCGGACAGGCAACCGAGCTTATATTATTGCCTGTGGCGCCCTTCACCGTTTGTATTTTAATAATTTACATATTTAAATCCACCAAGACACACACACACAGCAGAACCTACCTTAAATTTAGCTTCACACATAAGGGATTAAATTAAACGCAGCTGTGTGTAAAAACCGATTTTTTATTTACTTCACATAACATCTCAAAAAAAAAAGAAGCAAAAGATTTTGTAACAGTCTTAGATTGCTTAGTAGACCAGTGTTTTATAGATGAATATTTTGGGTTATTTTAATATAATTGAAATTCATCCCTTTTCAGCCGCGCGCGACAAAATCAAGACAATTCTGTTCTGCCATATTAGTAGGTAAGTAGTCCTAATTTGGTAGGTTTTTAATTTTTATTTACAAATATGTACCTACCTATGCATTCCTTTATTTTGTAATGTTGTGTTTTTTGTAGGCATTATTCCTACAATAGCTTAATATTTTCATTCATACAATTTTGATCTTTGGTTTTGGCGTTTTTATTCTTCAAATACGTTAAAAAAAACGTATCTCGAACAGTGTCTCAGTACTGGCAACACTGCGCGAAAACGTCACTTCACATTTCGATTATCATTCGTGGCGAAATGTCATAGATTTTGGGAATTTGTATGTATTCTTTTATATTTGCATCGAATTGTTGGTTTTAACGCTTTGACTGCGTTCTTTGGTGCTGAATGTGGTTTCCTTTCGCAGACGGCTTTTTTTCGCACTTCTGTCGGCGACTCATGGGCGGCCACATGGGGCCCGTCACCGCCAGGCTTGTCCATGCTGCGGGAGAGACACCTCCTGGGAGTGGACATCGGCTCAGGCGTTAACAAACACGCAGGAACCGTTTTCCTCCTGGGTAAGTGCTCCTCGACAAGCTTTTCTAATTTTCATTTGCATTGTTTGGAGGTTATGCTTCATGTTGTCCATTGTTCATAGGAGGTGTCTGGTTGGGGCTGAGTACATGCCCTCCAGCGCGAACGAATATCCTGGAGTGTCTGCAGAGTGTCACTCAACTCCGAAAGCAATGCGGGCACTGTTGGAGTTGTGTCCGGAGCGCTGCCCACATGGCGGTCGTGTGAAGTGGAGGATCATTGGCCTTCTGGGCCACCACTGCGGGTGCGCTGCGGGTCGCGCCCCCTCGACAGTGTCGTGCACGAGGCGACATTGTCGGGGGCCAGGCAGGCAAGCAGGCCCAGCGGGTTGGCTTCAGTGAGGTAGGAGCCGAGCGCTTCATGACTTCATTAGGTGTAAAGAAGGATTTCAATTCATACTGAGACTATTGTTCAGTGCCGGCTCTTGTGAAGCTTTTTTAGAGATGTAGGACATATACGAAAGGTTATTGACGAAACACGCCAGCGACCCTTTATTATATTTTCTACTTAAAGTAAAATACCTGCTTAGTGAATGATGTATGCAAGGAAATAACAGGGGGGTTTATTTGGGATAATAAATTGACTTTCTGCACAAAAATTGTTTTACTGAACATCTCTTGCAGAACCTGACTTGAAGCTGTAACTTCAACTTTAGCTTACACCCCCCACACCCCCATTTTTTTATATTACAATTTATTTTATTTAAATATGGTCCAGGTCAATTAGAACAGTTTGATTTTCTACCTCCTCTCTATCAGCGTCAAATGTCGTCCGTTCAATTTGAATTTTTATGTGAAAAATGTGGAAAATTCAAAATTCGATTTTCCTTTGGGTTTAAATTCAACATGGTGGTAGACAAGAGATATTTAAAAATCCTAAATAGTTTTAAGTTTATCTATTATAAAGCTAAAAGATTATTCATATATTTGGTACATTCATAGTTAAATGTAATTTATTTATTTTCATGTTTTATTGAGATGAAACAGACTTCAAATCGTATATTTGACTGTTGGTTTCATTCGAATTGTTCCCGCCGTTACATTGTAAATCAATATTTTGCGAAATAAGTCGACTAAAACGTCCCATTATGGAAAAAAATGAGTTACGTGCTGTGATAAAGTACTTGTGTATGAAAAAATGACTACCTACCAAGGATTTTTTTTGGATATTCAGCAAACCGTAGGCACTAGTACTGTACCCTATTCCACCGTCGCTTTCTGGGTTGCCGAGTTTAAAAGAGGCAGATCTAGCTGCGAAGACGACCCCCGCTCCGGCCGGCCATCTACCTCAGTTAACGCCAAAACCGTTGGAAAAATTGAGAAAATGGTTTTGGACGACCGGCGACTAACAATTAAATACATAGCCGAGACTCTAAAGATTTCGTTTGGTAGCGTACATTCAATACTAACCGATGTTTTGGGTTTTAAAAAAGTGTCAGCAAGATGGGTTCCGCGAATGTTGAACAAAGACTTGCGTTTAGAAGTTTCGAAGCGGAATCTAAAGAAAATCATGCATGACCCGGACACTTTTTAATCGTCGTTTCCTAACAACGGACGAAAGATGGGTTCACCATTTTGACCCTGAAACAAAAAAGCAAAGCATGTCCTGGAAACGGCCATCTTCCCCTCCAATAAAGAAATATAGAGTGTTTCCGACAGCAGGTAAAGTTATGGCCTCAGTTTTCTGGGATGCAGAAGGAATCCTATTTATTGATTATCTGCTCAAAGGAAAAACCATTACAGGTGCCTATTACACCGATTTGATACCAAAAGTGCGTCAAGCAATCAAAGAAAAACGTCGAGGAAAATTGAGTACGGGAGTGCTTTTTCGCCATGATAATGCTCCGGCTCATCGATCACTCTGGCCAAGCTGGTTTTGAGATCTTTGATCATCCGCCCTACTCGCCAGACACTTGGTTCCGAAACTAAAGGACCACATTCGCGGAACTAAATTTGACGACAACAACGCGGTCATGGGTGCCGTAGAGGAGTTTTTTGAGGCTCAAGAAAAATTGTTTTTTTATGATGGATTAAAAAACTTGAAAAACGGTATAATAAATGTATAGAACAAGAAGGAAATTAGGGTAAGGTTGCGATTATTGGACCACTTAACTTTGGATGACCATAACAGCTGAAGTATTATAATAAGAGGAATAGTGAACAATAATTTTGATAAGTATTGTATAAAAGAACATGTACGCGTCAATTTAGATTTTTTTTCATAAGAAAAAAAAATAAAAAAAACCGGTTTCGCAACGGTTGCTTTGTTTGAACCACTGTTTCTTTGATTGGACCAGTTAGTTGCTATAATTGGACTTCGGTAATTTTCTGTAGCGGTCCAATTAACGCACCCATTGGAATTCAAACAAATAAAATACAATTTAATAATTAATTCAGTGCTTTATTAACGATGCGTGTTTAACATATGAACACCGTTACAAAACTTAAAATTCTGAGAAAAGTTTTTACAACTCCTAAAAATAAAAAAAACCAAGACGAAACTCTTCAATACAATTAAATAATTATACATTTTTGGAATGCTCTCTTCGTGCCTTGCGTAATATTCGCCACCTTTTTCCATGCTACAACAAAATATACCAATTAAAACTTCAATTTTAAAAGTTTCTATGATTGGACCAGTCCAATCAAAGATCCTCCCCCTGGTCCAATGATGGCAATTTACTACGCAAACACAAACAATTTTTTGAAAATAGAACAATATTTATAGAAGAACATAGACTAGAAAATTGGTTGAGCAGATAAATGAAGTACGCAATTAATGAAAAACCTACATTCAACACCTCTAAAAACTGTACTTTCATGGTATAGAAATTTTACATCGGGAGCGCCCGAAACACTCCCCCTTCCCCAACGAAGGACGCGGGCGAACTGGCGGGAGCGGGGGTGCGTACCGGTACAAATAGGTAGCGTTTAGACGCCATGGTGGATTTTTAAATTAGTTCATTTCCGAGAAACCAAAGCGGTTCAATCAAAGAGCCGGTCCAATGATCGCAACCTTACCCTATGTTGAAAAGTAAAAAAAAAAACATTATATTCGTTTGTTTTTGACCCTATTTCTAAGGACTTTTTGATTCACCCTCGTATAACTCTGGGAACAGACGCGCCGTCACCTTTTTAATCATAAATCCTTAGACCAGCTTCTTCCACTACACTCCATCCAACGTAGGGCAGTTAGTAGGTATTTGGCACGTCATACCGCAGCCTAGCTAAGATGCAGTCTTAGAAAGGTATTAAGGGCATCGTCAACTTCGGAACCCTATATATTGCGCGTGGCCCGACACGCACTTGGCCGGTTTTTTTTACAAATGTTACCTTTAGTTTCCTTGCTGCTTCGTGTTAGTAATTCGGCTCGCTTTTGGATTCGTGAATTCGTTTCTCTTTCATCTTGTTAAGAGTCCCCTGTACGCACGGCGTTTGTCCAATTTTCACAAACTTACATATACGTACCAAAGTTCAACTTAATCGGTCTAGTAGTTTCGGAGAAAAACGACGGTGACAGACGGACGGACCGACTTTTTAAACGCATGATAGACGATTTATGATATCTAGACTGTAATAATTTTAAGAAAATAAAAACCGCCTTCAAACTTCGACAGACTGCAATGTCAATGTCAAGTTCACTGTATGATTATCATTTATTTGGGTCGGTTCACTTGACACCGACTTCGCAGTCTGTCGAAGTTTGAAGGCATTGTTTTTTTTGGCAACAGTTTCCAAACATTTCTATAGAAATACATAAGTAACTCTGAAGTCTTCAATATTGACACCAAAATTATGTACGTGCTAGCAAATATTCAGGAGTTCCCTCATTTTATCATGGATCCCATCATCAAAACTGAATCAAATTAATATGGGACCAACTTGGAAGTACCGCCATTCGAACAAAAAAAGAATCATCGAAATCGGTTCACGTTTACTATTTATTTTAGGTGAACGTACATAATAGTATAAAAAAAAAAGATTCCGACTATTGAAGCGACCTACAAGTAGTTTTCTTCTAATAGAACACTCTGGCTGTGCATACAATTCGTTTATATTTAAACCTGTGTCATAGTGTTTTTTTAGAAAAATAAGATGCACCTTTTGTCACTTCATAACTTATTAAAAATCTCTTCTATGTATACAAATAGTATAGGTAATTTCCTTTATTAAATAAGAAATTATCAGAACCGACGAATTGAGAACTTCCTCCTTTTTTGAGGTCGTTTAAAAATTATTGATATATAGATTATTCCTTTTTTATAATATTTTTAATAGAGATCGAAGAATCGGAGTAAAATAATAAATCAAGACGACAATAATTTGATATTTTCTTAGCCACATAAGTATGACAAGTGGAATATAACCCTTATTCGAATTTTGAATATTGCTGTTGTTATGTTGGCTACTATTGGTTGGCGTCTGATGCCAAGATTGGTGCAAAGCTTGGCTAAACTCACAGCACCTTGCATCCTTTTTTCTTGGGAGTCGACTTTCAAGAGGAAAAAAGATGCAAGGTGCTCTAAGCACTCGCGCGATTCGGAGCGTTGCTATGACGATACGATTTTCCCGCGCGCGGGACTCAGTCCAGTTCAGTCTCGGGTCTCGCTCGAATTAAAATGGACGCACGAGTAATATCAATAGCCAAGTTTAATGGGAACGCGGACTGGGTCCGCTTTGAAGACAATTTTTTCGTCGCGGCTCGAAAGCTTTTCATTAGACTTCAAGTGTATAGATAGTGTAATTTTGTTTAAGAACACGGTGAGGGAGGTGTCGGTTATGCATGTGTTGAAGGAGAACGAAACAATTATCACTGCATAGCACAGCTACATAGTAGGTATAAAACATAGTCGCTTCCTTCCTGCTGGCTGTCGCTATGTATGCTTAGATCTTTAAACTACGGATTCTTCTGCGTTTTTTTTTTTAAATAGATATAGCGATTCAAGAGGAAGGCTTTAGTATATAATTTGTTATAGTTTAACGCACAATTCCCGCGGGAACGCTATAAGTGCTATAACCAAATTCCACGCGGACGAAGTCGCGGGCAGAAGCTAGCGCATGTTTTCGTATGTGTATGGAACGGATTGATCAGAGAGTTGTATAAGACAGCTATCAAGCAAAAATCTGACACGTCCAAAAGTAAACTATACAATGATTTCACTTGCTGCTCAGTAATTAGAAATAGTTTGTTTCGTACTTACACCCTATGAATTCTGCCCGCATAAGTTATTTTTGTCCTCTAGTGTTAAAGTGTTCTGTTACTAAAGACTAAAGCTAACTACCAATACTATTTTTGTGAGTTTCACGAATGTAAGAACTTTCCGAGATGCGGTCTGACAAGGCAGTTTTCTATTCCATATTTTAATCCTCTGCTTCAATCTGAATTCATTGGTTACTTTTTTATAGATATGCGGATGCGGCGCCATATGGTCTGTACGGAAATATAAAGGCGTCGATGCGCAAGTGGCGGCGTAGTGCTTTGCCCCCCGTGCCGCGCTCTGTGCGGGAGTTCGGGGAGGCACTGAGCGCCCAACAGGGCAGCATATACTATGCCACTGTCGCCGCTGCAGATGGCGCCGTCGCGGTAATAATGGCCATGCCAGGGTGGCAAGAGTGACTCTTGAACGCCGGCACCATTGTTGTTGACGCCACCTTTAAATGCGTTCCGGCGGGCACTCACACCGCCCAGCTGCTGACCATCCATTCGATCGTCGGGGAGTCCATCTACCACCCTGTAGTGGTATTGATGAACTCCCGGCGGAAGAATTTGTATGAGGCAGTCCTGGGCCTCATTTAGCGCGACGCCAGCGCCGGTGGCGCACCCTTGCATGCCGAACATATAGTCACAGACTATGAGCCGGCCCTGCAAGGTGCGCTGCGCCGGGTAACTGGCCAAAACGTATCTGGATGCTATTTTAATTTCCTGCAGGTGAGTGTTTTTTTATAAATAATTTAATTTTTAATTTTCTACACTATACAAAATTAATG
Organism: Aethes cnicana; assembly: GCA_963971205.1. Classification (NCBI taxonomy): domain Eukaryota; kingdom Metazoa; phylum Arthropoda; class Insecta; order Lepidoptera; family Tortricidae; genus Aethes; species Aethes cnicana. Next base: position 6,742,736 of record OZ020289.1, on the reverse strand, counting down.
TATTTAGAGTTCCGAGCCTTCGCTTGACCCAACTTGAGATTACGATCGGCTTTTCCCCAAGTAATTTGTCCTACAAGCTCCCTATAACCTATGTTCGACCCTTCCGAGTGGCAACACCGGCGTGACGTCACCGTGGAACTGGCACCAATGCGCGCCGGCTAGCTGCTTCTTCAGTACGCTTTGACTTTTCCCCAAGTAACGACGTGCGCTCGTTCGCAAAGCGATTTATAGTGTTGAAACAAGTCAGTTCTACAAGTTCAACAAGAAGGTAAGTGTTCTTTTTCTATTTCAGACTTACGAGACAATGTCATAAGTACATTGTCTTTAACATATTCGAACAGCGTGCATCCCATACCTGTTCTTATCCCTTCCACACTGGCCCTGCGCAAATCGCAATATGCCAGCTACGCAATGCTCGAATAGGCAAGCTTCCAGTTTGCTGAAGTCGAGGATCCAAGGGAATGACCGACTCGCATGATCAGTCGGCCCGACGGACCAAATGGCCCGACGGATCGGATCAACTGGCCCGACGGCGTAAAGTCCCGACGGATCAATCATCCGACGGATCGTTAGGTCCTGGCCCGACGGCTAAATCGGCCCGACGGACCAATGGCCTGTAAAGTTCCTTGCAGGGTCCACCCGATCCACCGATACCATGTACATCAGCAGCCCTGTTAACATGCATTCATCTTTCAGGATGCCGTCCATTCGGGAGATCCTCCTGGTCTCGGCCACCTCCGCGTCATCCTCGAAGGGCCAAATCGACAGACTCCATGACGCCGTGCTACCATTCATGCCGATAGATTGGAAAGACTGGCCCATCGAAGAAATCGACATCCACGGAATCTTAGGAGATCCACCAGAGCCAAAGATCATCAACAAGCTGCGGCTCGCCATCCCCACGGTAGATATTGCGAAGGCATTTGGGCTGAAGGAGCTATCGGAGAAAAGCTACAAAATCATTGAACTAAAAATGTTGAACTGGCCCTTCACCAGAGCTCTCATTGCATCTTTTTTTCTCTTGGGAGTCGACTTTTAAGAGGAAAAAAGATGCAAGGTGCTGTAAGCACTCGCGCGATTCGGAGCGTTGCTATGACGATACGATTTTCCCGCGTGCGGGACTCAGTTCAGTTCAGTCTCGGGTCTCGCTCGAATTAAAATGGACGCATGAGTAATATCGATAGCCAAGTTTAGGGGGAACGCGGACTGGGTCCGCTTTGAAGACAATATTTTCGTCGCGGCTCGAAAGAAGGGCCGCAAAATAACTTATCGATGTGGCAGCGAGGGCTGCCGGGGGCGATTCATTAAAACAGGAGGCGTGCCAGGCCTATTGTCCGAGCCTCACTGCCACGAGCCCCAGCCGTGGCTTGCCTCCAGGTACGTGACTCATTTCTTACTAGTACGAGAATTTTTGATGTTCGCTGCAAACTAGGCAAGTCGAGCAAAAGGTTAACAGCTGTATCATTCTCTTCTAGAAATCATTTACTTATCCTTCTTTAACCAAATTTAATATAATAATTATCGATAGTAATGATAACTAGAAAACCAATGATCTTTCTAGAGCGGCAGAGGCGGCGGGAACGCCAATTTGCTAGTATTATCGTGGGCATCGTTAACTTCGGAATTCTAAATTGCTCGTGGCCCGACACGCACTTGGCCGATTTTTAATGTTCCTTGAGTTCGAAGGAGGATGAAGATTTTTTTCTTAGTAGGTAACCAACCATTCTTCTAATTACAGGAGCCAGTTATATCAAAATTTGAAACGGCGCGCCATGCAGGAAGCCACCACGCTCCTCCGAATATATGAAGAGGAAGCGCGAAGGTGCGTATAAGTTAAATGTTACCTTCAAATAAAGATTAGCTGACCCTAGAGACATCAACATAACTACATTGTCTACATTATACATTATGTGCCTCTAGCGCTAGCCGGAAAAAGGCCGGAAAGCTTCCGGAAAGTGAGTGAAGTAGCTATAAAGGGCGCTACAGACAACCCTACTTGCATTAGCATATTGGTACGTATTTTCTAATGTTAGTTTGCTCCATGAGTCCATATATTTTGACATATTCTGTTAGGCACTGTTCGTCCATATGTTATTACTTATTATAGGTCAATGGTCCAGCCAGTCCAGTCTATTAGAGAAATGTGTGTCCAGTTTCCGTCAGTGCGATAATTTTGATATAATACCTACATACAACCAGTTAAATTACAGAAATCTACAAACTAAAGTGAATAAATAATAAAGCGTGGCGTCGTGGCGCGATCATCGGGTGCACAGCTACATAGTAGGTACAAAACATAGTCGCTTCCTTCCTTCTGGCTGTCCCTATGTATGCTTAGATCTTTAAACTACGGAGCCTTCTGCGTTTTTTTTAAATAGATATAGCGATTCAAGAGGAAGGCTTTAGTATATAATTTGTTATAGTTTAACGCACAATTCCCGCGGGAACGCTATAAGTGCTATAACCAAATTCCACGCGGACGAAGTCGCGGGCAGAAGCTAGCGCATGTTTTCGTATGTGTATGGAATGGATTGATCAGAGAGTTGTATAAGAAAGCTAACAAGCAAAAATCTGACACGTCTAAAAAATAAACTATACAATGATTTCACTTGCTGCTTGAAATAGTTTGTTTCGTACCTACACCCTATGAATTCTGCCCGCATAAGTTATTTTTTGTCCTCTAGTGTTAAAGTGTTCTGTTACTAAAGACTAAAGCTAACTACCAATACTATTTTTGTGAGTTTCACGAATGTAAGAACTTTCCGAGATGCGGTCTGACAAGGCAGTTTTCTATTCCATATTTTAATCCTCTGCTTCAATCTGAATTCATTGGTTACTTTTTTATAGATATGCGGATGCGGCGCCATATGGTCTGTACGGAAATATAAAGGCGTCGATGCGCAAGTGGCGGCGTAGTGCTTTGCCCCCCGTGCCGCGCTCTGTGCGGGAGTTCGGGGAGGCACTGAGCTCCCAACAGAGCAGCATATATTATGCCACTGTCGCCGCTGCAGATGGCGCCGTCGCGGTAATAATGGCCATGCCAGGGTGGCAAGAGTGTCTCTTGAACGCCGGCACCATTGTGGTTGACGCCACCTTTAAATGCATTCCGGCGGGCACCCACGCCGCCCAGCTGCTGACCATCCATTCGATCGTCGGGGAGTCCATCTACCACCCTGTAGTGGTATTGATGAACTCCCGGCGGAAGAATTTGTATGAGGCAGCCCTGGGTCTCATTTAGCGCGACGCCAGCGCCGGTGGCGCACCCTTGCATGCCGAACATATAGTCACAGACTATGAGCCGGCCCTGCAAGGTGCGCTGCGCCGGGTAACTGGCCAAAACGTATCTGGATGCTATTTTCATTTTCTGCAGGTGTGTTTTTTGTATAAATAATTGAATATACAAAATTAATGTATTTAGAGGTCCGAGCCTTCGCTTGACTCACCTTGAGATTACGATCGGCTTTTCCCCAAGTAATTTGTCCTACAAGCTCCCTATAACCTATGTTCGACCCTTCCGAGTGGCAACACCGGCGTCACCGTGGAACTGGCACTAATGCGCGCCGGCTAGCTGCTTCTTCAGTACGCTTTGACTTTTCCCCAAGTAACGACGTGCGCTCGTTCGCAAAGCGATTTATAGTGTTGAAACAAGTCAGTTCTACAAGTTCAACAAGAAGGTAAGTGTTATTTTCCTATTTCAGACTTACGAGACAATGTCATAAGTACATTGTCTTTAACATATTCAGCGTAACAGCGTGCATCCCACACCTGTTCTTATTCCTTCCACACTGGCCCTGCGCAAATCGCAATATGCCAGCTACGCAATGCTCGAATAGGCAAGCTTCCAGTTTGCTGAAGTCGAGGATCCAAGGGAATGACTGACTCGCATGATCAGTCGGCCCGACGGATCGGATCAACTGGCCCGACGGCCTAAAGTCCCGACGGATCAACCATCCGACGGATCGTTGGGTCCTGGCCCGACGGCTAAATCGGCCCGACGGACCAAAGGCCTGTAAAGTTCCTTGCAGGGTCCACCCGATCCACCGATACCATGTACATCAGCAGCCCTGTTAACATGCATTCATCTTACAGGATGCCGTCCATTCGGGAGATCCTTCTGTTCTCGGCCACCTCCGCGTCATCCTCGAAGGGCCAAATCGACAGACTCCATGACGCCGTGCTACCATTCATGCCGATAGATTGGAAAGACTGGCCCATCGAAGAAACCGACATCCACGGAATCTTAGGAGATCCACCAGACCCAAAGATCATCAACAAGCTGCGGTTCGCCATCCCCACGGTAGATATTGCGAAGGCATTTGGGCTGAAGGAGCTATCGGAGAAAAGCTACAAAAATATTAAACTAAAAATGTTGAACTGGCCCTTCACCAGAGCTCTTATGCCCCATTCTTTGGCTGAAAAAATCCACGGTCCAAATATTGAAAACGTGGTAAACACGGTCAGAGAAATGAAACCACAGCTACTCAGCAGAGAAGACGCGGACAGAGTCCTGAAGGGCACCTCACCCTCAAATTCTAAGAGGAGCTCGCATTCTCCGATACGAGGATCACCAACGAAACGGCTCAGGACTCCGGCCCCGAACGAGATCGCCAGTTCTGCTGCCCACAACTCGATAGCCGCAGCACTTCAGAAACAAAACGAAATGTTTAGCACATTGATGGACCAAATTATGGCCTCCGATAACAACACTGTTGACCGCGTGGTACAGGCTATTAAGCAGAAAGCTAGCAGCAATCACGCAGAAGAACCGGTGGTCGCCGAGGCCGACTCATCCTTCTCTGATATCCCGGTGGACTCTGAGGATGACAGTGAGGATGAAGCTCCACAAAGCATAAGTACGCCACCAACTGAAGATAGGAGCAATGTAGATGCCATCGCGGGGCTATACTTTGATACAGCCACCACGGAAGCTGAGCCTTCGGTGCCACCAGCATCCGAAGAAATGGTAGCTAGAGGCCAGAAATGCCAGCGCCTGAGCTTCGACGCCTGGCACAACCTGCGGTACAGAGAAGCAGAAAAGACCCTACATGGAACCCCAGTCTTCACTTACCTAAAAACCAATCCGCAATTAAGTGGAATCACACCAAAGTGGTGCAATTCCGACATCCTATTAAAAATGGACAAAACACTTGGAGTACTCACGCACGCATTCCTATTAGAAAGGCAAGCCTTAGAGGAAGGCCTCCAGCAAGTGGCCCGAGACGCGAAAGACCCGCAAGTGATATCGTCTATGCAGAACATCTTGTCGAAAGACTCGAACTACAGGCGTATATCAGACCAGTCACTGCAATATGTCTGCGGTCGACGAGCGGAGGTATTGTCAGCCAGACGAGCCTTCTACGCACCATCTGACGCGGCGTTGGACTCCGTCATGCAAAGCATTCCACCGTCCACGTTCCACCTATATGACGAAGGAAAGCTAACAGAGGCATTCAAGCAATATGGGGGATTCGAAAAATTCTTTACCCCCAAAAAACGGTACAAGCCTAAAGCAAAGGCCCAACCCAAAAAGCCGTTTGCCCAGACTAAGCCGCGGCCGACGCAAGGCCCTGGAAAATCAGCATCGCAGCAGTCTGGTCGTAGGAAGAATCGAGACAAAAATCACAGTCCAAAAAAAGAAACAGTACGACAGAAAATATGCGTGGAACTCCCGATTAAACGGGAGTCCCTCGGCCAGTGCGATCTCCTCCACTGCGGCCAGCGCCCGCGGCGCGTGCTGTAACGATAAAGATGCAAGGTGCTGTAACCACTCGCGCGATTCGGAGCGTTGCTATGACGATACGATTTTCCCGCGCGCGGGACTCAGTTCAGTTCAGTCTCGGGTCTCGCTCGAATTAAAATGGACGCACGAGTAATATCGATAGCCAAGTTCAAGGTGAACTGGGTCCGCTTTGAAGACAATTTTTTCGTCGCGGCTCGAAAGAAGGGCCGCAAAATAACTTATCGATGTGGCAACGAGAGCTGCCAGGCGCGATTCATTGAAACAGGAGGCGTGCCAGGCCTATTATCCGAGCCTCACTGCCACGAGCCCCACCCGTGGCTTGCCTCCAGGTACGTGACTCATTGCTTACTAAGTACGAGAGTTTTTGATGTTCGCTGCAAACTAGGCAAGTCGAGCAAAAGGTCAACACAGCTGTATCATTCTCTTCTAGAAACCATTTACCAACCCTTCTTTAACCAAATTTAATATAATAATTATCTATAGTAATGATAACTAGAAAACCAATGATCTTTCTAGAGCGGCAGAGGCGGCGGGAACGCCAATTTGCTAGTATTATCGTGGGCATCGTTAACTTCGGAATTCTACATTGCTCGTGGCCCGACACGCACTTGGCCGATTTTTAATGTTCCTTGAGTTCGAAGGAGGATGAAGATTTTTTTCTTAGTAGGTAACCAACCATTTCTTCTAATTACAGGAGCCAGTTATATCAAAATTTGAAACGGCGCGCCATGCAGGAATCCACCACGCTCCTCCGAATCTATGAAGAGGAAGCGCGAAGGTGCGTATAAGTTAAATGTTACCTTCAAATAAAGATTAGCTCACCCTAGAGACATCAACATTGTCTAAATTATACATTTTGTGCCTCTAGCGCTAGCCGGAAAAAGGCCGGAAAGCTTCCGGAACGTGAGTGAAGTAGCTGTAAAGGGCGCTACAGACGACCCTACTTGCATTAGCATATTGGAACCAATGACCAAGGAAACTAATGGACAAGCAATGTGGTTCTATTTATTCAATCAATTATACAAATACCATTCAATTCGGCATCGAACTACCCAGATATGAAGTTGTCTCTTTTTAACACATTTACATTTCCCTTGCAAAAAAGAGACAACACTATAATGGGAATATTTGGATTTTGACGTTTGTATAAATACCTAATGCGGCATTGGCAGCCATATTGTGTTACACATTTTGAGAGTAATTTGTGTGTCAACGCGCCGTGGTTGTTCAAAACAATTTTCGATAACTAGTGATTCTTGGAGCTTTTCATTCCTCAAATTGCATTTGAATGTGACGGGACATCGAACAATTATGCCCAAGTGTAGTGTCTTAGCGAAGTGTAGCGTCGAAGCGAAAATCAAAAATGTTTAACACTGCACCGGTAAGTCGTAAGTTTTTTGTCGAAATAATAGTCAGTTTAAACATTACGAGGATTTTGAAGCATATTTCATATTATAATTAATGCATAGATAAATATTACTTTATAGCGCGTGATTTAAATAATTCGCGCCTTGAAACGGTCCGACCTCATCGCTCCTGCCTTACCAATCAGAGCGCCGCCGCGCCCGCGTCGACCAATGAGAGCGTCTTTCAAGCGACGCAACGTCAAGGCGCATGCGCGCCGACGCGTTCCCGCCGTGTAACCGTCCGACCGTCTCGGTACGAGTTGTAAAAAGCGTATACTCACTGTTTGTTTTATGATCTAGTTATGTGCCTGTAACCTCTACCGTGTTTAAGACAATATACATCCTTGTGCCAAGTGTTTCGTTCATTTACTTACCAAACCTGCCCAGTTGCCTACTCGCCCTGAACCCTGAACTAGTCGTGCTATAACTTAATATATCTAATACAAGGGAGACGTATTTGTCATATTTTCATATTAAAAGATTCGCTGTAGTGAACAGCTAGTGTTGTCCTTTAATAATATCGAAACAGAAAGCCGAGATTAATCTTTGCTGATAGGAAATTAGGAAATTCTAGTGTGAGCCAATTTTGTAACATAAACGGATTTTATTTATACTTATAATATATTATATTTTCTATTTATAATTATTCGATTATTTAATTTTTCATACGACTTGCTTATAGGTTACCAAGAAGTATCTATACCAAGAAGAAGTGGTTGGAAGCTATCGGAACTGAAAATATAAGGCCGCATATTAAAGATATTTTTATATGCTCCCTACATTTTGTAGAAAATTGCTTCAATAGAACATTAGATGTAGTCAGACTGAGAGATGGTGCAGTATCATCACAACATCTACTGGTAAGTTCTCTGCTTGTGTCATGTATTAATATTTTTGACAGAAAGTTAAATGCTAATGATAGTAATGATTAGGTACTTAAATATAAGAAAGTAAAAAGTCTTGTTACAATGTTTTTTTTATTAATATTAGATGCCCTTTTACCTTTGCCTCTCTGAATTTTAATGGCAACATTCCGCTTTGTCACTGTCAGATTTGACTTTTCGTTTTGACGTATACGACATCTCCGGTTTTTCGGACATCTTGTCGAGAGATCAACGCTCGAGCGAGCGGGCATGTGGCCTATTTTTCAAGTTCATATGTGATATTCAAAGGGGTAAGTTTTGCTCTATTTTTGAAGTTTTTCCTTGCCACTACGGCTAGATTTCATGGAATTATTCTTTTCAGAATTCCTGATTTTCATTCCCCAGTACCCTATTCCACCGTCGCTTTCTGGGTTGCCGAGTTTAAAAGAGGCAGATCTAGCTGCGAAGACGACCCCCGCTCCGGCCGGCCATCTACCTCAGTTAACGCAAAAACCGTTGAAAAAATTGAGAAAATGGTTTTGGACGACCGGCGACTAACAATTAAATACATAGCCGAGACTCTAAAGATTTCGTTTGGTAGCGTACATTCAATACTAACCGATGTTTTGGGTTTTAAAAAAGTGTCAGCAAGATGGGTTCCGCGAATGTTGAACAAAGACTTGCGTTTAGAAGTTTCGAAGCGGAATCTAAAGAAAATCATGCATGACCCGGACACTTTTTAATCGTCGTTTCCTAACAACGGACGAAACATGGGTTCACCATTTTGACCCTGACACAAAAAAGCAAAGCATGTCCTGGAAACGGCCCTCCAATAAAGAAATATAGAGTGTTTCCGTCACCAGGTAAAGTTATGGCCTCAGTTTTCTGGGATGCAGAAGGAATCCTATTTATTGATTATCTGCCCAAAGGAAACACCATTACACCGATTGATGTGCCTATTACACCGATTTGATACCAAAAGTGCGTCAAGCAATCAAAGAAAAACGTCGAGGAAAATTGAGTACGGGAGTGCTTTTTCGCCATGATAATGCTCCGGCTCATCGATCACTCTGGCCAAGCTGGTTTTGAGATCTTTGATCATCCGCCCTACTCGCCAGACACTTGTTTCCGAAACTAAAGGAGCACATTCGCGGAACTAAATTTGACGACAACAACGCGGTCATGGGTGCCGTAGAGGGGTTTTTGAGGCTCAAGAAAAATTGTTTTTTTATGATGGATTAAAAAAACTTGAAAAACGGTATAATATACGGTATAATAAATGTATAGAACAAGAAGAAAATTATGTTAAAAAGTAGAAAAAAACATTATATTCGTTTGTTTTTGACCCTATTTCTAAGGACTTTTTGATTCACCCTCGTATAACTCTGGGAACAGACGCGCCGTCACCTTTTTAATCATAAATCCTTAGACCAGCTTCTTCCACTACACTCCATCCAACGTAGGGCAGTTAGTTTTTGGCACGTCATACCGCAGCCTAGCTAAGATGCAGTCTTAGAAAGGTACTAAGGGCATCGTCAACTTCGGAACCCTATATATTGCGCGTGGCCCGACACGCACTTGGCCGGTTTTTTTTACAAATGTTACCTTTAGTTTCCTTGCTGCTTCGTGTTAGTAATTCGGCTCGCTTTTGGATTCGTGAATTCGTTTCTCTTTCATCTTGTTAAGAGTCCCCTGTACGCACGGCGTTTGTCCAATTTTCACAAACTTACATATACGTACCAAATTTCAACTTAATCGGTCTAGTAGTTTCGGAGAAAACCGACTGTGATAGACGGACGGACCGACTTTTTAAACGCATGATAGACGATTTATGATATCTAGACTGTAATAATTTTAAGAAAATAAAAACCGCCTTCAAACTTCGACAGACTGCACTGTCAATATCAAGTTCACTTGACACCGACTTCGCAGTCTGTCGAAGTTTGATGGCATTGTTTTTTTTCGGCAACAGTTTCCAAACATTTCTATAGAAATACATAAGCAACTTCAATATTGACACCAAAATTATGTACGTGCTAGCAAATTTTCAGGAGTTCCCTCATTTTATCATGGATCCCATCATCAAAACTGAAACAAATTAATATGGGACCAACTTGGAAGTACCACCATTCGAACAAAAATAAAAACCGCCTTCAAACTCCGACAGACTGTGAAGTCAATGTCAAGTTCACTATATGATTATCATTTCTTTGGGTCGGTTCAATTGACACCGACTTCGCAGTCTGTCGGAGTTTGAAGGCGGTTTTTATTTTTTATTTAAAAATTTTTTTTCGGCTACAGTTGCCAAATGTAAATATGAACTTCTATAGTAATCTATAGAAGTTCATAAGTGACTCTGAAGTCCTCGAAATTGACACCAAAATCATCTACGTGCTAGCAAATTTCGAGGAGTTCCCTCATTTTCTCATGGATCCCATCATCAGAACTGAACCAAATTAATATGGAACCAACTTGGAAGTACTACCTTTCGAACAAAAAAAGAATCATCGAAATCGGTTTACGTTTACTATTTATTTTTGGTGAACATACATAAAAAAAAAAAAAAAGATTCCGACGAATTGAGAACCTCCTCCTTTTTTTGAAGTCGGTTAAAAAAAGAATCATCGAAATCGGTTCACGTTTACTATTTATTTTAGGTGAACGTACATAATAGTACAAAAAAAAAGATTCCGACTATTGAACCGACCTACAAGTAGTTTTCTTCTAATAGAACAATCTGGCTGTGTATACAATTCTTTTATATTTAAACCTGTGTCATAGTGTTTTTTTTAGAAAAATAAGATGCACCTTTTGTCACTTCATAACTTATTAAAAATCTCTTCTATGTATACAAATATTATAGGTAATTTTCCTTTATTAAATAAGAAATTATCAGAACCGACGAATTGAGAACTTCTTCCTTTTTTGAGGTCGTTTAAAAATTATTGATATATAGATTATTCCTTTTTTTATAATGTTTTTAATAGAGATCGAAGAATCGGAGTTAAATAATAAATCAAGCCGACAATAATTTGATATTTTCTTAGCCACATAAGTATGACAAGTGGAATATCACCCTTATTCGAATTTTGAATATTGCTGTTGTTATGTTGGCTACTATTGGTTGGCGTCTGATGCCAAGATTGGTGCAAAGCTTGGCTAAACTCACAGCACCTTGCATCCTTTTTTCTCTTGGGAGTCGACTTTCAAGAGGAAAAAAGATGCAAGGTGCTGTAAGCACTCGCGCGATTCGGAGCGTTGCTATGACGATACGATTTTCCCGCGCGCGGGACTCAGTTCAGTTCAGTCTCGGGTCTCGCTCGAATTAAAATGGACGCACGAGTAATATCAATAGCCAAGTTTAATGGGAACGCGGAATGGGTCCGCTTTGAAGACATTTTTTTCGTGGTGACTTCCTGCATGGCGCGCCGTTTAAAATTTAGTAGCGCTAGAGGCAGAGAATGTATAATGTAGAAAATGTAGTTATGTTGATGTCTCTAGGTTGAGCTTATCTTTATTTGAAGGTAACATTTAACTTATACGCACCTTCGCGCTTCCTCTTCATAGATTCGGAGGAGCGTGGTGGCTTCCTGCATGGCGCGCCGTTTCAAATTTTGATATAACTGGCTCCTGTAATTAGAAGAATGGTTGGTTACCTACTAAGAAAAAAAACATCATCCTCCTTCGAACTCAAGGAACATTAAAAATCGGCCAAGTGCGTGTCGGGCCACGAGCAATGTAGAATTCCGAAGTTAACGATGCCCACGATAATACTAGCACATTGGCGTTCCCGCCGCCTCTGCCACTCTAGAAAGATCATTGGTTTTCTAGTTATCATTACTATAGATAATTATTATATTAAATTTGGTTAAAGAAGGGTTAGTAAATGGTTTCTAGAAGAGAATGATACAGCTGTTAACCTTTTGCTCGACTTGCCTAGTTTGCAGCGAACATCAAAAATTCTCGTACTTATTAAGCAATGAGTCACGTACCTGGAGGCAAGCCACGGCTGGGGCTCGTGGCAGTGAGGCTCGGATAATAGGCCTGGCTCGCCTCCTGTTTCAATGAATCGCGCCCGGCAGCCCTCGCTGCCACATCGATAAGTTATTTTGCGGCCCTTCTTTCGAGCCGCGACGAAAAAATTGTCTTCAAAGCGGACCCACTCCGCGTTCCCCTTAAACTTGGCTATCGATATTACTCGTGCGTCCATTTTAATTCGAGCGAGACCCTAGACTGAACTGAACAGAGTCGGGAAAATCGTATCGTCATAGCAACGCTCCGAATCGCGCGAGTGCTTACAGCACCTTGCATCTTTTTTCCTCTTGAAAGTCGACTCCCAAGAGAAAAAAAGATGCAATGAGAGCTGTGATGAAGGGCCAGTTCAACATTTTTAGTTTAATGTTTTTGTAGCTTTTCTCCGATAGCTCCTTCAGCCCAAATGCCTTCGCAATATCTACCGTGGGGATGGCGAACCGCAGCTTGTTGATGATCTTTGGGTCTGGTGGATCTCCTAAGATTCCGTGGATGTCGGTTTCTTCGATGGGCCAGTCTTTCCAATCTATCGGCATGAATGGTAGCACGGCGTCATGGAGTCTGTCGATTTGGCCCTTCGAGGATGACGCGGAGGTGGCCGAGAACAGGAGGATCTCCCGAATGGACGGCATCCTGAAAGATGAATGCATGTTAACAGGGCTGCTGATGTACATGGTATCGGTGGATCGGGTGGACCCTGCAAGGAACTTTACAGGCCTTTGGTCCGTCGGGCCGATTTAGCCGTCGGGCCAGGACCCAACGATCCGTCGGATGGTTGATCCGTCGGGACTTTAGGCCGTCGGGCTAGTTGATCCGATCCGTCGGGCCATTTGGTCCGTCGGGCCGACTGATCATGCGAGTCAGTCATTCCCTTGGATCCTCGACTTCAGCAAACTGGAAGCTTGCCTATTCGAGCATTGCGTAGCTGGCATATTGCGATTTGCGCAGTTCCAGTGTGGAAGGAATAAGAACAGGTGTGGGATGCACGCTGTTACGCTGAATATGTTAAAGACAATGTACTTATGACATTGTCTCGTAAGTCTGAAATAGAAAAATAACACTTACCTTCTTGTTGAACTTGTAGAACTGACTTGTTTCAACACTATAAATCGCTTTGCGAACGAGCGCACGTCGTTACTTGGGGAAAAGTCAAAGCGTACTGAAGAAGCAGCTAGCCGGCGCGCATTGGTGCCAGTTCCACGGTGACGTCACGCCGGTGTTGCCACTCGGAAGGGTCGAACATAGGTTATAGGGAGTTTGTAGGACAAATTACTTGGGGAAAAGCCGATCGTAATCTCAAGGTGAGTCAAGCGAAGGCTCGGACCTCTTAATACATTAATTTTGCATATTCAATTATTTATAAAAAAAACACTCACCTGCAGAAAATGAAAATAGCATCCAGATACGTTTTGGCCAGTTACCCGGCGCAGCGCACCTTGCAGGGCCGGCTCATAGTCTGTGACTATATGTTCGGCATGCAAGGGTGCGCCACCGGCGCTGGCGTCGCGCTAAATGAGGCCCAGGGCTGCCTCATACAAATTCTGCCGCCGGGAGTTCATCAATACCACTACAGGGTGGTAGATGGACTACCCGACGATCGAATGGATGGTCAGCAGCTGGGCGGCGTGAGTGCCCGCCGGAACGCATTTAAAGGTGGCGTCAACCACAATGGTGCCGGCGTTCAAGAGGCACTCTTGCCACCCTGGCATGGCCATTATTACCGCGACGGCGCCATCTGCAGCGGCAACAGAGGCATAGTATATGCTGCCCTGTTGGGCGCTCAGTGCCTCCCCGAACTCCCGCATAGAGCGCGGCACGGGGGGCAAAGCACTACGGCTCCACTTGCGCATCGACGCCTTTATATTTCCGTACAGACGATATGGCGCCGCATCCGCATATCTATAAAAAAGAAACCAATGAATCCAGAGTGAAGCAGAGGATTAAAATATGGAATAGAAAACTGCCTTGTCAGACCGCATCTCGGAAAGTTCTTACATTCGTGAAACTCACAAAAATAGTATTGGTAGTTAGGTTTAGTCTTTAGTAACAGAACACTTTAACACTACAGGCCAAAAACAGCTTATGCGGGCAGAATTCAAAGGGTGTTGGTACGAAACAAACTATTTCTAATTACTAAGCAGCAAGTGAAATCATTTTATAGTTTATTTTTTGGACGTGTCAGATTTTTGCTTGTTAGCTTTCTTATACAACTCTCTGATCAATCCATTCCATACACATACGAAAACATGCGCTAGCTTCTGCCCGCGACTTCGTCCGCGTGGAATTTGGTTATAGCACTTATAGCGTTCCCGCGGGAATTGTGCGTTAAACTATAACAAATTATATACTAAAGCCTTCCTCTTGAATCGCTATATTCTATATCTATCTTGGGAGTCGACTTTCAAAAGGAAAAAGATGCAAGGTGCTGTAAGCACTCGCGCGATTCGGAGCGTTGCTATGACGATACGATTTTCCCGCGCGCGGGACTCAGTTCAGTTCAGTCTCGGGTCTCGCTCGAATTAAAATGGACGCACGAGTAATATCAATAGCCAAGTTTAATGGGAACGCGGACTGAGTCCGCTTTGAAGACAATTTTTTCGTCGCGGCTCGAAAGCTTTTCATTAGACTTCAAGTGTATAGATAGTGTAATTTTGTTTAAGAACACGGTGAGGGAGGTGTCGGTTATGCATGTGTTGAAGGAGAACGAAACAATTATCACTGCATAGCACAGCTACATAGTAGGTATAAAACATAGTCGCTTCCTTCCTGCTGGCTGTCCCTATATATGCTTAGATCTTTAAACTACGGATCCTTCTGCGTTTTTTTAAATAGATATAGCGATTACAGAGGAATGCTTTAGTATATAATTTGTTATAGTTTAACGCACAATTCCCGCGGGAACGCTATAAGTGCTATAACCAAATTCCACGCGGACGAAGTCGCGGGCAGAAGCTAGCGCATGTTTTCGTATGTGTATGGAATGGATTGATCAGAGAGTTGTATAAGAAAGCTATCAAGCAAAAATCTGACACGTCCAAAAACTAAACTATAAAATGATTTCACTTGCTGCTTAGTAATTAGAAATAGTTTGTTTCGTACCAACACCCTTTGAATTCTGCCCGCATAAGCTATTTTTTGTCCTCTAGTGTTAAAGTGTTCTGTTACTAAAGACTAAACCTAACTACCAATACTATTTTTGTGAGTTTCACGAATGTAAGAACTTTCCGAGATGCGGTCTGACAAGGCAGTTTTCTATTCCATATTTTAATCCTCTGCTTCACTCTGGATTCATTGGTTTCTTTTTTATAGATATGCGGATGCGGCGCCATATCTTCTGTACGGAAATATAAAGGCGTCGATGCGCAAGTAGCGGCGTACTGCTTTTCCCCCCGTGCCGCGCTCTGTGCGGGAGTTCGGGGAGGCACTGAGCGCCCAACAGGGCAGCATATACTATGCCACTGTCGCCGCTGCAGATGGCGCCGTCGCGGTAATAATGGCTATGCCAGGGTGGCAAGAGTGTCTCTTGAACGCCGGCACCATTGTGGTTGACGCCACCTTTAAATGCGTTCCGGCGGGCACTCACGCCGCCCAGCTGCTGACCATCCATTCGATCGTCGGGGAGTCCATCTACCACCCTGTAGTGGTATTGATGAACTCCCGGCGGCAGAATTTGTATGAGGCAGCCCTGGGCCTCATTTAGCGCGACGCCAGCGCCGGTGGCGCACCCTTGCATGCCGAACATATAGTCACAGATTATGAGCCGGCCCTGCAAGGTGCGCTGCGCCGGGTAACTGGCCAAAACGTATCTGGATGCTATTTTCATTTTCTGCAGGTGAGTGTTTTTTTTATAAATAATTGAATATACAAAATTAATGTATTTAGAGGTCCTAGCCTTCGCTTGACTCACCTTGAGATAACGATCGGCTTTTCCCCAAGTAATTTGTCCTACAAGCTCCCTATAACCTATGTTCGACCCTTCCGAGTGGCAACACCGGCGTGACGTCACCGTGGAACTGGCACCAATGCGCGCCGGCTAGCTGCTTCTTCAGTACGCTTTGACTTTTCCCCAAGTTACGACGTGCGCTCGTTCGCAAAGCGATTTATAGTGTTGAAACAAGTCAGTTCTACAAGTTCAACAAGAAGGTAAGTGTTATTTTTCTATTTCAGACTTACGAGACAATGTCATAAGTACATTGTCTTTAACATATTCGAACAGCGTGCATCCCACACCTGTTCTTATCCCTTCCACACTGGCCCTGCGCAAATCGCAATATGCCAGCTACGCAAGCTTCCAGTTTGCTGAAGTCGAGGATCCAAGGGAATGACTGACTCGCATGATCAGTCGGCCCAACGGACCAAATGGCCCGACGGATCGGATCAACTGGCCCGACGGATCAACCATCCGACGGATCGTTGGGTCCTGGCCCGACAGCTAAATCGGCCCGACGGACCAATGGCCTGTAAAGTTCCTTGCAGGGTCCACCCGATCCACCGATACCATGTACATCACTAGCCCTGTTAACATGCATTCATCTTTCAGGATGCCGTCCATTCGGGAGATCCTCCTGTTCTCGGCCACCTCCGCGTCATCCTCGAAGGGCCTAATCGACAGACTCCATGACGCCGTGCTACCATTCATGCCGATAGATTGGAAAGACTGGCCCATTGAAGAAATCGACATCCACGGAATCTTAGGAGTTCCACCAGACCCAAAGATCATCAACAAGCTGCGGTTCGCCATCCCCACGGTAGATATTGCGAAGGCATTTGGGCTGAAGGAGCTATCGGAGAAAAGCTACAAAAACATTAAACTAAAAATGTTGAACTGGCCCTTCACCAGAGCTCTCATTGCATCTTTTTTTCTCTTGGGAGTCGACTTTCAAGAGGAAAAAAGATGCAAGGTTCTGTAAGCACTCGCGCGATTCGTAGCGTTGCTATGACGATACGATTTTCCCGCGTGCGGGACTCTGTTCAGTTCAGTCTCGGGTCTCGCTCGAATTAAAATGGACACACGAGTAATACCGATAGCCAAGTTTAAGGGGAACGCGGAGTGGGTCCGCTTTGAAGACAATTTTTTCGTCGCGGCTCGAAAGAAGGGCCGCAAAATAACTTATCGATGTGGCAGCGAGGGCTGCCGGGCGCGATTCATTGAAACAGGAGGTGTGCCAGGCCTATTATCCGAGCCTCACTGCTACGAGCCCCAGCCGTGGCTTGCCTCCAGGTACGTGACTCATTGCTTACTAAGTACGAGAATTTTTGATGTTCGCTGCAAACTAGGCAAGTCAAGCAAAAGGTTAACAGCTGTATTCTCTTCTAGAAACCATTTACTAATCCTTTAACCAAATTTAATATAATAATTATCTATAGTAATGATAACTAGAAAACCAATCATCTTTCTAGAGCGGCAGAGGCGGCGGGAACGCCAATTTGCTAGTATTATCGTGGGCATCGTTAACTTCGGAATTCTACATTGCTCGTGGCCCGAGACGCACTTGGCGGATTTTTAATGTTCCTCGAGTTCGTAGGAGGATGAAGATTTTTTCTTAGTAGGTAACCAACCATTCTTCTAATTACAGGAACCAGTTATATCAAAATTTGAAACGGCGCGCCATGCAGGAAGCCACCACGCTCCTCCGAATCTATGAAGAGTAGGAAGCGCCAAGGTGCGTATAAGTTAAATGTTACCTTCAAATAAAGATTAGCTCACCCTAGAGACATCAACATAACTACATTGTCTAAATTATACATTTTGTGCCTCTAGCGCTAGCCGGAAAAAGGCCGGAAAGCTTCCGGAAAGTGAGTGAAGTAGCTGTAAAGGGCGCTACAGACGACCCTACTTGCATTAGCATATTGGAACGTATTTTCTAATGTCAGTTTGCTCCATAAGTCCATATATTTTGACATATTCTGTTAGGCACTGTTCGTCCATATGTTATTGCTTATTTATAGGTCAATGGTCCAGCCAGTCCAGTCCATTAGAGAAATGTGTGTCTAGTTTCCGTCAGTGCGATAATTTTGATATAATACCAACAACCAGTTAAATTACAGAAATCTACAAACTAAAGTGAATAAATAATAACGCGTGGCGTCGGGCCCGGTCATCGGGTGCTGAGTGGGGTTCGATGTCACGAATCGCTGGTGTCATTGCTCGCTTCCCGCTTATAAAATACTTTTACTTTTCATTAGACTTCAAGTGTATAAGATAGTGTATTTTTGTTTAAGAACACGGTGAGGTGTCGGTTATGCATGTGGTGGTCCACCACCACATGCATAACCGTTCTCCAGAACGAAACAATTATCACTGCATAGCACAGCTACATAGTAGGTATAAAACAAAGTCGCTTCCTTCCTGCTGGCTGTCCCTATGTATGCTTAGAGATCTTTAAACTACGGATTCTTCTGCGTTTTTTTTAAATAGATATAGCGATTCAAGAGGAAGGCTTTAGTATATAATTTGTTATAGTTTAACGCACAATTCCCGCGGGAACGCTATAAGTGCTATAACAAAATTCCACGCGGACGAAGTCGCGGGCAGAAGCTAGCGCATGTTTTCGTATGTGTATGGAACGGATTGATAAGAAAGCTATCAAGCAAAAATCTGACACGTCCAAAAAATAAACTATACAATGATTTCACTTGCTGCTTAGTAATTAGAAATAGTTTGTTTCGTACCTACACCCTATGAATTCTGCCCGCATAAGTTATTTTTTGTCCTCTAGTGTTAAAGTGTTCTGTTACTAAAGACTAAAGCTAACTACCCATACTATTTTTGTGAGTTTCACGAATGTAAGAACTTTCCGAGATGCGGTCTGACAAGGCAGTTTTCTATTCCATATTTTAATCCTCTGCTTCACTCTGGATTCATTGGTTTCTTTTTTATAGATATGCGGATGCGGCGCCATATCGTCTGTACCGAAATATAAAGGCGTCGATGCGCAAGTGGCGGCGTAGTGCTTTGCCCCCCGTGCCGCGCTCTGTGCGGGAGTTCGGGGAGGCACTGAGCGCCCAACAGGGCAGCATATACTATGCCACTGTCGCCGCTGCAGATGGCGCCGTCGCGGTAATAATGGCCATGCCAGGGTGGCAAGAGTGCCTCTTGAACGCCGGCACCATTGTGGTTGACGCCACCTTTAAATGCGTTCCGGCGGGCACTCACGCCGCCCAGCTGCTGACCATCCATTCGATCGTCGGGGAGTCCATCTACCACCCTGTAGTGGTATTGATGAACTCCCGGCGGCAGAATTTGTATGAGGCAGCCCTGGGCCTCATTTAGCGCGACGCCAGCGCCGGTGGCGCACCCTTGCATGCCGAACATATAGTCACAGACTATGAGCCGGCCCTGCAAGGTGCGCTTCGCCAGGTAACTGGCCAAAACGTATCTGGATGCTATTTTCATTTTCTGCAGGTGAGTGTTTTTTTTATAAATAATTGAATATACAAAATTAATGTATTTAGAGGTCTGAGCCTTCGCTTGACCCACCTTGAGATTACGATCGGCTTTTCCCCAAGTAATTTGTCCTACAAGCTCCCTATAACCTATGTTCGACCCTTCAGAGTGGCAACACCGGCGTGACGTCACCGTGGAACTGGCACCAATTCGCGCCGGCTAGCTGCTTCTACAGTACGCTTTGACTTTTCCCCAAGTAACGACGTGCGCTCGATCGCAAAGCGATTTATAGTGTTGAAACAAGTCAGTTAAAAATGTTGAACTGGCCCTTCACCAGAGCTCTCATTTATACCCCATTTTCTCTGGCTGAATTTCAAAACACGATTTACAATATACCTCAGACCACACAATCTTGAGAATGAGACAGAGGCTCGAAAGGTAGCTATTTTATTGCATCACGTGGGGACTGAAGCGCTGAACATATTTTACAGTTTCGATGTAGATATGGACAGTATAACTGTCACAGAATTAATAGCCCTTTATGAAAAATACTTTAGTCCCAAAGTCAATGTCACGATGGAGAGACATAAAATATTCAATAGACGTCAACGACCCGGTGAAGAAATCGATTCATATGCCACAGATCTGAAAAACATTAGTTTGCAATGTAATTTTGACACTCTGCGTGATGAGTTAGTCAGAGATATATTTAGTTGGAATTTGAGTCAACAGAATCAATATATAAAAGAAAACATTCTGCAGTAATGTCCCAAAACTCTAGATGAGACTATTTCTCTTGCGAAATCCATACAATTATCCCGTATTCAAGCTAAGGAGTTGTCTGGACCTACCTTCCATGTTCTATCATCAGAAAGACACAGCCGGAGTCATTCAAGGCCAGCGAGTTACCACCATCAGTCGTCGCGAGTAGCTTCGCTGTCAAGCAGCAGCAGTCATCTAAATGGAGGAATCTGCGTCCCAGGAGCACATCACGGTTAAGTCATCATAGTCATCAGAGAGCCAGCAAGTCACCAGTGCCCCCGTCACAACATCAACGTTCATGTAGCAGCTGCGGACAAGTCCACAGGTTCAAGTGCCCTGCCCAAGGTGTGCGATGTCGCAACTGTAACAAACTTTATCACTACAGTAAGTACTGTCGAAGACAAAATATTAACTTAACTGTAGAAAATTAAAATGATTTCTTATTTTTTGGTTCAATTCAGTGTAACAATGTTTCTGAAAACAAACCCTGGAAAGTAGATTTAGAGATTCATAGAGTTCCAATCTCATTTTTAATCGATTCAGGTGCCGATACTAATGTGATCTCATACCTTACCTTTAAAAAATTGAAAATACAAAGTCATGTTATTCAAAAAACCAATTTTGAGTTGTCAACCTTAACAGGTCACATCATACCCACCGTAGGACAATGTCTACTAGAATGTCATTTTAAGGGTTCAGTTCACAAGATACAATTCTACATTGCTAATATAGAATGTCAAAACATAATTGGTAGACATACTTCTGAACAATTACAACTAATAAAGAGAGTTAATAAAGTTGATTTTGACTTACAATGCTCATCTGATGACTTGCTTCAAGAATACAAACATATTTTTCAAGGAATAGGATGCATAAAAAAACTTTGAATGTCATTTAACTTTGAAACCTGATGCTAAACCAAGTATTGATGCCTGCAGAAAAAACCCTTTTAAATTACAAGAGAAATTTAGTCAAGAACTGTCAAAATTGGAGTCTGAAGGCATCATTACAAGGGTTGCTGAACCAACTGACTGGGTAAATTCAATTGTCATAGTCTCTAAACCAGATGGAAATTTAAGAATATGTCTAGACCCCACACCTGACACCATTTTATGGTAGGTGGGCAACCAGACAAACTCCAGATTAGTGGGAAAAGTATGTATTTAAATAAACGTACAGAGCAGCGAGCGCGTCCTAAGATGGCGAGAGGGGAGAGCGCAGGGGGAGAGAGAAACACGGCTCCTCTGACTATAGACTATACAGATTATGCAACAGGGGCTTACGTCTGAAGGCGGAGAAATGGAGGCGAATGGGTGCAGGTCAAACCCTACTGATTATTATAAAAGGCTACAGAATCCCCTTCGTCAGAAAACCGCCCACAATGAATACATCCAGCCAAGGCACAAAACCACAACCAAGGCACAAAGCTCAGTCTTGCCATGAAAGCGGAAATTCAAAACTTACAAACAATGGGTGCATTAGAGCCGGCGTCGGCTCCGACGGTATTCCTGTCCCCTCTTATTCTAAAAAAAAAGAAACCAGACGGAACCTTCAGACAAATATTCAATTTAAGAGCCCTCAACCAATACCTGAAGCCACAAAAATTTCGGCTAGTAAATTGCAGTTCAAAACTTTTTACAACCAGGAGATTTTCTAATCAAAATAGACTTTTCCAAAGCATAATTTTATGTGCCAGTCATAGAGAAACACAGAAGGTTCCTGATGCTGAAGGCTGGAAACGACGTCTATCAAATGACGTGCCTTCCATTGTAACGTAGTTACATATATATTTTAAAAAGTATTTTTGTACTCGTCAATTGAAATATGTGTATTAAGATTTCATAGAGAATACTGCAATGTCACTCTTTTCATCGTTAAATAGTCATACTTCCGAAACAACCGAAATAAGTTATTTCGATTCGCTCTAGACGATCGAAATACTTTTTTTGTACTCGTCAATTGAAATATGTGTATTAAGATTTCATAGAGAATACTGCAATGTCACTCTTTTCATCGTTAAATAGTCATACTTCCGAAACAACCGAAATAAGTTATTTCGATTCGCTCTAGACGATCGAAATACTTTTTCACGTTTCGGCATGGCCATCTAGATGCACGTCGTGACCAACTAGATTACAGGCCCTACCACGAAGAGCAAAATTCAAACGACATTTATTTTTCTTAAATACTCGTACTAATGAGTTAAATTATTAATTTTAATGGACTCGTACAAAAAGTATTGTTCACAATAGTGCCATAATCAAGCTTTTCAATCTCGTACCTTACTTAGGCCACTCAGCAAGCTTCGTGGCCTAAACACGGTACTCGACTGAAAAGCTCTCTATTATGTCACGATTGCGAAAAATACTATTTTAAGTTCATAAACATTCGTGAAAAGTACTTGTAAAAATTAAAATATAGTGAAATTTACGATAAATATCAAATTTAATTCATTTTTAAATAAATGAAGTAAGTGTTGAACAATTATCGTTTTCCTTGTTCGTAGCTTGTGTAGCCGATCACTATTCGAAAGCAATGGTACTTTTGAAGCGTATGCACTTACTGTTTATGTTGCCGTACAATATTAAACTGTGTTGCCTGATTTAAAAGCGTACTTATTACGTTGCCTAATTAATTGCCTTCTGCATAGCATACTAGCTACTTTGGACCGTATCTCTTGCCTTCGCTTAATTTAAATAATACTCACTTCGGAACGTAGTTACAGTCCGTTCCGAAGTGAGCACCCGCACCAACTAATTACTAGTCGGTTTCCCTTTCGCTTCTGCCAAACCCGGTGCTCACCAGAGAAGACGACCAGAGCTGTTCCTAATGCGGGTCATTAATTCGCAGGGTGTTACGTCTTAATATAAGACTCCCTACCTCACGGCGCGGCCACTACTACTCCCCGCGGGCGAGGACTATATCCATTCCTGCTGAAGAACGCCGTCGGCCCTCGACATCTCCGCCGACCAGCACCATCACCGCCACGCAGTCCAGCAGCGAGGCCAGGGAAGTGCCGCCTTGCGAAAGTGAATTTAGATGGGCTAACGAAACCACGACCATATTTTTTAATAAATAGTTTTTTTTGTGTTGACTAATTGGTTGGGTTTAATTTCTGTAACCCCCCACCTAGAAACGTCACACCATTTGGCCTCGCAACAGCGCCACAGATATTTGCAAAGCTAACAAATTGGATCGCAGGTGTACTCAGAAGCCAAGGCATTCCGGGTAATAGTATACCTCGACGACTTCCTACTGGCGGGGCAGAACCCAGTTCACGTGGCGCAGCAGGGAAGACAAACCTGTCACATCCTAGAGTACCTCGGGTGGTGGATAAATCCAGGAAAGACTACCGAGATACCATCTCAAAAACGAGAATATCTCGGAATAATCTGGGACACGGAACAAAACACAAAAAGCATCGACCGACAGAAAAACTCATTGACCAGGAAACAACTATCAAAAATAATAGTGGAGCGAAAATGCACTTGGATAGAGGCAAAACGTCTGCTAGGACGCCTGACTTTCGCGTCATTTGTTGTTCCATACGGACGGCTACATTGCCGGTATCTTCAAAGAGACAACAACAAAATGAAGAGGTTCCCGGAAACCAAATTGTACCTTCTTTCCCCGGAGACGATCAACGATTGCAAGTGGTGGCTCCAACATCTATCGGACCACTCGCAGATCTTCTCACAGCCAACGACAGTATTGATGGCAACGGACGCGTCAGACCTGGGCGGGGGCACATCAATAAACGGCAGAAATCTAACGGGACAATGGAACACCAAACAGAAGACATGGCATTGCAACAGGAAAGAGCTATGGACGGTGTTTATTGCGCTGAAAAAGAACAAGAATATCTTACAGGGGCAAACTTGCCTTGTGCAATCGGACAACAGGACGGTCGTGGCATACCTGCTGAAACAATTCAGTTTATTAGAAATTCAAATATATTTTCAATAGATATTCTTAACCAAAGGTTATATTCTAAACCGGCCAAGTGCGAGTCGGGCTCGCGCACGATGGGTTCCGTACCATCTTACTAATATTATAAACGTGAAAGTTTGTGTGTTTGGATGTTTAGATGTTTGGATGTTTAGATATTTGTATGTTTGTGACTAAATCACGCTAAAATGGATGAGCCGATTGAAATGAAACTTGGCACACAGATAGTTTATAACCTAGACTAACATATAGAACACTTTCTATTTTGGTTTGTGATATGGATAAAAGTAATTAATTCGTTTATATTCTACCGTTAATCTGCGGTATAACTGGCGCCACGGTCATAGATCAACAACCCTGTTGCCATGGTGACGATTCGGTAATTTTCCTTTTTTCGAGTAAAGGTTATCAGCCAGTACTATACATTTTTTCGCTGACGAAGACGCGGGTAAAACGCTCGTACTTATTAATGACAATTCTTATAGCTATTTCTCACTTACATGTTGTTAAACTAAACTTATAAAACCATAGATGTATAAAAATAACATACGCACCTTTTGATAGCTGTACCAGCTCGCAGTGGTGTGTGTCCTTGGTCTTTTTATCGTTCAATAGTTTTATCAAAGTTTGTTTCGTAAGCGGAAAATTTAAATACAAATTGTCCTTTTGTCCAGGGTAGGTGCTTTCAAAATCATTCAAGAGCTGAAAAATAAAATAATTCGTAAACTAAATGGGTTCAACGATTTTTGTTCGGTGCCTGGCATATCGGCCGGGCCGAACTTTTGATTTTTTTTCAATATCGCGGCGCACGATAAAACCTATATACTACCGAAAGGTTTTACAACTATTCTTATCGTTAACAGGATAATTCTCGATGTCGAAACTTAGGGACTTCCTTTTTTCAATGCTAATAATATTTTGTTCGTCATTTATGTTCAATATTGGAAAAGCTATTGACTTAAGAAGTGATTCAAAATTCGTCTTTATTTTATGCTGTTATTGTTCTTCATTAGATTATTATTATAATTCATTGACAGTTATAAGTCATCAAATCATTACATGGTCAGTATTCATCACAGGTGGATTTCTAGTCGATAATATGTTTTTAATTTTTGAAACTCATCTACTTCTGTAGCGACAATTTGGAAATCTTTTTGGATTGTAAATAGGTTAATGATCTTGTTAAATCTCAGACGAGTGAACAAATTCATGTAAACAAATCAAACTCCACTTGCCGATCAATTTGCTCAATTATTGACCATGAAATTCAGTGTCAATCATCAATCTTATGCGTTAATATTTAATAGCTATAAGGTTACCCGTCAATATCAATTGTTTTCTTTAACAGGATATCATTAAAAATTGACAGGTTGTTAAATGATTCTGGGGATGCTAGAAGAGTAAAAAAGATTATGTTTTACCGAAATTTGAGCACTAGTTTTTGAAAGATATAATAAAAAATAATTTTTGTTGTTGGAAAAGTTTAACATGACAATCCTTTACTATGACTGAAGAAATAGTGCAAAATTTTTGAAACAAACTACACTATATATGTGCTAGGGCTGAACTCAAAATATTACTTGTATAAAAATCCCAATAAATCTATACTTGACCATGTTAAAAGAAATTTATTGCATTTTAAAAAACTTTTGGCACAGCCCTAGCTCGAAAGATAATTAAAATCGATCAAGCGATTGATTGACAGAATGAATCTCTCTAAGATATAAAGGCTTAATTTTACAGTGATTTCTCCAGAACAACTAACGGCACAGCTAGTATCATTACAAAACAAGATGTCTTCATCATCGTCTTCATCATCCTTTGTACCATCGGAAAATTCGGCGTTTACGCGCTACTGGCGGTACGCCAACAAATCGCCGTGTATCGTACCGAAGGAATGGAAAGCATATCCACAGCAAGCTTTGGAAACTACGCTGCAAACCAACCTCGTCAGCCATTGGAACGTCTACAGAAAAGTAGAGGGCGCAGTTGTACAGATCGGTGATGTAGCAGCTAAACTGGAGTACCATGATAAACGCTTGTGGATGAAACGTTATGGTGATCTCAGAAGGAATCCACACCCTCAAGAATATGCTCTAACTTACGTCGACCAATACGGTCCAAAGAAATAGAGGTACCATTTTGTTATCTATTAAGCTATTGAATTTATGTACAGTCTACTATTTCATGATACCTTTTGGCTGCTAAGTGAATCGTAGACAAAATTACCTTGTAAACAGATATTTTTTGTGATGTGTAAATTTGTGTTTATTTTAATAAATTTTTTAAATAGTCGAGAGTCTTATCATTTGCGTAATATTCGAACCATTGATAAACACTGATAACTGAAGAATTCCACGTGATGACCGAGGTAAATGACCGTTCAATTCGCAACATGATACGGCCATTCACAATCAAAGCCATGGTGCGAATAGTTATGAATGAAAATGACCTTCTAGTGTTGAAGTGTTAAATAGATCGTTACGGTACATAAATTCTGTAATAGTAATTGGGGCGATGTTCGATTTACTACCATTGACAAATTGAATTATCAGAATCTAGCACGTTCCAGTAGTTTGTAGTTGGTAGAAAAGGAAACACAAAAACACAAACCATTACAATATTTATTTATCCTTTCAAATACATTGGTCGCTTTGAACCTTCTTCAGACCAGTTGCTATTTTCTCAAGCTCACAATACATAAAATGTAATTCAAACGACTTTTTACTTTCCTGAGTTTGTTGTTTCTTTTGAAACGGCGCTACTGATGTACATGACTGAGCACGAACTAAAGGCCTGGATTTCTATGATGTAGAAGAGGTGCGACGAAATTTTGCGCAGGTTATTCTGTTGCGGCCGATGCTCAGGTAAGCTTCAGTAGAGGTCCCAGTATTTTTCACTGCAAAGTATTCAGCCATTATGATTTTGTAACAATATGACGTCCAAAACTAAATACCGACGTCCTTTCAGTTGAAGCACCACAATAAGAATGAGATACTATCATAATAACCAACATTTTATACTCCCGTTGAATAGAGGCCACACGAATTCAATTTCATTAATTTGCTAATGGAAATTTTACACCCCACAACTACCCAAGCGCATGAAATAAATTAACGGATGATAAACTTCACGACTTCATAGAAAAAATGTTTGGAAAACAATCCTATTAATTAGATGGTAGCGTTAAATATCACTATTTACTACTTGTCTTTTTGCGACTCAATTGATGCTTCGATAGAAAATCAAATTGATGAACGCCTTCTGTTGGCTGACTGTTAATTGTGTTGAGACACGCGGCACATAGGTTCTTTTTCATTCTAAGTAACGTTTTCTCACTGGAAATATAAAAGCTGCTTTAGACCTAATTTGGTACGATTTAATGTAGTCCAGGGGGTTTTCGATAAAGAGTGTAACACAAAGCAACTTACTCCAGCCGTGGAGGTGCAATGTAGTACGATATCTTATTATTCTTCTTAGAAACGCTAACAGCGTAGTCTGGCCAGGACTCGTCGCTATAATTACTTCCGCTGAATGTTCTCTTCCGGATACTGCTTTCTTCTTTTGGTAGCACTATTTCGTACACGTGTGCCCCAATCGTTTCTCTGAAATCGAAAACGAAACGATGGAAGTCTCTGACCTAGAGTATCATCACTGTTATAGTCAATTAGAGCCTCAAAAGTACTTACGCTTTAGAGATTTCCTGAAACACATACACAGAATTATTGTTACTCTTTCGAGTAACTAATTTAGCGGGGATATCTCTTACTTGTAGAATAGGACTCACGACATCACACTGCTCTATTATTTTTCTGGCCAAAATTAACACTAGTGTATCTATGCCGCTGAGAGGCCACTTTGAAGGAACTAGGATATCTTCTGCTAATTTCACATACGCAGTCATGCTGAGTTCACTCATTGACGTAATAATGTTTCTTTTCTCCTGTTTACAAAAAACAACTGTTCACACCAAGCTGTTAAAACAAAATGAATTTTCTAACCTCCGGCCAGAAAGCGTCAACTTTCTGGCCACTGCGCTAAACAAAGTTGCCGCTTTCTGGCTTCGTCGATTAGAAAAAGTGTATACTGACCTTGGCCAGTAAATAAGAAAGCCTCAGATCACATGTTTGTAGACCTCAGCTTCGCTTCGGCCGACAATTACATGTGATCTGAGACATTTCTTACTTTACTGGCCTAGGTACGTAATATACTATTCGCGTAAAATCTCTTTCTACTAGCATAAAGGCATTCTATCTCTCGAATCATTATCAGTTGAAATACAAAATATTCCATCGTCGCAGAATAAATAAACAAAGCGTAGCCAGTCTATTTATCACCAGATTCTAAATTATAGTTTCACTAATGAAGTATCGCTGCATGCCAAATTTTTTTTATTTCCTTGATCATGACGCACTTATAGCATTCTTTTGAGATAATTTATAATATTGTTACACGACTACAAGACTGAAAACAAAAAAAGTCTCCTTGTGCTAATGAGACTAATTGGCAATCCAGACTTATCAAAAAAACGCGGCCTTTGAAGTTTCTAGTTATTACTATCATTCAAATCTTTGAGTGAGATCTTAGAAAAGTTCCAAGATATTTTAAGTGTTACGACTACTAAATTCAAATATTTGAGGAATCTTCCGACGTTTCTCTAAACAAAGGACCATCTGGATGACCTTAGTCAGTAATGAGTTCATTGCCAACTTATTTTAGTAAGACCAGTTGAACGGAAACACCACAAAAAAAAACTTCGCCGAAATTCGTGCCACTCGCTAGATGAGGTCAGTGTCTGCCGGTGATAAAAGTCAACAAACCTGACCTACGACAATCGTTTGCTATTTTCGTGATAGTGCGACGTGCTAGTTGTGTACTCTACAAGTTTCTGATATTTTATAGACTACTATAAAGTAGTCTTTACTTTGCAAACGTAAGAATTCTAAATTTTGTTGTTGAAAAGCGGACATTTATGATGCACCGGTACGAACTGGCTTATCGACAATATTTTATGTCTGCGAATGCACTATGACGCATTTCTCTGGAATAAGAGATGATTAAAGTCAATTAGTTGATTGGCTGGTGGAACAAAGAACTGACTCAAGTATAAAAACCCAAATGTAGACTGGACACATTCAAAAGAAAAACGCATTCGTATCAAATAGACGTACTATCAAATTTTGCGGCTCGTTAAATTGTGTAACAATGTCTACATCTCCTACAAAAAATCCTAATTGCTTTAAGAAAGCAATACATATAATCCCTAAAGAGTGGAATTCTTACCCTTCGGAGACTCTGGATTGTGTCGTGTACAGCTACTTGAAAGAACACATGAACCATCACAAGACCGCCACTGGTGCTCTCGTTACAATAAGGGGGGTGTCAGCAAAAGCCGAAATCTACAAGGGCCATATCTGGCTACGTAAGGAGTCGGACTCGTCCAAAGAGCCGTATACTTTTGATTATTCTTAAGCATGGATTGATAACTACGCGTGCAAACATAAGTGAAATATAGCCATGTGTTTAAAATCATAAGTGCTTTTAATAGATTGATATTGGTCCAATAGGCTGTGATCGACAGGTCTAATTAGTGTATTATGACTAATCAAATGTGTTTTCATATTAATAAATTGTTGATTTATGATTTTGTTTTTGTTTCCGAACAAATTTTTTTGTGCAAAATTGTTCGGTAGTTAAACTCTGTGATTTAAAAAGAAATGCTGTACGGATACTACATTTAAACAATAGAGTTTGCTTAGAATAAACAAGACATAAATTAGTATGTGTAGTTTACTTACATAGATTAGCTTGGGTCACTAGAAAAACCGAATACGCATTAGTAGTGAAAACTTAACTAACACTTTAACACTTTAGAATCTTAGAGCCGATCATATTTCCTAGATGTAGGACTTTTGAATAATCTTGGCCACGTTGTACGTGAGTTTGCTGTCTCATTTTCTGCTGATGAAGTAGCTTCAGATTTTTCAGAAGAAGTTTTCTCAAAAGAGTATACTGTTTCTGTTTTATCAGAATTAGCGGCGTCTTTTCTTGAAAAGCCCTTTTGTACAACATTATGAGCTTTCACTCTAAGGAGCTCTTTTGTTTCGTTATATCTTTGTTTCACACGGTCCATCTTCTAGCCCTAAAGAGAACAACTTTATCACAAAAAGGAACAGATTTTCTGAGCCTAAGGCTACTGCTAGATAACTATCTAAGTTACATCTTAGTGACAAGTTTAGACATACTAAAAAAATATGTAATTGTTTTACCGAACAAAGAAATAGTTTATTACAATAAAACTCACCTCGCAAGAAGGTTATGTTCTCTCAGTTAGACGAGTGAATAAAGAATGCAATATGATCATAACAAGCTCTTTTTTATACGCTCAGAATATCGTAAACAAATTAAAACGATTCTTGTTAAGTCAATGACATTTCGGAAGAGACGCAATAAGTTTGTAGGATATAGACCTCATGATTTCATCACTAATTTTAACAAAAGTTTATTCTAATTTATGTGGTTTCATTACAGGCTTTGTGTATGGGTTGCAATTAAACAAGACAATAATTAGCATAACATATACTCACAACATAGGGTACTTAATTACGATACAAACTAAGACACTTGAATTACAACCTTTTCATTTTCACTAGCACTAACCATAAAACATTGTGATACAACAGCTGACCGGTTTGCAGTCGATAAGGCAGTTCTTAGTCAGATGACTCAGAAATGGAGGTAGTGTCTGTTGTACCGGATCCCGAACTGTCACTGTTGTTGGGCGTTCTAAGTAACAGATAGGCAGTTGTCTTCCTCGCCGCCATATTTGACTTTGCTGACTTACTTCCTGAAGATTTTAATTGAGAGACTTTTTGACAAGGCTTACTTTTGGAACAGGCGGATAATTGCTCTGAAGTATCAAATTCCTGTTTTTTGTCAGAACTTTCTTTCTTACTATCTTCTTCCTTCGCCGCGTTGTTTGCTTTTGCTCGAATTAGCTTTTTGATATAGTTAAATTTCTGGCCCAAACGATCCATTTTTAATTCGCACTAATTTAATTTATGCTGCGGATGTGTAGATTATCACGATGAGAAACAGACTGATTGTAAATGAAAAATAGTATGACCGAGGTTGTGATTTGTAAGCTCTATAAATTCTAATCCCCACTCGCAGACTAGTTTTTATATCCGCGCGCGCTCATTACCGCCCAACAAATAGCATGTAGAAACGAATTTATAAAGACTATGTCCAATTTTACTCTAACTTAGTCTAAAAAAGTGGATATAATCGTTAATAATTACGGCAAAAAATTACCAAAGCCAGTTCTGATTGGCAGGTAGAATTGAAACCCGTTTTTATTTATCGGGCGATATAAATGGTGCGCTTCGAGTGTTTTCAATAGCTCCCTCGCCTGATCCAGCGTCCACAATCTCTACATTGAACTTGTAAGCAAATTCTAACCCCAAAGGTTGCAGCTGGTCTCCAGCAGATTGGATGTACCATGAGGCGGATCTGGTCAGCGGATCCTTAGACTTCTTTCGTTTTCCGAACAAGAAACAGGAGCAATAAAGCTCCCGGTAGTTAATGAACTTGCTAGTTACACTCTTGTGAATTTTTGGGACCGTTTGTTCAGAAGTACAGTTGGCCATCTTTGATGTTGCTTTTGGGTTGCAGAAAACAATAAAAAATTAAAAATTTACCAAAACTTACAAACATTTTGATTTATATGATGTAGCACTAAGATAAAAAAACTTACCAATAAGTTTACCGTAGTCACCAAAGTCTCTACACTAACACCACAAAATCGATACAATTTGATGTTTCCCGTAAGCCTTTAATTTATAGTCTTTGAGAATCCAAATAATCGAGTCAATAACCCATCGGTGTTTAAAATGTATAAATTACTATTGAAATTACGGTGCATTTTTATGACATAACGGGACAAAAATTCAAAACAATATCATAAAATAAGTAATAAACAATACTACTATATCAATTAAATGCTTCCACATTCACTAAAATAATTTTCAATGACGCATAAAGTGATCCCACCTTATTAGTGCTAACATTTACGTTATTGTTATTGCAATGCGGAAAATGCGCAGTTGGTTGGCAAAAAATAGGCTACTGAACCCACACAAATTCGATGACCGATTAATGATGTCTTTGTCTGATCCTCTGGTCATTGGTCATAGGATATTTTAGTCACAAAGAAGCATTTTTATATAACACATGTGGAGAAGCGTGACAATGAGCCCCTGTCTGTAGGCCAGCAGATTTTTTAACTAAATCGATTTCGAGTGCTAGATTATCATTTGTAATGTTTTAATTAAAAATATAGCTATACATCAATTTCAATGAAACATTTGAATAAAGTGTACAAGTAATAAGACAATATTTTATTTTGTATCACATTTAATAATTATGCTAATGACTATGGCTAAATTATGGTAATTAGCTTATTTAACATAATACAACTATTACTATTTCTTACAGTAATTTACACCATCGTAATCTTGATTGTCATTCCTACCACATCAATCGATTAAGTATTGTATAATTAGAGTTATGCCCTATCGACGTCTTAAAGGCCGTTTATATGAGACTTCCTTTTACGACGCGCCATTTTTAGTCATGAGAAACACACTCGTCGTGGATGAGTTGATACGTTCTGGAAAAATAACGTATTAGATATAAACTTGTGAGATCTATTAACGAGTTACTAATTATTTGTCATAGCAACTCACCGTTTGACTTTGGGTTCATTAGCGCTCATGTTAAGCGCTTTCCTTTTATTGATGCGGGGAGGGATTTGATAAAACGATATCATGTATTGGCAGGAGCAGGAGGAGTTATTGCTTGGCCTGGATCCTCTATAGCTAGTTCCGCTGGAATACTCTATCTTTTTGTTATTTCTACCTTCAGAGAACGTAATATCGTAGACGAAGGAGCCATGCATGTCTCTGAAATAAGAACCATATTATAGCAAATTTAAGAAAATTGAGAAAGAAAGGATAAGGGAAAGGAGGGACCAACTCAGTGGGAATTTTTCCGTAACAGAAAAATAATTCGGACAGCCCGGACTGGGAATCGAACCCAGATCTCTCGGTTATGCGCCAAGGGCTCTTACCAGTTAAATGCAAATAATGCTGTAAAGTGGGAAAGATTGGGAGTTACGGTTTAATTGTTGCGTGAAGCGTTCCACTTCTTCACGTAACAGGATAGAGGGAAGGATAGGGATTGAGAAAGGATGAGGAAAGGACCTTCTCAATGAGAGTTTATAGAATAAGTGAGAAAAAATTCGGGATAGCTAGAGCTGGGATCCGAACCCAGAACCATCCGATTACATGGCGGCTGCTCTACCAATTAAGCTACCCTTATTATCGTGTTAATTGGCGTAACAACAATGACTAAAGTGACAGGACTTACTCGCTGAGTATTTTCTTGAAGACATAGAAAAACCCGCGCTGGTCGACGTATCTGTGAATCCTGGCTGGGATACCATTAACTTGCAAAACTGGATCTTCGTGATCACTCTGGATAATGATGTCGTTTGCCAAATCCAGTACAATTCTGTGGATCTTACAAACGGGCCACTCGTACGGCACCAATATATCTGAGGTCAACTCCACGTATACTATGACCGCGTAGTCTTGTTCCATTTTATGTAATTACTTCAGTTGAATTTACTAACAATTGTAATTACCAGACACGCAAGTGCCCTGAATGCAAGACCGATATTGAATAGTTTGAAGTACATCGTTCTTTTTATATATCTGGTTACGTTATAAAATAAAACGCCATTTGTTTCAGTAATTAATAATCATTTCTTAGGTATAGAAAAAAAAATGTTAAAAAATTCGGCAAAACGATTATAGGATTGAATAAGATGAAAATTTTCATTCAAATTACAAGGGATCAGGGTCAAAAGTAGTCAATTTTATGTGAAATGCCCCGAGTGAATCTTTACCTGTACCTGCAAAATATAATAGACAATAAAGAGCAGAGCAAATCACGAGTTAACCTGCTGAAGAATTTTATATGCGCAGTTATGCTGATTAACTTTTTGTAAAGTTCAACGATCACTCGATACACGTGAGACAGCATGCGCAAGGATATTGCGATATATTATCGGTAGCAAGACCTAATTGAGATGTATAAGAGCCAATCATGGCAAGTTTTGTACATGGAAATGCTCCAATAATTGCACTTATTATAATATCTACTTGTTGCGTAAACTCACCTTTGACATTGCATGGTGGCTCAGTAACAGATAAATTATTGCACAAACACACGCGTGCTGAAGCGCGCGCACTCGCGGCACAATAATAGAGCATAAAAAATAATTGCTTAAAAAGTATCAAATGGAAATAAAAACAACAAATTGTTAAACATTAAAACACAAACCTATGCTAAACGTTTCATTACTTTTGAAGAACTAGTGAAATCAGACTGACGTAAGGTGTTTTTTGCTGAAGAAAAATACCCGTTTCGTAAGATGCCTCCTTTGGGACACAAAGACATAAGATTGTGCTACATTCCAGATGAATGGAAAGGATATCCAGTCGCTACGCTGGATTGTATCATCTGCACCAGCTTCAAGGAGCATACACATAACTACAATACAATAGAGGGTACCCCGATTACCATTGGAAATGTTTCTACTAAGTTGAAGTACCATCACAAGTATTTATGGTTCTGTCGGGACGGAGACTCTTCCGAAGAGCCGTGTTCAAGCGAATATACTCTGGTATTTAGTAAGAAGTTTAAAAAAGAATAAGTCTATTATTTTGTGTACTTATTTTTTTACTCATTTTGAATACCTGAGTAACTGCAGCCTAGTGCATTTTTGGCTCACAAATACTTTGTTGTATTCAAAGATAAGAGATAAGGTTTGAAATGATGTTACACCATGTAATGTAAATAAAATTTATTGATAAAATCAAAAGATTTTCTTTGAAACTATTATCAAATTAAGTGAATGAATTCTAAGAACATCAGCGGAATAAGTAGGAAAGAGAATAAGGTGATAAAGAATAATCAAAACTGTTTTTTCTTATTCAATGGCTCAGCATTTTCTTCATTCTTTCTCTCTGTGCAGCGTTCATCTTTGCAATACGTACTTCTGTAAATTTTCCAATAGTCTTTTGGATCCGTCTGTAGATACGCCTGTAACGTAGGGCAGGAATTTTCATACCAAGTTGAACTCTGTAAATAAATATAAGTAATTAGTCTTTCTTATATAATTGTTATCTTTTAAGTAGTTCGCAAGTGACTATAAGAGTGATAAGACTGCATAAGTCGTTAATTAGGTTAAGTTTGCATTTATCGGTTACTGCGCACGTTTGGAATGACGTAATCGCTATAAAATATTTGAAAATTTGATTTTTAAACATGTAATTATTTTTCAGAATAATATGGTCATGGATTTTGAACACAAATAATAATAAACACCAATTAGTTATATTACAAAATACCGATTATTTGACTACTGAAACACTAGTTTGATTAATTTAATGTTTACGCATAAACTTGAGTAAATTGCTGATGATTTTAAAAATCCACAGACTCGGTAGAGTCTGACGCCAAGTACCGTTCAACTACGTTAGCGTAGTTGCCGCCAGACGGACCGAGTCTGTATACTTTAATCAGAATCGTTTTTTGAGGTTGCAAAAATTTGATAATTAAACACAATTTTTTCCCATCAAGTGACAATTCAAATTAATAGTTTAGACTTAAATATTATGAATTTTAACTACAATTTAATGCAATGAAATCGGTGGTTTGCATAAAAATTTGAATAAAATTTGCGAACGTACTTGGTGTGCATTGTTTAATACTGAAAATTTTTTGAATTAACAAAAAAATCTGTGAGCACGCACACCAAGTACGTTCGCAAATTTTATTAAAATTTTTGAATTTTCAACAAAATTTTTTCAATTTCTTTAAAAGTTTTATCAGTTACTTGGTGTTTTTTTCTATTTCACATCTTTTTATAAAGTACTGATGTTAATAAGGATCTTATGAATGTGGACTTGGCGTAAATTTTTTACAGTGATACTGTTTTTGTTAGGATTATAATCTCAACCCTCACTATCATCCCTCACCTCAGATGTGTTGAAAAATGGCTGTACTTACTGTAGACTTTTGAGCGTCTTTTGACAAATCCATTATCAGCCCTCAATCCTCTATCTGAGTAACCGCTTGACTAATTTTGAGTTATAATTTTCGACCCGTCAGTACGCTCCAGTGGCAAAGAAGTACTGTTTAATACTATGAAAGTCGCTTGCATTCATGCGAGATTGTCAGAGGTCGAATCTATAACTCTTCGGTATCCACAGATGATGAAGTGCCGCATCAATGAAAACGCAGAGCTAAAATTATTTATTACAGCTGGAATAGCGAATATGGTTACATAGTCTAAAGCTAGTCACATTTTAGTTGTGCGCGCAACTAGCATGTGAAACTCTTTACATTATATTACTACAGTCAGTACCATGGTAATAATACAGTTCAGTATAAAATTTAACATGCAAGTTGCGCGCGCATCCAGCCTCCCTATACCCACCTATAGGCGAAATTTTTTTTCAAAGACTAGGTTTAGACCATGTGGTCTTGAGTTCGAGTCCTACCTAAGGCAATTAACTTTTAATTTGTTTAAACAAGTGTATGTTAGATGTAAATGGTATGTATGTTAAATTTTTGTAAATACAAGCCTTTTTTGTTATTAAACATGAGGAGTGGGATAACGAAATTGATTAAAAAATATATTATAACCTTATATTATTTTTCTAAGAATAACTTATTACATAAAAAACACTTTCAGATAAACTTAATTTTATATTTACTCTAAATCTATTTAATATTATTCGGATTCGCAAGAATTTCTTGTTCTATAAGAATCTTCAACTC
Source organism: Aethes cnicana (assembly GCA_963971205.1). Lineage (NCBI taxonomy): Eukaryota > Metazoa > Arthropoda > Insecta > Lepidoptera > Tortricidae > Aethes > Aethes cnicana. The sequence continues at coordinate 6,705,686 of OZ020289.1, read as the reverse complement.
TCTTCCTATATATTGGATGTCTTGATTGGTTTGGTTTCGGCCATGGCAACCGTCGAGGCCTTTTGGTAGCTTCCTTGTTTAGTTTTTTGAGCACTGGAAGCCGTATTGTAATCCTGTTCAGCGGAGGTATCGCCACTTGACTACCATCTTGCCTGAATTCGAATATATTTCTAGCATCTGAGGACCCTAAGAATAATAATCGAATTAGTTAAACATTAAAACCTTTTTTTTCGAGTATAGGGTAAGAGCTCCAAATACTGAACAGTTAAGGCAAAGTGATCAGAAATATGTGATTTATAAATTTACTAAAATTGTTTAAAAGTTGTAACTAGTTTCATAATTTTTTTAATAGTTTTAACTAACAAGCTGTCATTTTTTTATTTATTAAAAATATAATAATAACCATTTAATTATAATAATTAAAGTTATGGTCGATTGCTCCGAGTATTGAATACTATGTGCTAAATATTCAATACCTATGCTCCAAATACTGAACAGTCATGGTATCGCTGTAAAACTGATGAGTAACTCTTATTTGCAGTTAAAAATTATATTCTTTTTTTAATCTTTAAATTTTTAAATAATTTTCGTACTTTCTTTCAAACTAAATATAAATTTATCTTACTTTGTTTTAAACCTCGAGGTTAACTTGTCACCGTGTTAATACTACGTTCAATATTTGGTGGTTTATATAAATCATACGTTCCAATTAGTGAACAGAGTGATATTTTAATTAATATCATAATATTAGTGAAAAATTTTATCGATAATTAATCTTTAATATTTAATTGCTATGATAGACATTTATTTATTGATCATGCAATGATCAATTTTATTTAAATTGATCATAAACGTACTGACCTAAACACGAGAGGTTACGGTTTAGTAACCAATTTTCATAAAGTTATAACATTAGCATACAAAAGGCTGGCAATAGCCTATCGGCTCGGTACCTCCATTTGAAAGAGTAGGCCCGGGTTCGATTCCGGCACGCACCAATAAATATTTTTCAGTATATTTAATATTTACGTGCGTTACGTTGCTAGCCTCTGTACCGACCGGGTTTTCTGTGGTTTTCCCATATGGTATGGAAGTAGATTTGATTATAGAAATTGTAACAGGGTAAACTGTTATCCTCGGTAGGTAATTGCCCGAGTATTGATTGTTTATCGACGCTGCTCTAGCGCGCGTTGATCTCGGGTACTCCCTTAGTTAGTAAGAGTGGGGGATGGGTCCGAGGCTACCGGTGAGTAACGAGAGACCGCATGGTCAGATTAGGTTGGATCTTCGAACAGACTGCGTGTTTCAATATCAGGTATTAATTAATCAAGTGTTCGGGAAAACCAGAGAATAATCTTGGGGTGCTGCGAATCATAGGTTGGAGGACAGAGGAACAAAGGAATTTTTCAACAGCAGTACAGGTACCAGATTATTACCTTTTGGGACGTAAAATGGATTTTGGTGTGAACCGGGTCCATTTCCTCATCTTGATCATTTTTATTTGTTAATGTAAATTATTTATAATGTTATATCCGGCTTGCCGGCTACAACGACAGGGTCTCCTTGTCTCTCCGAAAAGTGCAGTGGTTGCACTTTTCGGCCTTATGCCTTACAATAGCTGTGCTGCGGCACAATATCCATCCGCGCTACCTAAACGATAAAAACTATCGTCACAGGTAAACGCCAGCTACTTCCTCGTGAATATTTGACTGGTAAACGTCGTTTACCATCATTGCTCCGCGTGTGTTTTCTGCCGCGAAACGCAGAAGCCCGGGATCCCCTCGAAGCGATCGCCGATCTTATTTATTCATTCTTTGGTTTTAATTATTATTATCAGGGCGAACTTCTTTTGCCCGAGTCGTTCGCCGTGTGCCACGAACTCAGTGTCTATTACTTACCTGTGTTATTATCTATTATCTATTATTATAAGTGCTGTTTATATTTGGACGTAGTTAAGGACTAAGCTGTAAATCGCTTGTGTGTGTGTGCGCCTCAGGGCAAACTAACAGAATATAACGTCAACTTATTATATTCAAAACTGTCGTTATCATTGCGTTCACCTGACCCCCAAGTATCTATAATATAAACTCCGATATAACTCAAGGTCGCAATATCATCGAAAGGGTAAGTGGCATTCACTTCTGATTTTCTCTGCCCTGTTCCGTCGCCGAGAGGCCCCTCCACCGGGGTAAAAGTTCGAGGATCCACATAAAAATAAATCCTGTCAGCTTCACTGACAGGAAAAATCTGAATTTGTTTGTCCGAGCCTCCTCCAGGCCCGCTCCACTTTTATTAATATTTATATTTTATTAATCAATTAATTTCGGACATAACAATAATAATTTCTGTTGGTGGAAATGGTGGTGTGACCTTGAGATAAACGTTTTATTAATAATTTTTGTCTGTTGTTTCCAACAAGGTTTTATTTTATTATGTTAATTATTGACATTTAATTTAATATTATTAATTGTGACTTAGTCAATTAATTAAGTTAATTTAAGAATAAATTAGTATTGTAAATGCTAGGTGTTCACTGGTTTATTATCCAGTTTCTACGCAGAAAATTATTTTACTGCTAGCATTATTTTCAAGGTCACATACACAAAATTACAAAATATAAAATTGAAATTACTGAATATTTGAACTACTGAATTATTATAATTATTATTATATTATTTATTGAGTGGGTTATGTGTGTGTGTGTGCGGGAGAGATTTAGATAAGTAAGAAATTATAATGGTCGTTTTATATTGGGGAAAATTATAATGGTTGTTTTATTGAGGGAAAATATTATAATGGTTGTTTTATATTTAAAATGGTGATCTCTGATTTATGGTATACTCCTCTGAATCAGAGATCTTTTTATAAATTATAATGGAAGTTTAATGTTGGATTTATAATGGAATTTTAATGGTTGATTTATAATGGAAGTTTAATGGAAAATTTATAATGAAAATTCATTTTAGTTTAATTAAGGTTGATTATATTGGTTGATATTAATATTGATTGACTTATTGGGTTTATTATAATTTTAAACAATATTAAGGGTTATAGGATGGGTGATTATTATTGAATAAATATGGTACCATATAAAATTGATTTCTATAATTTACCAACTATTCCTCTCACTCTCTCTACCCTGATTTATCTTTCATGTTCTTCCGGTTCCAGGAACCGTTCGTACAAAATCCTGGTGGCGCTCGTTAATTAACATCTTAATTTATTAATTAACGGTGACCATTAGAACGGCAAAACATCCCGTTTCAAAATACTTCCATACTATTTAAGGTCGTAATGCGAATGCAGGTACTGATTATAATGCGTAAGTCGGCCACAGACGTAGCACAGTGTGTATCAGGCATAAAAACCCTGACATGCAGGAGGGTAGGAAAAAAGAGGTAGTGATAATTGTGATGAAAAATGGTTAGTGAAAAAAATGGAGGTAAAAATTTGGAAAGTGAAAAACGGAAGTGAAAAATAACTCCCTACTCTCCCTTGTAGAACACTATCAAGTGATACAAGTAAAACACCTACCTACCTACATTAGCATACAAACTTATATTTTTTTATTATAATAACTGCGCACATTTCAATGCAGACAAGCATTTCTATTTCACTAATAATTAAAAATAAATATTTATTTATAAAATACAACATTAAATCACTAGATTTTTCAAAATTCTGTTTTTATATTGCCTGGTCAATATTTGGTGCCTTTACCCTACCCTAAAATACTGTAAATTTAAAGTTCTTACGAAAAAGGGACAGATAAAAATGTACGTAGAAATATTAGAAAACAAAATAAAGATTCAATTAAATAAGTCCTTCTTTGAGGACTAAATCCTATTACCTGACACTAATTGAAGTATCAATTGACTATAGTCATTAACTACAAAAAGGCCGAGTCGTCACGCCATTGAGGCGCGCGTACCTTGTAAAGCCCTTACTATATTATATTCCCTCACTATATTCCACTATAGTGCAAAATGATTAAAGTATAGTATAAGGTTATATATTCATGTAACGGGCACAAAAATTTTCAAATATCCTCAGTATACACAAAATATAGAAATTCAAAATTCAAAAGATTATCTTAAATATTTAGAATAGTACTTACAGATCTTAAAGATAATAAAAATCATTACAATGATGACGGACTTGATTTCCATAGTTAAATTTTTGACAACAGCTTCTCACTAACTGTTCAATTCCAACATTAAAAATAACTTATATGGCACTGCTTAACCAATCCTGGTGGCCAACGTGTACCTATTATGATAAAAAATCCCAGAATGATGAATTTTATGAAAATAATAACAACTCACACTGGATTCTGGTCAGTTGTTGGCATTCGTCGAATAGAAATATTTATCAATATTCATACACTCCAGGACAATATAAATGTAATGCGGTAAATTGTAGCTTCTAAAAATTTTTAGTACAAAATTTTATAGCTTTGAAAAGCTTTTTTAATCCTAGATACTAACATTTTTTGTTTGAATATAGCTTGTCAAAACTATTGAAAAAATTTATGAAAATCAATCGACTCTATCCGCACGGAAACATATATATATGTCGAAAATATAGGTGGCATATATAATATATTTGTTGCATATATTTCGCGCAAAAAAATAGATGTAGAATATATTTTTCGCATACATATTTTACCGTGCGATTTTAACTTGTCCAGCAGTGTATTGTTCAAACAGTAGTTACAATGCTTATCAGCTGAGTAACCATATGTAACGTAATAAGGTAAAACCCAATAATATCAGACTCCTTTCTGAGAATTTAGATCAATGTTTAAATTTATTTATATTGTTAATGATGTCGGGTCTTAAGTTCAATGAAACAAGAAGATTACTTAGAATTTTATTAGATAAAATCTACCAATTTATAGTAGAACGGTTATTTTTTATGTTAGTCCTTACAATTTAACTCATCATAGACAAAAATCAGATTTTAGTTTACAAGTGCTAGGTAATTAGATAAATATCATATAAAATACTCAAACAAAAACACCTTCTTCAAGCCATTTTGGGAAAAGCTCCGGCCCCAAAGAATGCGTTAAGAAATTTTCTTTTGACAGATTCCGGCGCTTCCTCACGCGGGACCAAATTATGCAAAGTTTGTCGTGAATTCTCTCTGGCGCACGCCACAACTTGTCAAGTAGGTCCGTGACGTCCATGCCGATGTAGAACTAGAGACAACAGTGTAGAATCAGTACAAGAATGCGTAAAACGAAATATTTTTATGCTATCTTTGTACTCACTTCCAAGAGTGTTAAGGGATGACCTGTAGAATCCGTAGGCTGACGAATAGGAGCCGTACGGAATAGCCATACGCACTCTTCGAGATGGGCCGGGGCCAGGCACCAGAAAATTGGGTCCATTGCAGTCAGCCATCCTTCATCAGGGTACTCCAATTCGGGCCAGTTCTCTTTATAATCTGATTCGTAGTCACTAATGAATTCGTAATTTGACTCTTCTTGATACATTTTTCGCTTGGATAACATAAGCACGCCGCACAGCGGTCTAAACTGAGACAAAACTGGAATTAGCAAGTATTCGAAACAATGTAAACTGAATAAATTTCACTTAAGAAACAATGAAAACAAATGCTTCTTGAAATTGCAGTTTGACAGACATTAATTGCCTGTAAATTGATCTCGAAAGGCATATTCATCAATAGTAATAACCAGACGGTCAAAGGTATGAATCTATTAGCACAATCAGATGGCCCCTTGCTTACGTCAATCAGTTGATTGCTCTCCAAATCTAACCAGTTTATATAATTTACTAATCAGTTTCCTTCCTTAGCACGGAAGCAAAACAAAATATTATTTTCACACTTATCTGATAGTAAACAATAACACTAAAATTAGTAACGTAATGACAGTTACGAAATTGCATATTAGTCACGCTTGTACAGTTGAAGGAACTCCCCAACAATATTAGTTGCCTCATTTAAAGTAGAGTGCAGTCTACGTAAGATACTGTGCTGCTTAGCCAGCAAACTTTGATCTGGTGGGATATCTACTGAAGGTACTGAAGTTTTTGGGATGGCGTAATAAGACTCCCGTGAAGGACCAGACTGAGCAACCGGCGCATAAGAAATCTTGACGTGGGTTTCGGATGGTTCCACATTTGGAGACTCTTGCTCTTCCAAGTTATAGATACTTAAATCATTCGACTCGTTGTGTTTTTTGAATGAACGCATTCTGTTGAAAAGTTTAGATACTACATTCTTTTTGCTTCTTGATTGGTCGGACTCCATTTTTTCCTGGGCAATATTGGCAGAGTTTTGGTTCCCTTCTTCAAGATCTGTGGATAATAAATTAATCAGAAATAGCCATTACCTGGATTAAATAGACAAAAAATGCTTTTGAACCTTGAGAGATTTCGTTCTGTAAGATTTGCAATAGAATATGTTTCTATTCGGTTTGATGATTGATCGATGACTGATTGGAAGTATGACACTTCGACGGGATATATACTGATTACCAATTGGGCGCGAATAGGGTCGAGTACCATTTTAGAGTCTAACAATTGCTACAGTCCTTGACTATTAGTTTGTGTAAATCATTTCTATCAGAGACAAAGCTACTGGATACAGAAAGTAAGTACGTACAACATTATATTACAAGCAGCGCAATAGGTGTAAACAAACTGTTGGACTTGTTTAACCTTTTGACTGAATGCATTGCACTTGTTATCTTCAAACAGCAAACAATGAACCTTTGTTACGCCTGAGCCTTATAAGCAACATGCCTCGTATCAACTGCATTATTTACACAGTAGCGTTGGAGAATCACTGGTTTTACATGTCGAAGCACATATGTCTTGTTCCTCGAGCTTGGGATGTGCATCATTCAAGCACGTTAGAATTGATCTTGAAGAAAAAAATCTCATGTGACGAAGTCACTAAGAAAGAAGGTGCCGTTGAGATCAACATCAATGGTGTAAATACAAAGCTTAACTACTGGGAAGAGCAGCCCTGGATGAAGAGCGATAAGGACAAAAAGGCCTGGCCAGATCCCCAAGAGTACTACGGGGTCTACATGTCCTGTAACTACTGTCGAAAACCGTAAGTAATGAAAATAAGCGTGGAAGTGTTTGTTAGGTTCAAGCATTATCTGCAATGGAAGATAAGGGCACAGTGTACAGTGGCATGACAATTAATACGCAGTATACATTGTACGGTCTGATAAGTAACACGAAACTTAAGTGCGAAAGTGTTATTTTAGAGATATAATGTTCCATCAAATTCCATGTCTGATCCCGCGACAGTGGTTGGCAATCCCGTGGGATGCTTTGCAAGTATTACTCAGCCAAGAAATTAGGCTCTACTACGCAAAGTATGGAAGGGCGGAAGGATCTGCATTCCGCATCAAAGGTGTAACGGCTAGGTTACAAATTTAAAACCATAATTTTTGGATGAGGAATGACTTAGACCTGCAAACCAGCCCGAATCGTAAAGATTACTATGCGTTTTTCATACCTTGCATTTATTGCAATAAAATGTGAGTTTTTTATACACGGAAACAAATTGTGGGAAAATTCACAATACAACTATCGTAATGCTGGACTATATTTTTACTACTGGTAACTTTTAAATATTTTAGACAAAAATTCACTATTAGAAAATTTGCTATGAGGCGTGCACTTGGTTGGTGAAAAAAAGATAGTTAATTTCTTAAAATTCCTTAAATTTTCTTTTCGTGCATAAGAGATAATCTGTGACAAAATATTATGTCCGAAGTAAATAATTTGTATCCTTAATTTGTTTCAGAAACAAACCTAAAAAACTGGAACCAAACACTAAGGATTTATCAATATTGTGTGGAAATAAACTTTCAAAAATCACTTTCGCTTCATTAATTCTTAGATAGTAAATAAGCTGCACGGAAACAAGATAATATTATCAACAAACTTACTAGTATTTTTGGCATTGCAATTATAATAAGAAGCGCATAATCATCTCGACTATGCCCCGTTGATAATATTTTATCTTAAACATGACCTACGACATTGCTTGTGTCGGTAAGTGCGATAACATGTTAATCCGGGATAGCTAAATTACATCATAAGTATTATAGTCAACAGGTGCCAACTCACCGTACTTCATCAGAGAGGTTAGGTTCTTGGAGATGAAGGAGCCCGCATATTTCAAGGTCACTTTTTTTATCTGATGACGCACCTCCATGATTTGACTGGTCCTCTGATGTGTATCTCACTGACCACTGACGGCGATCATTTAGATGACTAAGATTTAGATGACTTAGATTTAGTGTTACCTAACTTCGCTAAAAACTTGCCGAACTTCGAAGTCTTAGCTAATGGTTCGCTTATCTTGCAGGATTTTGTCTAATCCGTGTGACACCTGAGCGTAGCCAAAACTAACTGAAAAATTCAGACACTTTCCATGGAGATTCAATAGTTTTTTTGTTTTACCACAAATACTATCTAATAGGATAGGTCATGGATCCGCTTACTGCAAACTCGACTCTGTTTACCGTTGCGTAAAACTCGTATTACCTTACGAGCTATTTCAGCACCAAGCTAAATAAATATCAAACCTATTATCACATCCCGTGATTGAATCAATTATCATAATTTACAGATAATGGTTCCACATTTGACTATCGATCAGATCTAATGCGAAACATATGGGCCGCTACTTACGGCGGCGTCAAGGTTGCGCGTTCACGGTCAATGTTGGCCAAGTGTCAGTTATCTTTGTAGTTCGATATTTGTTATGGTTTTCCTTTTCAAAATTTCTGCCTTTGTTTTTTGTGATAAATCATATTTTTGAATGTATCCAAACATATATTCATCATAAAATATTTCAGCTGAAATCATATATGTTGGATATATGACGAAAAAACTTCAAAACATTTTGATAGCAATGTTTTTTTTTTTTAAGATATATGCACGGGTATATTCAGCATGAAGTTAATGGACCTGTTCATACATAACAATGGTTTATATACGAAAGATATATACTTTCGGCGAAAATGTGTAAATTATAAATATATGTTTGGATCTACATTGGGGTATATTTTATGATATATCTCAACATATATATTTTTTACGTGGGGGTTACCAATTAAAATTATTATGAAGACTAACAAAAACAAACAACATAAGCAATTAAATCAAAGTTTCATTCATTTTCCGACCAGACTCCACAGCAAAGTCCACACTCGGCTGAAGATTCTAACGGGATAAAAGCTTTCTATCTTATCGATGCACATCTGACTGATAAGATTCCACAGCAGAAGCGTCTCCTCATCCAGCGGCGCGGTACTTTGACGTTTGATGTAGAGTATTCCAGCTTCATAATTTTCTGCAACAAGTTAATTTTATTGTAAATAATACGCCTTAGCATCTATGACACCCTGGACAAAACTTCTAGGTTATACAGATGTGTTTAAAGGCCCTACTTTTTTACATCTCAAAATTCGGGATACACGGCAATGCCTCGCGCCAAGTACACATCCTACATCAGAAAACATAAAAAAACTGCTGAATATTAGTATTAATGCTTTCAGAACATCAAAAATATGTTATACCATTTATCTACTTTTCAAAAAAAAAAAAAAAAACTAAAACTCACCTGTTTCACGTTCGATAACCGCATGGTTCATCCCCCACTCCGCCAACGGGGGTTTGCAGTTAATGATGCGGTCAAAAGCTTGTGGAAGTTTTTCCTCGGACGGGTACGGTACTGTCACATAGTCGGCGGTTCCACTTTTGATCCACGAGGTTGGCACTACCCTATAAGGACTTCGCCCTTCTTCAGCCGTCTCGGTGAACTTAACAACGGTGAAGGCAGACATTATTCAGCTAAGACAGTACAAAACGAATAACTGTTGACAACTAACCAATTCAAGTTGGTAAGCGCACTTATATAGCTTGGATGGAACCGTTAAGATTATGATGTCAAGGGTCAGTCTGATAGTGCATCGATCGACGTCCATCTCATCGCTTTGCAAGTGGTACACGTAGCCTATGCGTGAATGCCATTAGCCATATTTCTAGAATATATCATTAAAGTCATTACAAAATAATGTTTTTATGTTATTTAAATTATAAAGATTTTTTACTATTTGTAGAACCATTAGATTTTAAGATAGGCCATACAATTTAGAGTGACTTGCTCAATTTTCCAAAGATCTGGATAATTTTGGAATTTTCTTAATACTAAGCAGCAAAAAAAACAATGCGCACGCATATAAAAAAACAATAAAACTTTTTTTTCGCTCAAAAATGGCAAAGTTCACACCTTAAAATATAATCTTAACATAAGCGACTAGAAAATTCGAATTAACACCTACTTGCTAATCAAATGGTTCGTGTAAAGTGTATTCACGAGAAATTAAGGAATATTCATATGCACATCTTCATTTTACAACTTTGTGGAACGGATGTCGCTCAAAGTGCTACACTAAACTATTCAGCAAAACAATTTTTTAAAATAATCTACGCCTCAGATTTGACAATTTTATGGTCATCAATTACTATCTTTATTGACATAATATCATATGCGTTTCAGTTTTAAAATTCACATTATATAATGTCTCCATTTGTATGTAGTACTAAAGAGCCTAAATCCATTTGCATAATTAAAAAGTCGTAAAATTTATAGAAATAAGGCTAATATGAAAAACTAGTTTAACTTGTACCTAATGTCATATTTTTGCATTGTCTCCAAATCCGGGAAAGGCGTAATCCAACATTGTTATTAATGTGTTAGACAAAATTATGTTTGAAGCATCTAAGTAGCGTTAAATATTCGCTCAAAATAACAGAGTAAAAGCATGGAGTTACTATTTCATTGAGTCTATAAAATTTGACGTTTACTACTGTCAAGTCATTAAATTAAATAGTTATGGTCCCTATTGGATTCCAAACTAACTAATTATAATAATTAGATTCACCGTCGACCGATTTGATAAAATTCAAAGTAATGAAAACAGTTTGAATCATACCTAGTAGGTGTTATCTATTTTTACAACAGCAAACGCATGTTACGACGACGCGCGGCATATAAGTTCTTTTCTAAGTAACGCTTTCTCACTGAAAATATAAAACCTGCTTTAGACCTAATTTGGTACGATTTAATGCAGTCCCGGGGGGTTTTCGATAAAAAGTGTAACACAAAGCAACTTACTCCAGCCGTGGAGGTGTAACTAAATGCAATTAATATTGGGAAGAAGGAAAGAGTGGGAAGTTACGGATACTTACTACGTGAAGCGTTCCACTTCTTCACGTAACAAGGATAGGGAAGGAGAAGGATTGAGAAAGGATCATGCAGGAAAGGACCATCTCAATGTGAGTACGATACGAACGCAATACTGCTACTAAGTGCAAAGTCAAGAGGGATCTGGCACGTTTTCAATCATAAAATTCTACTCCTAGAGCGGCCGTTATAATTTGGCCCAATCTGTCAGTGTAATTTCAAATTGATATAAATCGGTGCCTGGACTCCAGCCGATCAATTGACCGAATTTCTTTGTCATTTTCTTCAATTAGATACGCGGCCCGCCGTCATTCTGCCACAGTCAGGTCAAATGTTCCACTTACGTCAGTTACGAACAGTCTAATGCTGAATTGTCTAGTACATGAAGTAAGCTAGCGTAGAGTTTATCCAGAATAGAGCTGTACTTCACAAATTATTGAAATAAACGTGACTTATTCCCCACTATCCTGCGGAGTGCAATAATTTTTTGGTCCGGTATTCCAACATTTGGTTCTGGCTCAGAATCAGAATTTTGACAGAAACTGCTACTACTTTCCAATACCTTTCTTTCATCCTGGCCGCTTGCAATTTTTCCAGAATTTTTTAACTCACTTATATGTCTTAAATCGATTTGTAGCTTCCGTTTGTGTAGCAACGCTCCTTTTAATTGTTACAGTGTCAGCCTCAGGCTTTGTCGAACTCATGATGTAACTTTTATTTTGAATATGCAAATTCACGATTAATGATCGAGGATTCACAACTGGTCGAACAACTGATACGCACAATAATGAACTGAAGAAGCATATGTTGTTATTATTAACCTAAAGCTTTGTATGAGAGAGACAGAGATATTTCCGCTTAGTCACTTCTACACACTTATCAATTCGATTATACATATATTGTACATTCTGTGTTTAGCGTTTTGAGATAATAAAATGAGTTATGGACCAGTAAAATGTTTAATTTCAACGAATATCAAGTACATAAGGATCATTCTAATTATTGTAGTAATGCAAAAAAAAAACAAATGTCTTACTCGAAAGCTCTAATCGTATATTACCTCCAGCTAAAATGCACAAACTACTTTTTCTGATCTCTTAAAGACATGTATTTTTCAAGAGTATTGGTGCCGTTACCAAAGTTAGAATGCAACTTTCTGAGAACTTTAAATTCCTCAGATGATATTGTGTTCAGCGATTGGTTCGATTGAGTTGGAGTAACCCACGGAGACGGCATGGAAAAACTACTGAGACTACTCTTGCTCGATGAACTAGACTTTGATTCCAGATTTAAAGACATCTTGAGCTCTTCAAAAATCTTGGACTCCTTCGGAGATGAATCTTTTCCTGAAGCTTCTTGCTTTCTAGATGACGAAGCCCCAAGATTAGGAGAACTGGAACTTGTTCCAGTCACTGGGCTACCGTAGTACCTTTTGGTGGGACTGAGGCATCGAATGAATCTACAAACTGCATTCCCAGATGCCTCCTTCGATTTCTCTGGACCAGATGCCTTGCGATCAGCCATTACTCAGGAATGTTAGGACTGTTTCTTTTCTTTAGAAAACGACAAATCTGCAAATAAAAACTTCATTAGAAGGGTTTTGATCAAGGTAAGAACATTAAACGTAACAGACCCCCCCCCCCCCCCCCTAAAAAACATGAGAAATATTACCTCGACAGCGAATTGGGAACAAAGTGCGTGAAGTTAATTGACACGTGAGCAATACATCAATCTCGAACATCAGTAGTTTGAAGAATGATTGACAAATTGACGCTTGCAATGAGATATATACTCTGGGGTAATTATTTCCAATTGAACATCAATAGTGTCGAGTACCACTTAAATCCCCGATGATTCACGCCTTGCCTATAAATGCGTGTACCATTTCAATAAAACATAGTTGTTTCACTGATTTCATCGCATTAACACTTAACTAGTTGTAATATGTCAAGTTTTCATATCGTATTTGTCCCAATTGAGTGGTGCGAAATATCAATCAAAGCTCTTAAATATATTATAAAGTTAGAGATTTTGGCTCATTTATACAAAAATAATAAAATCGAGGGTACTGTAATCGCTCTAGAAAATACCATAGCAAGATTAGAGCATCAAAAAACCCATATTTTGATGAAGCGGAACAATGACAAAAGAACCTGCCCTTATTACAATGACTACATCCCCATTTTCATCTCCTGCATTCGGCCTAATGCGTAAGTCCTACAAATCTGCATCATCATTTTCATCTATAAAACATTGACTAACATTTATACTTTTTTTTTAGCAACGCGCCATGCTGCTTAAATATCTAGAATATTTTAAAAATCCGCAGCACAAACAGCGCAGTGCCAGTTGGCACCTATAAATTGATTGTGTAAGATCGAGCAGATAAAATGTAGGTATAAACCGCTGATATTTTTGTTGTCCTCTGTGGTCTATCCGAGCAATGTACTCATTATCGATCGAATTATCAAACCTGAGTTTCATTGTAGCTTCGGACACGTCAGTCTGTATCACCGAGTGGATAGTTATGCTCCTGCTGTTGAGCTTCAAAAATTTGCGAGTGCATTTAATAAAAAGTGACCAGGTCTTACTGCTCGAGATGTCCTGCTACTGTTGTGAAAATCGGTAGGTACTTGCAAGCGCCATGATGTTAGCTGTAGATTTTTTGCAACTAATGGCGTATTTTTTTTCAGGACCACAATTCATAGGCAAGTTTTCATGGTCCCACGTCAGTGGCTAGCTTGTTACAAGTTAGAGTGCACTCTCTACAATGGAATGAAGTCATACTATAGAAGATTTGAAAAATATGAAGGCTTTACGATCAGATTGATAGGAGTAAGAGCTTGCGTGGTGCGTCACTCTGATTATTTCTGGGCCAAAAAAGATAATGACTGGGCAGAAAAACCTAAATGTAAAAAATATCTGGCCGTGTTTATCCCTTGTTCATGTTGTTCTCTACCTTAAGCCTATTTTAGTTCAGTAAAATAGTTTTGATTAAGTTTTAGTGTTAGTTCGAAGATTTTATGAAAAGCCAGACTACAAAATCTATTTCTCTATTTTTGTACTTTGTATCTAGTGTAATAGAATCTAAACTTTATGTTCTAATGCTTACAAAATCAACGCATTTGTAATCTAGCTCTAAACTATTTGTATATTGAAATAAATATTTTGAAAGCTCTTGAGTTGGGAAAACCCACTTATTTAAATAGTACACATCTTCATTAATCAGTTCACAATTTCTTACAATTCGCCACACACATTCATCCAAAACTTGGCAACGCCGCAAAAATCATTTCCGCAACACATTTTTTTTACGACTTTAAATATTCGCATGCACTTACAGAATATCAAAACAAGATCTCACAATATTTTTATTGCTGCAATTATCGGTCGGCAATAAACCACGTGGTTTGACGCGTGTAATTGATTCATACGGAGCAATGAACTCACTATTGAACTTGACCTACTAATAAAGCAGCGTCTGTAGCACATAAGTAATATGTTCATTGGTAGCGTTTATTACATCATTTGATAGCTAGTGTAATAGTAAATTACTTACCAATAGGGCAGGCTGCATATTTTGAAATCATTTTCTCTTCGGCAGGCTCGTAGGTATCCAAAATCGACAAATGTGTCATCTGTTGTAAAAATGAATGGTTCATTTGACTTGAGCCAATGTCAAATCGATACTCAGGTCATGGACACTGCGATACGCAAAAAAGTTTGTTTACAAAAGCAACAAACCTCTTAGGTCTTTCATGATATCGAAAAAGTAAACGGTATTTGCCGCTTTTAGTCTTTTATAATCAAATAAATTGTAATTTAATGAGACGGGGTTTTAGCTGAGCTTTCGACCGATTTAAATATGATCATTATTGTTTCCGTTGACGTCATAGCGGGTAGTAATGGTATGTACCATAATTTTTAAATTACGATAAGATTACTAGGCTTGTTGGAAAGCTAAACAAAATCTAGCTTTTGACCTACGCATATTTCAATAACTGTAACGTTTTTGAATCGCTAAATTTGGAAGTGTTACTAGGCTATTTTATTCTCTTGAAAATGTATGGATTTTGCGTTAATGTCACCTAAAAGGCTTTTTGACTCTTATGTATAGGATATCTACTTTAGAGTTACGCATAGTGGTAATTTGAGCCATCTTAATTTTTTTTGAAGAAAGTAGCATATTACACTTTGAATCACCGATCACACGAAAAAATATGTATGTGAAAAATATATGTGAAAATATATTTAACATCTATTTTTTTGCGTAAATATATATTACATATACTTTGTGATGCCACATCTATTTCCGATATATATTTTTCCGTAAGAGAACAAACATACTTTTAAACAAATATTTTTTTCTATAATCTAGCAGAGTGCTTATGAAAAATTACTAAAATAATTGAAACATACCTATGACTATATCTTTATAATTGTTCCATGTATTCAACAAACAATAATTCTTCCGGGATAAATTCATTTTGTCTACCTCTAATGAATATCAGTCCATCAAGATATGACTCTGCAACAAAAAGCCACAACATAAAAATCTTTGCAAAATATCCTAAATTATGTTGGCTGTCAAAAAATAACTTACTTGTCACATATTCCAACATTCCGCTGTAGTCCATCCAACACGGTAAAGGCTGTTTGCACTTAACAATGTTTTCAAAATACGTAAACACCTCATCTTTTGACGGATATTGTACGAGCACTTCATTTCCATAAATATTCTTCACCCATTTCAATGGGACGATTTTATAAGAGTTGGTTCCATACGTAGAAACTGCATAAAATTTAACAACAGCGTACTTTAGATACATCTTTGACCACCGAGATTATCATGGAAAATGATAGCAACTTTGAAAGCTCTGATACAACTGACAGGAATAGCGTGCGAATCCTCAAAAGTGTAAACCGAGTGTGTAAATAACTTTGTGATGCTAATTTAAATATCTGGTCGTTCGCTAACAATTTGATCTTTCATATTGAGATATATGGAAATTTTAAACTTTCCGTGCGTTCTATTGTCACATTCTCGACCCAAAGTGGACCATAATCATAAATATCATTACAATTTAGAGTGATAGCGACTCATTTGCACGAGACACTCATTTTGATTTAGCTATCACTAAATAAATACAATTCTAAGCCATAAGCAACCGCGCCGTAGACAGCGTGGCGTCGAGCGTTCCGCGCGGAACGATATAATCAACAAATAGATAGCGTCCAAATAGATATAGATGGTGCACTATAAAGACAATTCGTTTTCGTGGAGTATCTGACGTAATCTGTTGACAAATTCGATGTATAACAAAGACGAAAGTATTTATAATGGAGTTTAATTATTTTGGGAAAACCTGTTCATAGCTTAGTGATATTGACCTCTAATAAAAAGGTTATTGACTGCAAAATAAGCGTTACATTGCAAATCAAAGACCATAAAATGTTGTCATAAACAAAAAAATGAACGCAATTTGTATCGACAAACATTATGTAAATTTTAGCAAATCTTGAGGCTGGTAAAAAAAAGTTTTAGAAATGATACATCTATTTTTTAAGTTTCGACATCGGAAGCTTTCCTAGTTAGAGGGAGTTCTTGTTGAAATTCTTAACTACATGGCATTATTAAATAGAAATGATACATCTAATGCAGCGACTGAAAATTTCATTCAAGGTTCCTATTGGATAACTGTTAAGCACCGTCATGGGAGCAACATAGTGATCAATCAATCAATCAATCAATCAATCAATCAATCAATCTTTATTCGCATAAAATGTAGTACATAAGATGTACGCAATCTGAAGCTGAAGATTACCCGATTATTGAAGGAATACCGGCTCCACCTTGCTCTTCTGATAGACGTTCACCGGTAAACAAATTATTATGGTATTAAATTTATTTCAAATATTGCATGCCTTCACTTGGTAGAACATAAGCACAATCTGTAAAATATATATAACAACTTCTGTCATACTGTGTTCTTGCAATAAATAACTTTGCTGACTTTGACAACTCGCCTCATCCTGAGATTCCCGGACCATCTCGAAACTTGCGTCGAAGTGATTCAATATCTAAAAACAAACGTCAAGAAGATATTGCCATGGCTCTTATCCTATATCTCTAATGTTCAAGAGTACTTGAAAAACTTGATACTGCTCGTAGAGTTATTTCTACCCTTCGTAAGCGAGATAAATTGCATAAAAACAGTCTCTTAGCATTCGGAAAACAAAACCAAACATTTCTTATTCGCATCCGTCGAATGAGACAAACTATGAACCGAATGAAATTTGAAAAAGACCCATTAACTCCTGGTACTAAAGCTGAAGCACTGATCGCTGACAGTGACAAAAAGGAAGAAGTAAAGAAAGCCTTAGTATTCAAACATATTATTCAGACTAATCTGAACAATTATTACGAGACTGAAACAAAAAAACAGAAATGAAGGAGAACATAAATCCCGTACGTGACGATCTAAAAAAATATAACTTGCTGCAAGAATTACCCAAGTTAACAAGACCGACAAATACAAAAGAGAGAGATGATGCAAGAAAGATACAAATCGAAAACAATCTGAAGTCTTTTTATGAAGATGACAATAATTCAAGGATGACATCTGGTAAAAAAGATTGTATTACTCATCATCAAAATAAACAACAAAAGAGATTTCTGAATGATACTCTCACAAACAAGACCAGTAGCCCCCACAGAAAAAGAGAGGGAAACTTGTAAACAACGTCGAACAATGAACGTCGTTCGAACAATGTCGATTTATAGGCAAAAGCTCTTCACGGGCAGAAAATAATCTTCGAAAAATCCTCGAAAGAAATAGTTTCGGCTAGTGTATGCGACATTTACAGATTAAAATGTTTAGAAAGAAAATGTCCAATTTGCATCAATAAAGGACCAACGGTTATGGAATTGATAATTCGTCTGAGCTGACCTATTTTATGTGGGAATCAGATTATAAGGAAATCAGCACAAAATCCGGAACGAAGCGCATAAAGATAACAGAGAAGAAACAGCACATGGGTAAACCAAAAGATGTTGTCCTACTTCTGCTTGATCTTGTACAAAAGTTATACGCTCATACCGCTAATATCACCAACCAGTATGAATGCACAACTAAACTAAAGAAACAGCCCGAAAACAATAGCGCCGTTATTCACATGGAATTTAGTGAGAACTACTCTAGTAAATACAACACCGAAATCCAATCCTTGCATTTCGGTGGGAGCCGCAAACAAATAAGTCTCCATACAAGTGTGATATACATAAGCGGCAGTTTAAAACCTACAAGCTTTTGCACATATAGTGATTGCTTACGTTATGATGCTGTAGCAGTTTGGGGGCATATTATTCCTTTATTCGATTTTATCGAAAAAACAATCATCTCGAGTTTTCTTGTGCTTTTTGTCTCGAGTGTTGGTTGTTGGTTGTAAGTGTTGTTGACCGTTTGTCACTTAATTAATCAGTCATTGCTGTTTCCTGAGATTCTTATCATTTATTGAGTGTAATAGCTGTCTTTTGACATTGTTGTCATAACATCAATGACTTTGGCCAACGTTGTTGTAGCTTATTAATGATTTGTATAGTTATTGATAATATTGTAGCTTTTAAGTGTTAGTCTATAGGAAATTTTTTGATTGTGGGTGTAAACTCTATGTAGGGTTGTCACTTCCGTTCGAGTTTTTTTTCCTTTGGTAATTTATTTAACTGTTCCATCAACCTGCGTTTTGTTGTATTTTGTTTCCTGCAGCATTATCGCTGCAGGCTGCGCATTTAGCGTTGTCGTGCTTATTTTCGTATTTTTCTCCACTGGTGATTTTAGTTTTGGCCGTTAGTTGTTCTTAGCGCCATCTCGCGCGGTTTAGTTGAACTCGTCTCGCGCGGTCTAGGTGCCGTGGTGTTGTGTTTGAGGTTTCGCAAATGTTTCCCGCTGATGTCTGTTCTGGCTTCTGCTAGTTTCCCTGGCTTCAGTTAGTTAGCGATTTTCACCGGGTGCTGGCCAGCTGGTCGCACTGGCTTGTAGGGTTCTTTCAGCTATTCAAAAAGGTCGAATGTTCTTTTGTGTTGACGGGTCTGAAACAAAATTAGGGTGGCTGGATTGTTGCTGCGGGTTACGGAGCTAATGCACGCTTTAGCCTGAGATATTTTTTCCCTTCTGGTTGGTAAATCACAGTAATGGTGCCGTGTGTTTTCTAGTGTGCGTCCAACATTTTAGAGCGCAAGTCTTTTTGCTGTTTGTGCGTGTTTGCCTAATTTGAGCAGAGAGGATCGAGGTCCCACCTTATTTTTATAAGCCGAGCGGCCGTACAGGCCCGAAACTACACACTCAACGGTTTCCTCCACAACCGGGAGCCGCCCAAATTCAACGGGTCGACGTGTGCGCGCCTGACAGGCGGCTTTGCTAACGTGGAAGTCGTGGGCGCAAAGTACTCCGACCGTCGCGCGGACAACATTTTGTTTATTTAGTATTTACTTTAAGCTTAACCCCCCTAAATTCTAAAACGCTTTGATAGCCACCATCATTTGAGTTCGGTTCATTCTTTATTAGCCTCGCTCGGTCACGCGGTTAGCTCGGCGGCCGTGCGGCGCGCATTGCAACAGACGTGCCCGAGCTGATCAGCGTTTCCTTGTCATCGCCGGCCTCATACGTTTTTCTACGGGCGTCTTCAGGTCCGTACCCTCCGGCTGTTCATCCATCCTCACACCCACAGCCCATTTTTCATTGCTTACGCCCCTCGACAAGGACCTGACGCCAATGCCGTAGCCATGGATCGTTCCTAGAATTCAAAGGCAGGCAAGGGTAACGCTATTTTCAGTCGCTCTATGTGTTTGGACTTTTAAACGGTAAAATTAAATCGTGTTATTCGGTTTTAACGCAACGATTTTTACCGTAGATTGTAGTGTGTGTGTATAGTCTAAGCATAGTACCTACAGAAGGTTTGCATTGATATTTGCATTGACTTCATTATACGTGTAGGTATTCACGTTTATCTCAAGAAGACACGAGTGGACATTGCTCTGAAAAGGGCAGTTTGAATCAGGCAAGAAGTACACGCCGCACTTAATCAGTACATCAACAACTCATGGCAGCCACTCGGATATTTTTCTAAGAAATTCACCGACACGCAGTCTCGCTACAGTACCTACGACCGAGAGCTACTCGCCATTTACATGGCAGTAAAACACTTCAGAAAAATGTTCGAGGGACGTGACGTCACAATATATACTGACCACAAACCGCTGACATTCGCATATACCAAGACCAGTACAAGCAGCGAATCACCCAGACGTGTACGACAACTACTATACATCAGCGAATTTACTACCGATATTCGCCACGTCAGCGGATCGCAGAATGCAGCAGCGGACGCATTATCACGAATCGACGCAATCACATGTCCATCACCAATTAACTACGAACAACTTGCCCAAGCTAAAGAGCGAGATAGCGATATCATACAAGCGCTCACTCTACAGAGCAACCTATCTATCAAGCAGTCACTCTGCCCGCGTCGAATATCTATAACTTCATACCTACGTCCGTACCTAACTAAAGAATATCGTCGCATCGCATTCAACTCAATTCATAACATCAGCCACCCTGGAATCAAAACAACAAGGAAATTGATTACGCAACGCTACTTCTGGCCTTCAATGAACAAAGACATCGGCAATTGGGCCAAAACATGCCTACAGTGCCAACGCGCCACAGTACAGCGCCACACTACGAGTCGACCGACCGTCAAGTTTCCCGCCAACCGAGCGATTCCAGCACGTGCACGTCGATATCGTTGGCCCGCTAACTACCGCGGCCAGCGGTCATCGATACCTACTGACGATGATCGACAGAGCAACAAAATGGCCCGAAGCTTACCCGCTATGCGAAATAACAGCTGAAGACGTCGCCAGAGGCGTCTATGAAACCTGGATTTCCCGCTTCGGCTGCCCAGCTACAATTACGACCGACCAAGGACGCCAATTCGAGAGCCGATTATTTGCGTCATTATCCCGCTTACTCGGCATCGAAAAAACGCGCACTACACCCTACCACGCGCAGTGCAACGGTGTTATCGAACGCTGGCACCGCTCCTTGAAGGCCGCGCTGAAAGCAAGACTGCAAAACGCAAGAAGCAGGATCGACGAAATACCTACCGTCCTACTTGGATTACGCGCCGCGATGCGGAGCGATACCGACGTTAGCGCAGCTCAACTTACCTATGGCTGCAACATCCGCTTACCCGGCGACTTCCTGTCAGCAACAATACGCGATGACGTCACAATGGACTCAGCCTATGTCGATCAACTGCGCGACTCGATACGAAATCTGAAACCAATGCCAAACGAGCCGCATAGCAACAACAAACCCGTATTTGTGCACAGAGACCTACAAACCTGCGAATACGTTTTCGTACGCATCGACGCCGTAAAGAAGCCGCTACAAGCACCTTACGACGGTCCCTATCGCGTGCTCAAACGAACCGACAAGATATTCACATTGCAGTTACAAGACCGACAAGTAAACATCTCCATAGATAGACTCAAACCTGCCTACACTATAGCCGAACAAGATATACCTACAACATCAAGTCCCTGCAACAATCAGAACACAACATCAAGCGAGAAACAAGTTACGAAACCGTCCAGCAACCTGAAACAAGATAACAACCTGAAAAAAGATGACCTGAAACAACAACAAACAGTTAGCAACTCAATACCTACAAGTGAACACAAGACGACTCGACGAGGCCGCACTATCTGCCTGCCGATACGCTTCGCTTGAGGGGGAATCCTGTAGGTATTGACGTTTATCTCAAGAAGACACGAGTGGACACGAGTGGAGTGGCCTCTGAAAAGGGCAGTTTGAATCAGGCAAGAAGTAGGGTCATTGCGCCGGAAGCGCGGCCACCTTCAGTAGGCGACCATTTGACGGACTAAATTTCTTCAAATCAAGATAATAGAATTTCTAGAGGCAACATTCTTAAAAATAAAATCTTACGTGATTTTTAAATGACTATGGCATAAGAATTTACACAGTTTGAAACAAAAGGGTGAACCGAGCGCCCGAAAAAAAAAACTCAGTGCACGTGATAACTCAGAGGTGTGTATGTGTCGCGAGGTGAAAAAAAATTAGCACGGTGCGCGGCGTTCAATGGTAAGTTTTATTGCTTATTTCATGTTGTACGCGCAAGTTAAATGTTTAATTGTTCAATCGATAAGTTTTCCTTGTTATAAAAGGTGTAGTTTGTTGTTTTTAAACTTAATATTGTGATAAAATCCAGTGGTCGGTAACCGAAATGCGTATTTATCAAAAGCGTTAGATTGCGACCACATGGTCGCGAACCCACGAATCCAGCATTATTTTGCTTTGGTAAATATGGTCCTAATGCTTCATACAGGAGAGTTGCAATTTAGGGTGTAGCATTGTAAAAGTGTAAAGATGTAGTTCGTTAGTAAGCGACCACCAGTTTCTTTGAAAAATCTTCGATTATTTACTTACAAACATTGGGTGGTCGGAAACCGAAATAGTCGAAAAAAAAGACGTTAGTTTGCGGCCACCATAATTTAGTATGAGAGAAAAAACGGCCGCAAACAGAAATAACTAAGCGAGTTCATTCAGTATGCGACCACGTGGTGATTTTTGAATTTAGTTGGTTATTGAAATGTTCTTTTAATAATCACCTATAAGATTTTGTATTATTTGCTTGGAAATCCAAATAGATTATTATATTTGAAAATCAAGTTGTTTAGAATTTCATCAAAATCAGTTCAGTAGTTTTTAAGATATGGACTAATACTTCTAACGGCGTGACTTACTCAATACCAGTCATGGATGCTTTCAAAGGGAAAACGTTTAAAGTGTACATTTTATGTATTCTTGGACAATGAAGCCGAAAAAAATATGAAAATAATAAAAAAATACCTCCTTCAAAGGCTGATTTGTTATGTTGTTTATGTTGTTGAGACCTTTGATGTAGATTATTTTTTATTAAATTTTAAAAAATCTGTTAAGAATTACTCATAAAAATCAAATAAATGAAAACTACTTTTTTTAGATGGAGCTCCCAAATAAGGTACAAGATTCAAAAAAGAAAAAGTCTGTGAAGTATACCGAAGAAGCCCTCAAACAAGCTCTCAATGATATACGAAAACAAGGCAAGGGAATAAGAGAGACATGTAGACTATATCAGATCCCAAGGTCTACGATACAAGATAGACTTAGTGGGGAGAGGTCGGATAAAATCGAGGTAAAGGGGCCAGATCCGATACTTGGCATAGAAGGCGAGAAAAGGGTTAAAGAGTGGCTTTTGGACATATCAAAATGTGGATTCCCAGTCAAGAAACAGGAGCTGTTGGACACAGTCCAGAAAATTGTTAAAGATCATGGAACAAAGACTCCTTTTAAGGATGATCGTCCGGGGCAAACCTGGTACCTGAATTTCCTAAAACGCCATCCCGACATATCATGCCGTGCTGCCGAAGGAATTAATAAAGCTAGAGCGAGAGTAACTGAGGAAGCCATACGAGCTTGGTTCAATGATTTGGAAGAGTTCCTGAAACAGACTAACAATCAAGATATATTAGAATGCCCAGAGCGCATCTTTAATGGTGATGAAAGTGGCTTCTCTATGTGTCCAAAGACCGGAAAAGTCTTAGCGCCGAAGGGATACCGAAATTTGTATCAGGTGAAAGCAGGAAATGAGAAGGATAACTTAACCGTTCTTATCACCTTCAACGCCAGTGGCCAATTAAGTCCGCCACTCATTGTTTTCCCCTATGTACGTCCACCACGAGCAGTTGTAGAGAGCATGCCTGAAGAATGGTGCCTTGGCAAATCTGAAAGTGGATGGATGCGCTCGGATGTATTTTTTGAATATATCACCAATGATTTTAATAGCTGGGTGGAACGCAATAATATAAGAAAACCTATATTACTGCTGATCGATGGTCACAAATCGCACATGTCACTGGTCTTGAGTGCCATGTGCGAACAGCTTGACATAATTTTGTATGCTCTACCCCCAAACACAACTCACATGCTCCAACCAGCAGACGTCAGCGTTTTCGCTCCACTAAAATCCTCGTGGAAAGCGGTCGTCAGAAAATTTCTATCGAAACCAGAAAACGTGAATTTGTGTGTCAACAAAACCAACTTTTGTCAGTTGTTCCGGGACACTTTGGAAGACACGAACATGAACTTAAATATAAAAAATGGATTCAGAAAATGTGGACTGTATCCTTTCAATCCCGAAGCTGTGGACTATAGTAAGTGTGTACAAAATACCATCGAAAATGTGCACAAAGGACCGACGCGTCCGTCAAAGGACATCATTACGAATAAGGATCTTGCTAGTACAAGAAAGGTACTAAAACATCTGAGACCGGCACTTAAACAAAAAAAGATTCATGTCAGTGTTATTTTTAAAGAACTGCGTCAGTTAAAAACAAAAATTGGAAGTCAAGAAACCGATTCTGAAAATATAACTGATACTTCAGCTGATCAGTCCACATCCCTCCAAATGGAGTACTCTGCAGAGGGTGTATCAGTAACTGATCTATCATTGCCAATTTTGACTAACATCAGTGACGTTTTGTCTTGCACAAATGATAAAAACAGGGTTGAAGAAGTAACAACATCTGATATTGAAAATAACACAGCAGAATCTCATACTATCATTGTCACAGCAGAAGTTCATTCCGTCTCTCCAAACACTCTCCAAAAGCCGAGTCATCCCGAAGTAGCAAGCGTCACGAATTTGCAGACACATATTTCAAACAAGTTGATACCAGAGCACGTTAGCCAAAACACATTTGAGGAGATTTTATCATTTCCTGATGAAGATATAAGTAGCGCTAGGGAACATCCGACACCTGAAGACATTTTAGTCACGCTTGATTTAACCGAAATACCAGGAGCCACTGATGATCGGACGATAGGAATGATGGGTCCAATTTCACCACATCCTACAGAAGAAATACCAATGAACATAGGCGAAAATGTGACAGTTGATGAAACTTTATCAACGCTCCATTTAACTGGAACTGGTGTAGATAGTTCCTTAGAAGTTGGTTCATTAGTGTCCCTGGATGATGTACTCATCATGCCTCCTCCTACAAATGTAGCAATGTTCGATACTGGGGCCTTCAGCAAACATTTGTTTATACCTGATCCTCCACAGCGAGCTAAACCCAAACAAATAAAAACACCTTCTGCCATATCATCTGGAGCATGGCGAAAATTTTACGAAGAAAAAGAAAATGTAAAGGCAGAGAAACAGGCAGCTACGCTAAAGAGAAAACAAGTTAGATCCGACGCAGCTAAACAAAAGAAATTAAAGAAAGACAGCCACAAGCCACAAGCCAGGACCCGACGAACAAAAAAAATTAAGAAAAATGTTTTAAAAGAACTGTGCTCCACATGTAACGATATTTTAATCAGTGACGCTGAAGAAGATGAAGATAAAAATGTAGGATGTGATTTCTGTCAAAGGTGGTACCATTTAAAATGTACCACCTTTGTCGGATCTTCATATATTGATGTTAT
This sequence comes from Aethes cnicana, assembly GCA_963971205.1. Taxonomy (NCBI): domain Eukaryota; kingdom Metazoa; phylum Arthropoda; class Insecta; order Lepidoptera; family Tortricidae; genus Aethes; species Aethes cnicana. Next base: position 6,679,884 of record OZ020289.1, on the reverse strand, counting down.
TGATGCATCATTTAAATGTAATATATGCTTAGCTAATCAGTAATACTTTTGCCAAACGTTTTAATAAGACCAAAAGATTAGACGATTAATATGAGCCAGTTCCTAATATTAATAATGTATGTGATGGTTTCCGTCCAAAGATAGAGGGATAAAAAGGTATGGTAGCTATTTAAGTATAAGCAGTACATTTTATTAAATCATTATCAATGTTATAGCATTTATTAACAGCTGTTGTTATTTGAATAACCACTTAGAATCTCAGTAAAAATGCTATTGCAGATTTTATATATGTTAAGTATAATATTTTAAGAGAAGACTACAGAATATGATTCCTATTATACCTTTATTTTTATGAATATGAAAATAAAAGGAAAAATAAATACATTATTAGACGATATATTCAGATACTATTGCAGTTGTCGATTGTTTATCATAATATGATTTTGAAGAAGAAAAGGGGAATATGATTCATTATAAAAAAATATTACACCTGTTGATTAGAAAATGTTGATGTTGATTATTTTAAGATGTTTACTAAATATTTAGGATATTATTTTGATGAATGATTGTCAATTCTATTAAAACTTTGGCTGTTTCCTACAATATGTAAGATTATTATTTTTATAATTATATGAAGAGAGAAAATGAAGACTTCTGACTAAAAATATTACACTACATCAGTTGCTGTTATTACAAATAACTGAAGTTGACTATTTTTAATAATATTTCTAAGAAAAAATAAATATGATTACTAATAAAAATAAGAAAAAACATCAAACCAAAATTATTATAATTATTATTTTTATTCAAAGGTACAATTAAAAATATTTTTTAAATCAATTATCATTGTTTTATTGTCATATTTCTCATATTAAAACAGCGGTCGCAAACCAGCTCACTGGTGGTCGTAAACCGACAAAAGTGGTCGCAAACCGAAGTTTTAGCTATATTTTCGCTTTTTCGCCATTATAAAATTACTTATGGACCAATTTACATTAACATATACTATGTTGCGTATAGACAATATTTTTTTTACTCATCTGAAGTGGAGAACTCTGCTAACTGGTCGCCAACCGACGTAGTGACCCTACACGCCGCACTGAAGCCCGGAGACATGGAGACGCTGTGATGGCTGGGCGCAGAAAAGGAGCGACAAACCGTCGCGCGCCCATTTTATTGACTACCTCGTTTACACATGCACGCACACACTCCAAACGTGCGCACCCCACATACGCAAGAGCGAAACCCGCGTACTGGATTGGCGCAAACAACATGATTGTGATTGGATGTTAGAAGATCGCGTGATTTCCCCCGACACTCGCGCGATGGAATCACGCCACCTCGCTATCGGCCCTCTCATTGGGTGAATCCCAGCACCAGCGTTCCGAAGCGTTGGTAGCGCAAAACCAATCTCGCTCCCCACCTTAGCGTCCTAAGTCCGAGGTCGGCTCAATAGGAGCACCCTTAGGCATGCTAAGTTAAAATTTCCACTTGCTGAGCACCCATCAGGTCGCTCGCCCTCTGTCCGGTGAAGCTGTAAAAGCCGCCTCCGGCTAACAGCGTAGGTCAATTCGAAAAAAAAAAAAAAAAAATCCATATTTTCATAGTAGATCTTTTTATTGGAAAACTCTGTCAAACATTAATTAGGTAAACGAACCAATTCCTACCTAAATACGTTATACCTCTGCCTAGAACGGTCGTTTCATTCCTCTCTCTCCTTACCCCTCTAGCCACACCTCATCGGCGACCCTGCGATACGACGCCGAGTCATAGACATAAATAATACTTCGTATGGACCCGGCCTAACGTAGATACATGTCATGTGTCCCCACTTCTTTGGTGTCCAATCCAAAGTTAGACTTGTATTGTGACACTAAACCTGGGTCACATTTTTCCAACAACGAGACGAGTCTTTAGATACTGAGAAACAGTTTCGAAAAAAAGTTTTTTAAAAAACGCTTATTGTAACGCACGCTCGGTGACAGAACTTTGGATTGGACACCGAGGAAGTGGGGACATATTACGTGTACGTTAGACCGGGTCTATATTATTTACGTCTATGCGCCGAGTAAAATCTGCTGAGTGCATACATTCTTTCACGTAGCCGATATGTACTGGACCGTCTTAAGGTGCTTACCCACTAGGCCGTACCATACCATGACCGTAACCGTAGCTTCGGTATACGACGGTGCTCATACGTTACAGTGGGCATGGACACAGTATGAGCACCGTTGTATACCAAAGCTACGGTTACGGTCATGGTATGGTACGGCCTAGTGGGTAAGCACATTTATAGTTTACTAGAAGTGCCCGCGGCTCCGCTCGCGTGACATTAATAGTGGTTTAAAACGGTCCGCCTAAAGCAAAAGGGGTTCATAGTAAAGTTTTTTTTGCGTAATGAATAGAAATCAATAGCTCTCAAAAGTAATAGACAGTCAATAAAGAGTGCATAAAATAGTACAGGAGTTATAAAACTCAACAAAAAAAATTGAAATTCATCCAAATATTGCTGATGTCATACTAATTTTGTTTGAATTCTTTTGTGTTGCCTAGTTTTAGCACTAAGCAGGTTGGTCTGCTTAACGATAATGACGACGCTCCATCTAAAGTTGCTTTGAGAAGGGACTGCGTAGAATAGTTTGGGACCTTGAAGGTAGGTGGCGTTGTTTTAAAATATTTAAAGAGCTGCAATCACAATTTATTAATTTTTGATCATTCGAATTATACTGGAAATACCGAGTTTAAATATTCTAAAAAGTATTTTAAAATATGTAAATCAGTTTTTTTACTCAGTATAACATGAGATTTAACGATATTTTAAAATTGACTTTATTAACGTATCTTTTTTTAGATCAAAAATTATCTGTGGTCAAGTACATACATCTGTGACATCTGTTGAAAATTGACATGTTAAAATTTGTTGTTGTTTGTGAATTTCGTTGTGTGAGCGTTTTGGTGAACTTAAGCGGTAATATTGTTGATGAACTTTGATAAACCTTGGCATTGAATTGGACACTGATCTTCCTTAACCTGTTGACCTGGCTTGAAACTGGACTCCGAATTCCCTGCATGCTATTTTAATGGTAACAAAAGTGATTCAATATTTATTGTTGTGTATTGATAAATAAATATCTAGTCAATCACGGTGTGTATTTATTTCTAAATGTTTATTAATTCTACCATTGGTTTCATACTAATGGTAGAATTAATGATCATATGTGTTGAATTGATTTTTAAAGCAAGTTCTAGTACACCTATCCACCTATCTATAGCTACAGCAGTATCTCTTAGTTGTCTGTGGCTATAGGTATGTCCATCTGACGCCATTACTGGAGAAAACGTCGAAAAAATTCATGATCTCGTTTTAACAGATGGAAGGATGACTATCAGGCATCTAGTTGAGCTCACAGGCATCTCGTATGGCAGCATTCAAAGAATCTTAACTAATTAACTACAAATGAAAAAAGTCTCCGCTCGTTGGGTGCCTAGAATGTTAACGGCTGAACAAAAGAAAATACGATGTGAGATTTCGAAGTCTAAATCTTGACAAATATCAAACTGATCCCGAAACATTTTTGCGTCGGTTTGTAACCATGGACGAGTCTTGGATCCACCATTTCGATCCTGAGACCAAACAGCAATCCATGACCTGGAAGCGAGCGTCTTCCCCTACACCGAAGAAATTCAAGGTAGCAAGCTCCGCTGGTAAGGTCATGGCTTATGTGTTTTGGAGGGAGTCATAATGATCGAATACCTGGAAAAGGGAACCGCTATTACGGGCTCCTACTACGCTGACCAAATACGCAGATTGAGAGACGCAATCAAAGAAAAGCGGCGGGGTAAACTTCGAGCTAGCATCCTGTTTCACCAGGACAACGCACCGCCCCACAAGGCCGGCGTTGCGATTAGGGTTGCCAACCGTACTATATTATATAGTATTGTACTATATTTTGACTCTCTGTACTATATACTATAGGAAAAATATATAGTACGCTAAAATACTATATTTCCGACATCCTCCTAATTCCTCCTAAACATCACAGTTTTAGATGTTTTTGACATTATGACCACTTTAAAAAACGCACTTGAGCAACGCCAAAAAGATACTTTTTTTGGGTATGAAACAAAGAAATTGTTATCAAATCTTGAAAAAAAATCAAAATCTGAATGTGACAGACTAAAGAAAAATTTGTTATTTTTCATTGAAAAATCATTAAGTTATTTAAAGAAATGGTTCAACTTTGAACAAAGTAACTGGCTCTGTATTATACAAAAGCTGAATTTAAAAAATAACTTGGCCTTTGCAGATTTTGAAATGGTTCTAGAAACCCTGAATCTTCAGCACAAATTGAATATTGACATGGATGAGTTGTATTCAGAGGTTGCAATTTTAACCGAAATTTTAACAAGAATAAAAGACTCTTCAGAAAGCCAAGATTTTAATGAAAACTCTACAGACAAAAAGTGGCTGTATATTTTTAAGAAATCCCAGAATGGCTTGGCAAATATATTCAAAATTATATCAGTCCTGTTCCTGTTGTCAGTACCCGCTTCTTCTGCTTTCACAGAGAGAATTTTTTCAATAATGAAGACAATATGGCGGGAGGAACGCAACAGGGCTGATATAAATTTAATAAAAAATGAGTTATTGATCGTAACAAACATACCATATGAATGTACAGACTCAATGTCTCATTTTATGAAAAATCCGATGTTATTAAAGAGTGCACAAAGCACAAAAAAATATAAATTTAAAACTTTATGTTAATAAATGATGTGTAAAGAAGGTTGTGTGTGTTTAATTTATGTTATACTGACTGCAGTAGGCAAAGCACACAGATCAGATCACTGATGGTAAGTGAATTCTGCGGCCCATAAACATTCATAGATGATTTTGACGTCAGAGAGTGATCTACACAAAAGGAATAGTTGACAAAATACTAGTAAGTATGATTAAATGTATATTACACTTATGTTTAATATTTTATCTAAAAATACTATATTTTTTTGAAATGTACTATATTTTTCATGCCTAATTCTGGAAAATACTATATTCCACCAAAAACTAGTTGGCAACCCTAGTTGCGATGGCTGCAATCCGTGATTCAGGGTTCGAATTGCTGGAACACCCCCCATATTCGCCAGACCTAGCCCCCAGCTCCTTTTATCTCTTTCCACGGCTGAAGGAAGATCTTAGAGGAAACAAATTTTTAAATGATGGCGAGGTAATGGCCGCTGTGGAGGCATTTTTGGAGGGGCAAGAAAAACATTTTTTTAAAGGAATTCGTGGTCTGGAGAAACGATGGTCTAAGTGTGAAGACTTGGAAGGAGATTACGTAGAAAAATAAATAATTTTATTAAACATTTTATGTGTCTTTCATACTGATTATCATTACTTTTGGATCACCCCTCGTATACTCACGGTTCCTTGTCTCTTCATTCTGGAGGTTGCTAAATATGTATGGAAGCATAAACATGTTTACAGTACCCGTCGCCCGGATCAAAGACGGACGCATTATGACATCAATCCTATTCTTGTGCGTTTGGCGAAATCGTCCTAGTCAGTGCAGGCGGTCGGTGTGCGTATCTTCAACAAACTTCCGTCAAATATCAAGGATGCGCCTTCTTATGGGTTGTATGTTAGTAGGTTAAAAACATTTTTAATTAGTAAATCGTATTATAGTATAAGTGAATTCTTTGACATTAATAATTAATAAAGAAAGAAATTTTGACATTCACATAACTTAATTAAGAAGACTGCAGATTATTTCAGATTTGTTAGATGTAAAAATAATTATCTCATGTTATAAAGTACCTAATTAATATTGCAAGTAATTTTATTATTATTTTGTATCTACTTTTATAATTAATTTTGTATTTTTGACGTGTGCTTATGCAATAAATTATTTTGAATTGAATTGAATTTAAAAAAATTCATCTCATTCAACACAGATAGAACAAAATAAACGTTGAGCACGCTTTTCGAAAAATATGATTCCAAATTCAACGCCTGTAGAAACGTCACACAGTCGAAAGGTACAATTTTTTCACGCGTTACCAAAAATGTAACAAAACTTTTGATGACTACGTCACAAACCTGAATAACCTTTCAGCTAGCTATAACTTCGACATGTTTATAATAGGAATAAGAGACACGACCATCAAAGAAAAATTGCTACAAAATGACAGCATAGAAAACGTGAACCAAGCAGTCCATATTGCGAAAACTGTAGGATGCCAACGTTCAAAAAAGCTAGCCGAGGAAAAAGAGATAGATCATAGTCATAGCCAAGTATAGTCAATACCCAAAAAATAGTGTCGTTTAAGGTTATGTGTCAAATGTCAAATGTAAATGACAGATGTCAATTTGAAAGATTTATTTTTCTTAAGAAAGGGCATGTTCTATTCTCTATAATTGTCTAGGCTCGCCTTACATGAATGTAGTCTATGGATTTAAAAAATAAATCACTTTTCCGTCTGGCTTTGAGTTTCAATGGCGCTGTCCGATCCTAAAATAATTAATATAATAAAAAAACCTGCATTCTCCACGCTAAACAACACAATTTTCACGTCAATTAAACCCATTCTGGATGATTTTTGTAATTAATTATTTTACCTATTTTACTAATAAGTTTTGATATACTCGCGTTTTAATGTTGGAAGGTTTATATTTTACATGAAAACTTAAGAAAATTGACATTCTAAACCTCATTTTACCTATTTTACTGAGGTTTAGAATGTCAATTTTCTTAAGTTTTCATGTAAAATATAAACCTTCCAACATTAAAACGCGAGTATATCAAAACTACTTTTTTGCAGATAGTCGAAATAAACAATTGGGTAATGTGGAAAATTACAGCTACCAAAACTTGATAGCGGAGTCTGCGATTTTCCACATTAACTGTATAAACAATTATACCCAGAGCCACCATGAAAATTACAAGCCTTAGGGTGTGAAGTCAGTGTAGAATTAAAACAAAGGTTACTTGGCGTTGGTTACATCTGCTGTGGGAGAGGCAGTAACTATGTTATGTAAAGGATAAGGAAAATAACCCTGCAGTAACGCGCATTTTAATGGGTGCTGGCCGCCTGCTTTGCGAAGGTCAGTATAATGAGTTTCTGAACAAAAGGAATTTCATCCTACCATACTTAAAAAAAAATAAAGTTCAGCTGAGCTAAAGTAAGGCGGTCCGGTTTTTTTCTCCGAAACAATAAAGACAGTTCGGTCTATTACCAAGCCCGGAGCCGAACTGAAGCAACTAAAGACTGACACATAGCCAGTAAAACTGTCTGCAACGAAATCGCATGTAAATGGCACGTCAAAAAACTGGAAGAGCCCGTACTAAGCTCGCAGACGGACGACGCAGCCGCTGAAGAAACCGCTAGCCGTGATAGAATATCACGATCAGTGGGCGCTCATAACTGACAACCCTGTCGTTCTTTTCATATGTACAAGGGAATACCTATGTACCCAATTGACTTGACAGCCATTATTATTACGATAGCAAGGGTTACCACATTATTGCATTGCATTCCCCAGTTTTGTCTTGCACTAGTGTCACAATAGTACATTATTGCCGTGGCCGGGAAAGTAGGTCTTTGCAGGCTGAGTACTGGTTTAAAGGGCCAAGGCTTGGCCGAGGCCCTTTAATATGTACGAAGCCTGCAAAGCCTTTCACGTGCCGAGGCTTATATATTGCTTTTCTCAAAAATGAAAAAAAACCTTGATATTAGGTATTCATAATACAGCATTGACACGCACGCAAAGGTAGTCAAGTACTTACAACAAATCCAATGGAACGCCAGTCTTATTTCGTATTCACCGATATTTGACTTTAACAGACACACTAACACGGCAAGTTAAAAACTCGCATGTAGATTATTAGTTTTTTATAAAAATTAAGACCTTTTATTAATTTTTAAACCAAACTAGTAAACTATTTTCATGAAATTTAGCTAAATAAATCTGATACAAGACAAGAACTCCCGCTCTTTATGGATCGTTCTTTTTTTAAATTCCGTTCTGAAATACATTGCGCTGTTTCAGACACGGATAAAATCGTTTGGTTTCGCGTCAATTGACAGATACAGAACATGCAGACTTGGCTGTTTGGGAATTCCTTCGCGTATTTATCAGTTTAAAAAAAGTACCTGTACGATAATGAAATTTCATACAACATTCCCTGCGCTTATACATGCCGCGGAAGTAAATTCATACAAATTTCCGGGGCATGCAGTTGAGTTTTTTTTTTTTTTTTTTGACTGATTGTCAATGACGCACTTTGCGGTCTGACAGAAAGCAGACAATGACGAGTTTCCCCGCCATTTTTGAGAAAAGATTATTATTATTTTGGGAAAACGGTGGTTAGTTACTATTTTAACATTGTAAATGTATAACTCCAACTATTACTGCAAATTGAACCATACTCTTATAACACACATAAGAACAAATAAAATAATACAGTGTGTCTTGGGATAAATTGCACAAACGAATAGGGATGAAACCTGATAATATTTTATCGATGAAATAAAACCTGCCTTTTATTTTTTACAAAAATCATTGAAGACATAAGATATCTCCCCTTCTAAGGGGCTTATTGACTTCGGCAGGATTATAAACATAAAACCTCATGTTATTTAAATAAAAAAATGCGAAAAAAGTACAAATTCCAAAAAGAGCGACATTTTTAACAAAAAAACTTGTCTTTTTCTTTCTTTTTATTAGTGAAAATTCCTCGATTTATTCGAAATAAAGATAAATAATGAATTCGTTTGTGCATTTTAACCTGGGGCACACGGAATAGGTTTGATACCACATTTTGAAAGTAAGCAAAATAGGGTTATAAGTGCTTTGACGTTACAGTTGCAATGAACTTCTTACAGATTCCAATTGGTCCAAGAGATGGTGTTATACGAGACTATTATATTGGACGTAGAGGAAAACCACACAATGGTTGAAACCATTGTGTGGTGCCGAGAAGCGGCAAAGACAAGATCTGATCTCCTATCATTCTAGGACAGCCTTCCTTCGTCCCAAAGAAGCAGTATTACTAATATCGTATATGAAAAGTTGAAAAACCAGGATATTATTAGCAAAGTCCGGTCAGCAGCAGGAAAGTTGGCAATGACCGGACTTTGCTAATAGATTATTTGGCCCAGACACGGCAGACATTATTTGGATGAAGCAAAGCAAGAAGAAATAACTTAGCACTGATGTTGTAGAAGGAAACACTGTGTTCAAAGTAAAATATTGTTACAGTAAATGTTTTTATTATTGTTAGGTGTAATTAATCAAATAGTTAATTAGCTGGCGTTCGTGATGTCACCGGCTATAGGTTTAAGTCATAAAGGGTCCCACTGAAAACCAGCGCCGCGGTTCACCGCTGCATTATGCTGAGTGAGATCCTTTTTGGCACAATTCGGCACAATTGTATTACCGTACCTATTTTTATCTTATCTTATTGTATTTGTTGCTGTGTCGAATTTATGTGTCAAATAAATGTTTTTCTTCTTCTTCTTCTTTCTTCTTAAATGGCAATTTGGCGTGAGTAAAATATTTTGTGTGTGCAACTGGAGCGCATGCTATATCGTCACATATCTGGCTGACGGTTCTACTGCTCGTGACGTAACGCCGCGCTTGTTACGGTCGCCGCGTGGACTACGTCGCCGATAATGATCCAAGGCGAATCTGCAAATTCTGGAAATGGGCACCATTACCCAGTAAATGTGCCATTCAACAAGCTGGATGGAGTAAGCAATTACTCAACATGGAAATTCAGCATGCGCCACATCTTGGTTATAGAAGATTAATGGTAGTGTGTTTGTCCTGCCGAAGGAGAATCGGTTGATAAGCACAAAGATGCACGCGCTTTAGCCCGGATTAGCTTAGCGGTGAAACCCAATTGCATCCAATACATACGAAATGAAACAACCGCAAAGAAGGCATGGAACAACCTAAGCAATATCTTCGAAGATAAAGGTTTTTGTCGTCGAGTCACACTGTTGCGCAAATTGCATCGTATTAACTATACCGACTACCATGGATTGTTATATTGTTGTGATCACCACGTTGGTACAACAACTAGCAGACATTGGAAGAACTATTGAAGACGCAGAAGTCGCAGAGATCATGCTGACTGGTTTACCTCAAGAGTACGACGTCTTAGTCTCAGGACTCGAAGCTATAGCGTGCTCAGGAGCCATCTCGAGTGACCTGGTTAGAACCCGTCTCCTTCAAGAAGAAGAACGCAGGAAGCGAAATGACGGCAATGATTTAGCGATGGTCTCTAGACAGTACAAGAAGAAAACTGTCACATGTTTTTACTGCAAACGGCCGGGGCACACTAAAACAAAGTGTTACAAAATGAAAAGGGACAAGGAATCATCAAAGAAGGAAATAGCATTGATGGTGAATGTGTCCAGAAGCGCGGACTGGATCATCGACTCAGGTGCAAGCACTCACATGTGTAAAGACATTAAGTGGTTCAAGTCATTGAATAAATTAAGTAAACAAGTACCGAAGAAGAATCGATAGCCGATACGGTGGGTTAATTATTTGCCATATTTTCTAACCCACCGTGTATATATAGTTGCCAACATAATGCTATAGTAGCTTTACATACATACCTACTTGGCAGTTCTATTTATAGTCATGCTAGAATTGCTAGACATGAGGGTTTCTTACAGTGTGGAATTTGTGATTGACTTGGTTGTTAATTTTGTTGCTTAGATTCCTACATTGTAGACTAGTTTATTACTCATGTTACGCATGAGGGGAAGTGTTGTGTTGGTAGGCCCGGATTGGTAGTTTAATTTATTACAAATGAAATTACTTATTCGATTATACCATACACTAAACTGCATTTGCTTATGTACGTTTTTGGACAATTACTCTATGTTTTTTATCTCAGCTTCCGCCCCCGGCGTGTCTCGCCTAGGGATTGCAATTCGAATATTCGAATATTCGAATACTCCGAATATTCGGCTCCTTTTATTATTCGAATAATTCAATGCACCAAATTCGAATATTCGAATATTATAAATATTTTTTAATTAGGTAAAAAAAAACATAGAATTGGGCGTACGCGTGTTAATCTCGGTAATTTACTTACTGTTAACAAAAAGAAGTGAATAATGACAATGCATTGAGCTTCCTAGGAGATCATATTACCAAATAAAGCATAGATGTTACTAAAATTATCAATTCATTGTGCTTTATTGAATAACTAGATTCTGCCCGCGACTTCGCCCGCTTGGAATTAGGAATTATGCCCCGGGAATCTTCATACCAATCATCATTTTCATTCTCTTGCCCTTTTCCCAAGTTATGTGGGGATCGGCACAATATGTTTTCTTCTTCGATTCGCTCCAATCAGCCGTCATCTCTGTGCCAACGTCTTTCATACGCATATCATCTTTCACGCAATCCATCCATACCTTCCTAGGTCTGCCTCTGCTTCTATAAGTATTCATCCACATTCATCATCATCATCAACAGCCCATAGTAGTCCACTGCTGGACGTAGGCCTTACCCAATGCACGCCAATGAGCTCTGTCCAAGGCGTGCCGCATCCAATCTACACCGGCCACCTTGCGCAAATCATCACTCCATCTGGCAAGTGGCAACAGGGCGCCCTACACTTCGTTTGCCTTGTCGTGGTCTCCACTCAAGACACATTCATACCTCATCATACACATTCATGACTGTCATTCCTCCTCATTACATTCCCAAAACACATCAACCGTTTGCTCCTCATCTTTTCTGTTATTGGGGCTACTTGCAAACTCATTTCTTATCTTATCCACTGTAGTCACATACATCCATCTTAGCCTTCGCATCTCAGCCACGTCCAATTTATTTTCATCCGTCCCTTTTGTCGCCCAACATTCACATTCATACATTATGGCAGATATCACGACACACTTTCGTAAGTCACAAATTGTCCCTGAGACCTGTCACTACTTCAACTAACCTGCATAAATAAATATCCTGTTCTTCACGTGACGTCCAGATCAATATTGCCGTCGTTTTGGAACAATGAACCGAAGGTACCAGAAGTTGGAGCAAGTTGGAAAGGATACACCATCTAGGGCTATTTGGGAAAAACTGGATGCGCCACCGAAGTAGCAGAACAGGTGCTCCATCTTTGTTCTGCTGATCTTGAGTCCGGCCTTCCAATGTTTCCCGCCATTTTTCCAACCTGCTCCGTACCTCAGTTGCATTTTCTCCGAGAACAATGTCATCGGCAAAGAGCATGCACCAGGGTGCTTCCTTCTGTATGTCCGATGACAATGCATCCAGAATCATGAGGAATAAATAAGGGCTTATAGCCGATCCTTGGTGCAAGCCTACAGCTATATATTGAAACTGCCGGATCGGAGGTGTGGGCAGGCTTGATTGTACATCTCACGGATTTTTTTATTTAGTAAGAAATCTTGAGATTTCGGTGTCCATGTGCCGCAGTGACCGCTTACCATCAGGTGACCTATGTGCTCGTTTGACTATTACACTACATATAAAAAAAATATGCCTGTTCTTTTAATTTTTTTCAACGATATTTGTGTGTAAAATCATGTATTAACTGACAATAATTGATGTTTTAAGGCTTTTTTGCTGATCAGAATTACTTCCGTTATGGTTCGGTGTCTTATACTAGTCTAGTATTTGACCAAAATATTATAATTCATCGAAAACCGGCAAAAAAACTGATGTTTGTACCTAAAAAGGCCTTTTTTGTTAAAACCTTCAACTATTCGAATAATATTCGAATTATTCGAATATCTTCCTAAAAATAGATCGAATATTCGAATACTAAATTTTTCGAATAATTGCAATCCCTAGTCTCGCCATCTTTGCTTTGCTCCTGTAGAACGTTGTACGTAATAGTACATTACAGACCTAGGGCGGTGAATTCGTTAATGTCCCAGATCGCAGGTGTTTGTGACCCGAATCGAAGGTGAGGGCCATAAATATGCGATTTGGGGCTTTACGAATTACCGCCCGTGGTTTGTCAAAAGTTTTACGTCTTGCCTTGGCCAGAAAGTGAGATTTTCTTTCCGCGTAGCGGGCAGAAAATCACACTTTACGGCCATGGGTGACGTAAAAATATTAATTCGGTATTCATTACTTGTGCCCTGAGACAATATTTGGGGCTTTACGAATTACCGCCCGTGGTTTGTCAAAAGTTTTACGTCTTGCCTTGGCCAAGAAGTGAGATTTTCTCTCCGCGTAGCGGGCAGAAAATCCCACTTTATGGCCAAGAGTGATGTAAAAAATATTACTTCCTTTGATCATATTATTAGTCTAATAAGCTTGGAGAAACAGGTACTAAGCTAATATTTATTAGTTAGCAACTAGTAACCAATATTCTACCATCGTAGCTTCTAGAAACGCACACTAATGAACTTGTAAAAACCGGCCAAGTGCATGTCGGGCCACGCGCAAATTATAGGGTTCCGAAGTTGAGGATGTCCACAGTACCTTTCTAAGACTTATTAGCATCTAGCTAGCCTGTGATGTGACGTGCCCGCCCGACGCCCCTGCCGCTCGAGAAAAATCATCATTATAAGTTGGTCGACTATTACTCGTAAGTTTGTACAGCCTACTTAGCTCTGATAGTTTTCCTTTCAACTACGTTATATATGCCACAACCGTGATTTTTTTCAGCTATCCAAATACCACCATTTAGCTGGCAGGGGGGGGGACACGTGACTCTAACAAAAAATAGAACTTTAAAGCTTAATATTTCACAAACGCATCACTTAATCAAAAAATGGTTTTAACAAACCCACAATATTTTTTTAAGACCTATTCAACGATACGCCGCACCATGGGGTACGCAAGAAAAAAAAATTACATCCCCACTTTACGAGTAGGGGAGGTACCCTATAAAAAAAATTATTTCAAAATTTTATTCTACCACTTTGTTAGCGTAACTAATATGCATATTCATGCCAAATTACAGCTCTCTAGACCTAAGCATCTCCGAGCAATAGTGCGGACAGACGGACGGACGGACGGACGGACGGACATGGCGAAACTATAAGGGTTCCTTGTGGACTTCGGAACCCTAAAAATTATTAGCTAATGGAGTAATATTATTAGACTAATAAGCTTCGAGAAATAGGCCCCAGGGGGCGCTGAAGTAAATATTTGTTGTGCAAATTAATGTTGCCATTTATCTCCAAAACTACTTGGCCGATTTTGATGCTGTCTTCAGTGATGGGTTTGGGTTTGATTGGTGCATGTTTTTAGATAGGTGTTACGGTGACACCTCACCAGGGGGCGCTGCAGTAAATATTTGTTGTGCAAATCAATGTTGCCATTTATCTCCAAAACTACTTGGCCGATTTTGATGCAATTTTTAGCGATGGGTTTGGGGGTTTGATTTGTGCATCTTCTTAGATAGGTGTTGGTCACCAGGGGGCGCTGCAGTAAACATATGTTTGTGCAAAACCGAAACTACTCTTAAGTATATATGTGTATATTAGTACTATTAAATAAAGTATAGATATTTAGTCCAATGTACATAATAATTATGCTGTCAAATAAATTATTTTATCCTTTTTCAACTATCTTATAACCGTCGTGGGCTTTTCTTACTGTTATTTATTATTAAAAAAATATGTTTTACGTCACACCAGGCCGAAAAGCGGGATTTACCACCCTTGGGCGCTACGAAAAATCCCTCTTCACGGCCAGGTGGTGACGTAAAATCGTATACTAACCACGGGCGGTCGTAAAGAAATCCTCAGACCGCTAGATTATAGCCCTCGCCTCCGGCTCGGGCCTCAATTACCCGCGATCTGAGACTTTCTTTACTTGACCGCCCTAGGTGTGTAATGTACTATTATTTAAATTTAATTAAAAAAGGGCAAAATAAAGCGTTTAATGTTGTATAGATAATAGTACGAAACCCTTCGTGCGCGAGTCCAACTCGCTCTTGGCCGCTTTTATTTAAAACTCTAATCAGTTTGTTGAAATTGCAATCTGAAACTAAATATTTGTGTGTGCACTTTTTAAAAGACTTGTGTGGCTCCGTGGTCCCAATTGTGTCATTATGGCTTAATTGATACATTTTATTTTAAGGTAAAGTATCAGGGAGCTGTGAAACAAAGAAATATAACTTAAATGATGTATCACAAAATAACCAAAACATTGAAGGTATAGATAAAATATTTATTCGGAGCAATATTAATTGTCACATACTTATCATATACCTATCTGATATATCGAAATAATTTTTCTACCAAGTTTTTAATTCGATGGTTTTACCGTACCTAAAAATACCTATGATCTCAATCCAAAGTAATATTTTTTTATGCATTTTTCTGTGACTTTGATATTTTACTTATCATATATAACATACCTGTTGGTAATTAGAATCTTTCGCTTTTAGGTAGGTATACCCTGTTAGGTAAACCTCACCTCGTAATAGGCTGATATATCGAAAATATTTCTCTACCAGGTTTTTACTTCGATGGTTTTGCCGTAAATAATACATACATACAAATCCCACAGTACAAAGCTATATTTTTTATAAATTTTTCCGTGAGTTTGATATTTACTTATCATAGACATACCTGTTGGTAATTAGAATCTTTCTCTTTTAGGTATACCCTGTTACAATAAATTTCAATCCAATAAAACTACAGAAAAGGAAGTTTCTCTTAGCCGGAAGCCTATAGACGGGCGATCATCATCAACATCAGTAAGATCATCTTAGCCGGAAGGATTCTACTGATACAGACATTACTATCACACCAAAGTCTACAGGTATGTTTGTATACTGCCCATACTGGATCTTGTTTGCTGCGGTAGGGATCTTAGACGCATAATGGGTTTACTTTACTTTCAAATATGTGTTTGAGACATCCATGTATGCTATATGAATATGGCAAGATTATGGAATTCTTGGTCAAATGCTACAAAAAAAAAATCACGTGACGTACGTATTAATTTTGTAGTTGGTGCCAAACCTCATGTAAAGTTATTTATTCAACAAAAATACTCGTTTCTATAATCATAATAACAAAAATTTTAAAATATACGGTCTAAATTCATCATGTTTATAATTACTAATTATTTTTAATGCTCTTGTTGTTTCAGGAACTGTAAAGAAACACTTGAAATTACCTACTGAAACATCAATTGAAAACAACATCAAAGTGTGGCTCAAACACGCTCCACAACGACTGAAAACGAGTTCTATGAAAAAACGGAATAGTTCTTCATAGTTCTACTACAATAGTTCAATGTGTATGTATTTGTTCTAATTAATTTAAATTATTTCAGGTCTTCAAGACCATCATATGGGTATGATGCAATCAGTTATGTGCAACTAAAACGGGAAGGAAACATTTGTACAGTAAAGTGCAAAATTTGCCCAGAGCATAAAGTCCATGCAAAACTATATGCTATTACATTAATGGTTGATGAAGATTAAGAAATAGTAATTTCAATTGAATGCCATGATTGTGTTGCTGCCCAGGGAGGATGTAAGCATGTCATAGCGCTGCTTATGTGGATCCATAGACGAAGCGAAGAACCTTCATGCACAGAAGTTCAATGTTACTGGCGGAAATCAAAGCTATCAAGAGTTGGCAGTACCTTGAAATTTGTATCTGCAAAAGATTTATCTAAAGGTAGCCCTATGTTGCCTTCTAACTCCACAGTTCTTGAAAAAATTTTAGAAGAAGGAAAAAAGAGAAATCTTAACAACTGCGAGCTACTAAAGTTTCAACGAGATTATAATTGTAAAAAACTACTGAGCGCCTCAGGGCCGATTTCACCAACATTGAATTTACACTAGAGTAGCTATCCAAGTATAACTTTACTCCAACAATTTATTCCCTGGTTAACTTCAGTTTCGTTTCACCACACAAGTCTATGGATATCTTACTCTCGCATAGTTACTCTGTGATGGTGAACGAATGAATTGAATGAAAACGCTAAGCACCCAAGTAGGGTAGGTAGTTTGTCGCGTGCTTGAGCAATCACGCTGCATATTTTTTAATTTGTTCGGGTAATATGTTAGCTTGACGTTTTGGTTAACCTCGAAAATACCGAGCGAGTTCACGTGTCCGAGTACCGAATTGTGTTTTGTTTGAACCTGTTTTGTTAGTTTTCGTTTGCTTCTGAATTTTGAAAAATACCATGGCTAGTGAGAAGAGAAAGCGATCTGCAAATTGGATGGCATCAGAAAAAACGTTGTCAGTGAGCATTTTCTAATAATAGAAAACAAAAGAACGGATGGAATTACAATGAAGCAAAAACTGGCAGAATGGGCAACAATTAGCGATAAGTATAATTCGCAAACCATGTTCTGCCATCGTACTATGGATAATTTGAAGGCTCAGTGGGAAAGCTTGAAAAAAGCTACCAAAAAAGAAGCATCTTACAAAAGGATGCATTTAATTCAAACAGGTAACTACTCTTTTCTTTTCAACAACTAGGTACACATTAATTACACTAGCTGGTCGCCCGCGGCTTCGCTAGCTAGACTATAATTTTTATTATACCCGTTTCTAATTCATAAACTCACTCATGAAATAGTTTTGCCCATAAGTACAAAGTTTGCAACCCTTGAACGACGCACGCCTACATTGTAAAATCAACACACCCAAAATTTCAATTCTTTATCGTTAGCAGTTTGTTTTGGGAGATGATGTCAGACGGGACATTGCCTTTTATATGCTTATACAGATTTTTGAAATGAAGATGTTTTTTGCAGGTGGTGGTCCATCGAGGCCAATAATTCAAGACCCACTGCAGGAGAGGATTCTCAGTCTTATAACGCCAAGTGCTGTGGGCTTACATAATCCATATGACAATGACAATATTACTACGCTAGAACATAATACCACAGAATCATTGCCAGGCGCAGTACTTGTGAATGGTTTGTTAGACTTCAATTTATATGTACCTAATATATGGTATTCAAAACGCCATGTCTAGGAGGAGTGGTATTGATATATTGTTTTTTTTTTCCAGTCATAGATACAATTCCAGGCCCTGAGGTACATACTCAACATTCCACTGTACCTACAGCCCCTTCTGCTGGATCTACTGCCATAGAAGATTGTTTTCAGGTAAGATATGTATTTATTTATAGCTTTTATTGGCTTACATACTATCTAGGTATATCTACTACTAGCTGACCTGCCGATCAACGGATTAGGAGTGCATACATTACAAAATACATACATTGATTTTTCTTTATATATTATTATACAAAACATACATAAACATACATATATTATTATATAAAATTCATGTGACTACGATTTCAAAATTAATACACATAAGTATCTATAAAACCATGATGCCTAAGCCTTATGAAAATGAAAATCTCACTCTGTACATTACTATAATATTCTATAATTTCCCTAACTAATATTTTTTGTATGCTTGTTTTAGAATGAAAATGACTTTTCTGTTGTGTTGGTTCCAACTCCAGACAGCAATTCAACAAATCCTCAAACCCAAGTGATGATGAGCAACAATGGTGACTCAAAACCAACATTGAAGACAGATTGTACAATGGTAAAGTTGAAAATTGTTATATTACTGAAGAGGCCCATGTTTAGCAGGACTGTATAAATTAATACAAGTAATAAAGCTAGTAATACAATAATGTGAAAGTATGTTTCGATATTTGTTCCTCAATCATGCTCTAACCGCTTAACTGATTTGGATAAAATTTTGCATTTGCACTAGACCGGTTTTTAGTTTTGGATATAGTTATGATGGATGGAAAAAAATCTAGAAAGTAATGTAGTTTTTTATTTCAGGATGAAATCGACCCGATTGGGGATTGGGGTGATTATACTCCAAAATTGCTTAAAACACCTGTTTCTAAGCAGTTAAGACAAAATCGAGAGGAGATAAGAAAACCTGTCAGTGCAGGAAAACGGCTGGAATGGATGTCTAAAAGGCGGCCGCAGCTTTCCAGTTCCTCTCTGGACAACTTGCACCAATTAAAAGGAACAGCTGTCACAATGCAAATGGAGCATGCAGCCAAGGAAAGAGAAGAAGCTAAACTACTACTACTACTACTACTACTACAGCCTATTTACGTCCCACTGCTGGGCACAGGCCTCCTCTCATCACGAGAGGGTTTGGGCTATAGTCCCCACGCGGGCCCAGTGCGGATTGGGGACTTCACACACATCTTTGAATTACTTCGCAGATGCGTGCAGGTTTCCTCACGATGTTTTCCTTCACCGAAAAGCACAGTGGTTAATTCAAATTGAATTTCGCACATAAAAAAACTTAGAGGTGCGAGCCGGAATCGAACCCCCGACCCTCTGCATGAGAGGCGGTAGGTCGAACCACTAGGCCACCACGGCTTCAAGAAGCTAAACAACTCTTTGAAATCCAAATGGACATACAAAAAGAAATTTTAAAACAAGAAAAGATTAAAACTAGGATACAAATTTTAGAGTTAAGACGAATTAAAAAACTACATAATTATAATAAAATAAATAATGCTTGAGTACCTACATAAAATTTGTTTTATTGGTTACAATAAACTTTGAAAATAATCATTAATAATAGAGTCTCGCGCTGCGCTGGGCCTGATGTATTGTTGTGGTTGCTGATCTATCTGACCCTGGCGTAACAATTCATCCCATGGTGCTGGAAGCTGCAGTTCAGGGTCATCAACGGGATTTGCTTCTCCTCGCTGCCTCAGCATATTGTGCAACACTGCAGTAGCTACAATAATAGTCAGAGACTTGTTGAGTTCAGTACGCAGCCCAAAAGCTAATGCAGGAAATCGTCTCTTCCAGACTCCATAGGACCTTTCAACAGGGTTACGGGTTCGTATTTGTGACTCATTATAGAGTTGCTCCACTGGGGTCCTGGGATTATTTAACGGAGTCATTGTGTAGGAAGTGGAAGCATAACCACCATCTACTAACAGCAACGCATTTCCATATCGGCCAGATTCAAATTTAGCCTTTATGCAACTATTATTGAATATAGTACTATCGTGAGATGAACCTGGCCACCTGGCCACTATGTCAGTGATCTCTAGGTTGCTATTGCTAATTGTTTGAACGTTGATAGAGAAGTACCCCTTTCTGTTGCGAAACAGCTCTGCATGATCTCCACCTGGTGAGGTTATACGTATGTGAGTACAATCCATAGCACCAATGACTCGTGGAAATCTTGCTATTTGAAAGAAAGAGTCCTGTGTATTTCGTATTTCCTGGTTTGTAGTAGGAAATCTTATATATTCTTTGTGCAACGATGCTATAGCTGCACTGACTCGGTGAATAATTCTATGCGATGTTGGTGTACTCATTCCGCCAAAGTCACCAATACTCATTTGGGTGTTATTTGTTGCATAAAATCTTAATGTTGCTAATAACTGGTTAACAGGCGATATTGACTTATTTCTGAAACAATACAAACAGTGCCGGAATCAGCTTACAGGGAATAGATAGGTACATTATTTCATTGCATGCATATGTGTCCGTTTAGATCACAAAATTGTATTTTACTCGTATGGGCCCGCCTCTAGCTGCCAAGCTCAACTTCCCTCTTAACCTAAAATTATTATAAAGAACACTCACCTATCTGTTGGGTACTCTAAACGATGCTCGATTTTTGCCAATAAACCTAATGCTGCTTCCTTAGATAAACGAAATCTTAAAACGAAATCGTGGTCGTCATAATCGTCGAAGTATTGGTTTCTTTCCCTAAACCACCGTCGGCGCGGGAATACATAATCTTCATCATCACTATCAGTTTCGTTTAATAACATATTTAAACGACGTGCCATTTTTTTGGTTTTATTCACCTTCACCTCCGTATATGTATATTATTTTAAATCTTACGATCAACGTTTCAGCTATTTATACCGGTTGCAATAGACTTGACAGTGACACAAGCTGTCATAAAACTTGACTAATCTACGAATAACAGTTTACTCGGCCAAAATCGGTGGTATAAGATTTTATTCTAGGATACCGATTTTATCCTTTGGTTAAATGTTGGTGAAACGTAAAATAGGCTTACTCGCGAGTAATTAACGATTTATTCTTGGAATAAGACTTATACTACGTTGGTGAAATCGACCCTCAATGCATCAACTTGTGCTTACATACAAGGAAGTGTGACTTATTTTTAAGTAAAATTATTTTGACTGTAGATCTTATCAACATGATTGAAACTGAAACCAGAGACCAATTCAAAAATAACCTTTGGTTCGAACTGAGGTATGGCAGAGTAACAGCTTCTAGAGCTTATGAAGTGAGTCGGTGTCAGACCAATGATGGGACTCTGATTTCTACTATCATGGGGGGGGGGGGGGAAGATACCAGACACACCAGCAATGAAACGGGGTAGATATTTAGAAAATGAAGTTCGAGAAATAGTTAGCAAGAAACTAGGGAAAAACATCAGGAATACTGGATTGTTCATATCCCAAAAACATCCAATGATAGCAGGTTCCCCTAATGGAATATGTCAAGATAGCATTGTGGAGATAAAATGTCCTATAAGCAACAAAACTTCTCAATTATATAAAAAATGGGAAACCCAGCAAGAAATGCTTTGCCCAGATACAAATGCAAATGTACCTAAGTGGTCTAACTAAGTGTTCGTTTTGCGTAGCAGACCCAAATTTTTCTACAAATAAAAATGTATAAATTATATGTATAGCTTTTGATGAGCAATATATGTCAGACTTTCTTGAAAGTATTATTAAATTTTGGAAAACCCATGTGTATCCATTGTTAAAAATGCAGAAATTTCATTTGTGTTTTATTTAATAAGAGAATCTTGTATATTAATCAAACCACAAGCTATAGTTATCACATCATCAAGAACTTTAACCAAACCTAAGTTAAGACAGGCATGTGGTTTTAACATGTTGAATTCACGTAACCGTCTTATCACCCGCTCAACGTGAATTCTTAAGCTAGCTATTTGTTTAGTTTCTTTTGCTTCAGCTTTAGTTAACTTACCACCAGATACAACATTTGGAGGCCGTACTAATAGCACACCCATTTTTCGTAAATACACTTCCACGTGTTTAAATCCTCTATCTGCCATGACCCACATATTGGGTTGCAAACATTTTGAGAAGTCAGAAGTTTCAACAATGCATGTGTCTGTTATTCGGCCTCCATAACCATTTGAAATATGATTTGTCAAACCATTAGGTGTACAAGATACAAGGTACTTAATCGTATTAGCTTTCTTTGTAATCAGACCAGGAAAGAGCTTGATTTAAGGCCTTTAAAGACTTTTGTACTTCAATCTCTAAACAGTCTATTATACATGTCACATTATTGTATTTATGCCTAAAAGCCATGGGTTAATTCTTTTTAATCAATTCCTTATCTAATGATACAAGAAAAGGACGCATTACACTTGCTATAATAGGTATATTTTGAAAAAAAAAAATTGCTTGGATAAGTTCTATCAATGCCAAAGTCATCAGCAAGTTCACGGAATGAATTATTTAATCTAATCTTTTTTAGACATAGTAAAATAAGGCTAAAAGGTATATTTGTCTCTTCTTGAATCAAATTAACTAAATAATAACAACTTAAAGGAATGCCAATATAAGAACGGGTGCTGTCTTTAATTTTCTTCAAGGTACACTCTAAAGCATTTAAATTTTCTCTTCTTTTGTCATCCTCTATCATCTCGATACAGTCTGATGTAGATTCAATTTGAAGAGACTTTACAGATATTGATGATTATGTGTGAGTTACAGAGGGAGTATAAGAAGTATCACTATCTGATTGTTCTATTTTTTTTAACTATTTTACTCAAATAATTTACACTTGGTCTTGAGATTGAATCTTCAGTGGGCGAGAGAATGCACAGATTGCCAAAGAAATAAGATTACGCGACATCCCTCTCCCACTTACCCATTCCCTACCCCATCTGATCGCTTCTCGCACGTCCACATGGACATTGTAGGGCCGTTACCTTATTCTGGTGGTTACAGGTACTGCCTCACGGTCATCGATCGTTTTACACGTTGGCCTGAGGCATACCCGCTAGCAGACATTACAGCGGAAACCTGTGCGAAAGCTTTTCTAGCCGGCTGGATTTCCCGCTTTGGCTGTCCTACCAAAATCATTTTTATCACACGAATTAATTTATTGTTTTGTTTTCTTACTTCGCTACGCATAGACACAATGCCATGTTTACTTAAGCGTGACGTCAGAGTCGACGCCATGACACCTGAGAGCTGTTTTGGCGCACTATTGAAAAAATATTAGAAAAAAACCGGCCAAGTGCGTGTCGGGCCACGCGCAAATTATAGGGTTCCGAAGTTGAGGATGCCCACAGTACCTTTCTAAGACTTATTAGCATCTAGCTAGCCTGTGGTATGACGTGCCCGCCCGACGCCCCTGCCGCTCGAGAAAAATCATCATTATAAGTTGGTCGACTATTACTCGTAAGTTTGTACAGCCTTCTTAGCTCTGATAGTTTTCCTTTCAACTACGTTATATATGCCACAACCGTGATTTTTTTCAGCCATCCAAATACCACCATTTAGCTGGCAGGGGGGGGGGGGGGGGGGGGACACGTGACTCTAACAAAAAATAGCACTTTAAAGCTTAATATTTCACAAACGCATCTATTAATCAAAAAATGGTTTTAACTAACCCACAATATTTTTTTAAGACCTATTCAACGATATGCCGCACCATGGGGTTCGCAAGAAAAAAAAATTACATCCCCACTTTACGAGTAGGGGAGGTACCCTATAAAAAAAAAAAATTCAAAATTTTATTGTACCACTTTGTCAGCGTAACTAATATGCATATTCATGCCAAATTACAGCTCTCTAGACCTAAGCATCTCCGAGCAATAGTGCGGACAGACGGACGGACGGACGGACGGACGGACGGACGGACGGACGGACGGACATGGCGAAACTATAAGGGTTCCTTGTGGACTTCGGAACCCTAAAAATGGCTTTATACTTCGTTAAACTAAAGTTTATTACCGAAATAAAGGTTTTTTCGTAAATAGTAAATGTTTACGTACATTACGGAAGAAGATTTCAAAATCTTTCGACACGCCTATTAGGCCTTTGGGAACATGTCCACGCCACGAGCGACTTTGAAAATTCTAGCACGAAAGTTACGCGATGTCACTATAGTTACCATTTTGTCATTAGGCATAGCGTGACGTTTTCCGTGATGTCTGCTGGCAGTGTTCAACGACGATCGGTAGATGTGTTTCCAATGACGTCTACAGTCGTCATCGGGACGGGACGACGTGAAAAAACGACGTCGTGTGACGGATTAGGATGACGCTGGGAAAACGTCATTAATGGAGGTCATGCGACGTGAACTAGCGACGTCGTGTGACGTCATTAATGACGTTATCCCAATGACTTCATGCGACGTGAACTAGCGACGTCGTGTGACGTCCATTAATGACCAACGTCCAACGTCTTAAATCACGTCAACATATGTATCAAAATGACGTCAAGTGGTGACGTCAATAATGACGATAAATTTGTGACATCGTCACGTGAAACATGACGTCTGAAATCACGTGATGGGACGTCTAAAATGCTCAATAATTCACGTCAATAATGACGTGACCTTGCTGTCTGGGAGGGTAAGGGTCGCTGAGCTCAAAACCGCTACTGGTCTAACCCGTAGGTCTATTAATAAAATATGTATCCTTCCCATAGATAAGTAAAGTAATAAGCCATAAGATTGTTAAATAATAGATAACCAATAGTTGTTAAGCAAATGTTAACGTATAACGTACGAATTTAATTAAATGTCCATTGCAATTTTTGAGTCTGTAAACTGTAATAAATAAGTAGTAAGGTGTTACTTAAAGTTAAGATAAAGGTATTACTTAAGATACATTTTCAAATGTATCGTGCAATTCATTATTATTGTAACCTTTGCCCGGGAGAATGTTCACAGCCTTAAATGTAAACATAGCTTAACTAAATATTTAATGTGTCTATGCCTTTTTTTACTGCAATGTTGGCAACACCATCTTTCTCTCTCTTACCTAGGCTTCTACCTGATCATACTGGATTTGTAATATTCCGTGTTTTAATTAATAAAACTCAAGTTTAAACTTCATAAAGCTTATTATTTATATGTTCCACGAACACGATGCGTGCAGGTGGAGGTTTCCTTACGATGTTTTACTTCACTGCAAAAGCTCAATGGTATGTTTTATTATTGAATTTAGCACATATGTTAACTCAGAGGTGCCAACCGGATTCGAACCCCCTCTAAATGAGAGGCACATTTTTTATAAACATGAAGTTTGCTTTTTACACCGTGGCCCAATATTACGTTGACAAAATAAAAAAGTATTTTTTTAAAATATGGAACGCATTACGAGTTCTGTTATTTTAGAGTTCCATTTTCAAACATTTCGCCCATCATTCGAAATAGACTTCTTGTTTAATACTGTTTGCTTTTAATGAAATATTGTAATGTTTTATCAACGTGTAGCAATAATTTCCTTACATGAAGCTGGAAAACGTCAGTGTGAGATAGTTAGATCGCTAGGTGTCAGTCGTCAACTTGTTTCTAAGACAATTAAGCGATTCAATGAGCTCGGCGATATTGCAGACCGCCCTGGCCGAGGAAGAAAGAGGACAGTTAGGACTCCTACTCTCCGAAACATTATCAAGAAACGACTTGATCGTAATCCACGGACCAAAGTACGAAAAATGGCTCGCGACTTGGGTGTAAGTCGTTCGACGGTGCAACGTATTGTTCGAAATGACCTTAATCTGAAAGCATACAAGCTGCGTAAAGCACAACTTCTTACAGATAAAGACAAAAAAGTTCGCTATGAGAGATGTCGTTTACTTATGAAGCGTGCCGCCACTGAGAAGTGGGAAAACGTCCTTTTTTTCAGATGAAAAACTTTTTTCCATCGAACAGGCTCACAATCGCCAAAATGACAGAATGTGGTGTTCTAGTCGTCCTGGTGCGAATGCTGTGATTCCTTATCGCCAAAAGCCGGAATCTGTTATGGTTTGGGGCGGAATTTGTTCTACGGGCAAAACACCCCTTGTTTTTATAGAAAAAGGTGTCAAAATTAACCAAGAAACATACAGGAGAGACATTCTGGAAACCGTAGTTCTTCCTTGGAGCCTACAACATTTTGGCAACCAACAATGGATATTCCAGCAAGACTCTGCTCCATCTCACAGGGCCCTTAGTGTGCAGAAGTGGTGCAAGGAGAATTTCCCCGGTTTTATAAGCTCAAAAGAGTGGCCACCTTTTTCGCCTGACCTTAACCCAATGGATTATAGTTTATGGTCCATCTTAGAGACAAGGGTTTGTGCTACCCAACACAAAAACATCGCCGCTCTGAAAGCAAAACTTATTGAGGAGTGGGATAAAATATCCTTAGAGGAGCTGCGGCATATAGTGGGAAATTTTAACAAACGTTTACGCCTATGTATCAAAGTCAAAGGGGGATATTTTGAAGATAGTTAGTTATTTTTAGTCCTAAATAGTGCTAGTTTATTATTTTAATGTCGTTCTGAAAGATTGGTATAAGTAATAAAGATATATTTTAATAATAGTTTGTCAACGTTTTATTGGGCCACCCTGTATTTCGATATTCCCACACGGAATATTGGGGTTTTCCTTCAAAGCTAAGATTATTAGAATAATACAAACTATGATTATATTAATTTGTTCGAATTATGAACTAAACTTTACAATTACATTTAAGTTAACTAATTGTGATCAAAAACCATATTTTAAGTTTTACAGCCCACTATGCTTCCGGCACCCCTGTTAGTACCACACTCAAGAACACGGCATCGCGGATATCATTCCTGGATGACCTGTTCGACAGCGTCAATGGAGCGAGCGTTTCACCGAAAGTCACAAAAGCTCTTCGTCGGGCAGTACCTAACCAAAAACAGCCAACATGAATCATTTTGAAAAAATGCTACCGTCGCAATACAGAAAATTAACTTTATTGATAAAGCCGGTAAGCTAAAAAACTGGATTACGACGATAAAAAGCTATCAGAGTTTGTGGCAATTTTTAAAATCGAACAATATAAATATAATGCGTATTCGATACTATAATTCTGACGCTGTTCAAAATTTTTTTGGGCAAGTTCGGTCATACAACTGCCGAAACAATGACCCGACTTGCTCATCATTTGCACACACATTTAAATCAATATTGATTACCGGCTTCATCAAATTTCACGATAGGTACTTTAGTTGTGAAGATGACTTGACGAAAAAAATTATTAATATAAATGAACTATTTTACCAATTTCGTATTCACGAAGAATTACACACACCTCGAGTTATAAATACCAATTCTATAAGGAATCCCGATATTGAAATTCAAGCGCAGGCAGCACGGGAGATTAAATGTACACTCACCCCCCGAACATGTTTTTTTTCCGTTTTTTTTTTTGTTATTCCCTCCCGGCTGCAATTTCACCAGATGATAGTTCAAGCGTAACTGTGAAGGAAACCAAGACGTCAGCTGGCTTATCTAGGGAGAAAAGTCGTCAGCTGGTGCCCTAAAAGTTGCCCTAAAAGTCGCGGACATAAAGGAACTTTTAATGACATTAGATGTAATGAAAAAAGTAATGTACATAAATGGATAACGCAAAGATAATTTAAAACCATGAATGAAAATAAACTGACCTATCCTTCCACGTACCTATGCGGTCAGGTCTTTTGGTAACATTGTAAAAGAGTCAAATGAATATTTATAAAGTAACAATAATTTCTTATTTGTTTAATCAATGATTAATTTTGTATAGACCTACAAATAGGCAGACGGCCTACCCCGACCCCATGGCAAGTAGTCACCGCCAACCACTATTGAAATCTGGAATCTGGTGTCTAGTGTCGGAAGACATAGAGTTGCCGCATTGCGACATAGTAAAGACCGATAGTATGGATAGATATTTAAGCCGCCCACATTTGTGATTTCAGCGCATTACTCTGATGGCCGCGAAATTAGCCCAACATTGGCTAATACAGCTGAAACCGTATCGTTTTTCTACGATCTGTTTGACTCCTGTAATGGTTCAGCTATTAGTCAGAAACACACAAGAGGCTAACATCTACGTAGAGCAGTAACCGAGAAAACTCCGAACATCATGCCTTTTGGAGAAAAGCGATGAAAAAAATTGAAAAAATGCAGTTTGTAGCTCAAGATATGACCAAGGTGGCGCGATCATCCGTGCCGTCTTTAAAAAAATCGATAATTACTATCAAAAGCTTGCAAGGGCTGTGGCATTTTTTTAATCGAAAGGCGTAAAATCACGAGGCCATGTTATTTTAATTCAGACCCAATCGAAAACTTTTTCAGCCAAATAAGGGCCTATAATTTTAGGAATACAGACCCTGATTGCCACACCTTTGAAAGCACTTTCAGGTCTTTGTTCATCACTAGATTTATAAATTTTCATTCCGAAAGTTATAATCGTGAAAGCGATAAAGGTGAACAGGTGATACACATCAGTTCTCTAGTCGAGGAGTCGAAGACACAAAAAAATTGCGAAATTGTAGTAGGTAATCAGTCCAGTGACAGAATGGGTCTTAGAAAAACAAAGTTGCAAAGGTATAGACGAAAAAACTAGATTTAAAACCCTACAATTAAAAAGACTAAAGAAGATAAGCCCCGTATTATAAGTAAAAAACTAAAATCATCGCTAAACAGCCTTTACATACACAGTCTTAATATATCGGTTCAATACCATGAAATCGATAAACTTAATATCTTTACATACTGGTGTTTTATATTACAAAGATGAAGAAAATAAAACTTCTACTAAGTCATTCTGAACCATGAGCAAATGCCTCAATCACGACGCATCTGCCATTTGGGCTCACATTACCCCAGTAGGTACTTGACATAGCGCAAAATTTAGTTCCATAACTTAACGCTATTATACATTTTGTTTCCGATTCCCCGTCAAGTCAATACCGAAACAGATTTATATTCCATATGATAACCAAATAAAAAAATCAAATCTCTATACTTCAAGAAGTGACATGGTCGTATTTGGAAACCGGCCATGGCAAAGGTGCACCCGACGGTATTGGTGCGTGACCGTCAAGATAGCGTAGACCGTAACGATATCCAGAATCCGAGTATGCAAATAAATAGTACCCAAATAATACCTACGGAATATTTATAATGCTGATTATATGACAACGTTATGGCACTTATTGAGTGCGTTTTTGGCAATTTTTATTGGTTCAGTATAAAAGAATACCTATTTTAAAAACTACATTTAACATTTTTTTTATCGAGTCGATTATAATGTCACCATGGTGTGAAGTGAAAATGATTCTTTGGATAAGTGAATATCCCACCACAACATAAATGTAAAATAAGGACAAGTTTGTCCCTACTAAGAGAATTGATATCTCTAAATGGATACCTAGTTACCAAGTTTTTTCAAAGTTCCTATCGATCTTAACGCTTTGTTTATATGTTTATTAAATAGCTATTATTAGTTTAAACAAGACTTGGCAAGATCTACTCGCTTTTATAAAGGAATTTCAAGATTAATCTGTAAAACTAACACTACTTTTTTGCTTTTTTCTGTCTGTTTGTCTTCACGCTTCAACCGCTGAACCGATTGAGGTGAAATTTGGCATTGAGATAGTTCAGAGTCTCCGGAAAGGACATAGGCTACGTTTTATCCCGGTTTTATTATAAAAACGCATAGTTCCCGCGGGAACGCGATAACCGAATTCCACGCGGGCGAAGTCGCGGGCAGAACACTAAAGACCTTATAACAGCCGTGGGAAATGTCCCTTTTATTTGTTAAAATATCTACATAGTGGCGTATCTACATAGTGAATAAAGTTTGACGTTTTATTATAACTCGTATGAAGGGTGCTTAAGATAATACGGTCATTTAATTCGTTCAAAGAAATAATGAAAATGGCCCACCTGTAGTTACTGATAATTGCATCACACGTCTGTCGCCCGCGGCTGGGCCTGTCACGCCGGAAGTCCGGCTGTCGCCCCGCCACTCGAGCCTCAAATCGTGACCGGTATTTTGGGGCTTGAGCTATCGCGAACACCGCATTATCCGCAGGGAGGAAACCAGTAGACGCCAAAAAAACAACTTTTGCTCTCTCCGTGGATTATGGCAACTTAAATGTATATAATAAATTTAAAAGGTAGATAATAAATCCCCTGGTCCTTCAATAATTGATGACCCATTCAGTATGTATAACCTTATTCCGGAAAGGACCTACCTTCGGTTGAGAAGATTATGTCGTTGGCTATAAAAGAAAGCCCTGGAACTAATGATTTCCCCGGTGAAAACTCCAGAGCAGACGCATCAGGGACGCCCGTGAATAGGGCTAAAAAGCAGCTCTTTGATGGTTACTAATCCTTCTTTGTGGAGAGCATCTACCAAGATGCCGTGGAGAGCTATCGAGACAGCAGAAGTTACCCTGTCGCCAAAATAAAGGAGCCGGTTCCCGGAGATGTGCGATGACGTCGGAGTATGGGCAATGGAAAGTGGAAATTGAAGAGTGCTCGAGCCCAATCACCGGCATAGCTCAGCAACGGAATGAGTTGCAACAGCTTATCGAGAGGCATTGATGACGTGTTTCAGACTACGCACATTCCAACACTACATGCAGAGCATCGTATTGAAACAGGAGAACATCCATATTAAACACACTACTAACGGGACTTAATCGCGTAAAAATACTATTTATATTTTACCTCGACGTTTCGGCCGAGATGCAGCGGCCGTGGTCACGAGAAGACGTGAGTTTTTTACGCGAGTCCCGTTACTAGTGTGTTTAATAGGAGAAAATCCACCCATTTCGATACCGCCGTACCGCCTCTCACCATTGAAGCTTAAATCTTTAAAAGAAGAAATTAAGAAAATGTTAACATGTATGTTCTTGAATGTTGTTATGTTTTTCCAGCCCTGGAATTGGATGCCCGTTCGGTACATCCGTAAGCTTACCGGCTTTGCCCTGCGTACATTCACCCTCGTCTACCAGACCAGATTTTATCCTCCGACTGAGGAAAATGGAGATCTCCCATAACACAAAAGGGTATAAATACACAGCACACAAAGACGAACCTCAAAATAGTTCACAGGTAATCTATAGTGCTGACTTGGAAAAAGTGATCATGTTGCCTAGATGTTGCCTAGATTAGAAACTTTTTTCAAGCAGCAATTTTCTGTCAGCGCCTTGTAGCATACAACCAAACCTTTGTACCACTTGGCAAGATCACCACAGAATGTAAACCCCTAACAGTTATCTGGCATGATGGCATTTCTTCCGAGAACGTGTAAGCTGTGGAACGATCTTCCTCCTGAGGTGTTTCCGTCGCGCTATGACATGGGGGTCTTCAAGAAGCGAGTGAATAGAGCTCTTAAAGGCCGGCAACGCATTGGCAACTCCTCTGGTGTTGCACTTGTCCATGGGCGACGATGACTACCTCCCATCAAGTGGCTCGTCTGCTCGTTTGCCCCCCTATAGTATAAAAAAAAAAAAAAAAAAGGAACCAAGAAGAGCAATAGAGACATTGAGCAAGAACATATCTGGTTAGACAATATCGGTGCACAAAACAAAAATTGGCTCTTATATTCAATGCTGATTCATATTGTTGCGCCCAGCGGTTTTCCCGGGAAGTGCATCGCCGAATCGCATGTAAACTACAGACTCCCAACAGCGCCATCCTTTGGCGCATAGCGAATCTACTGGAAGGTCTCGAAGTTTCGCCCAGTGCAGTATAATCCAGTTTCCTCAAGGTATCGAGAATGTTCTTAAAATTTCCAAACGTTACAAGAAGTGAATACCTGACTATTCAAGCGGTGAAATATTAGACGCCGGTGGAGTTTTAGTTCCGCGGTCAAACAGAGAACACGAAGCGGTTTCAGTGCGATAGTAAAGTAAATTATTGTGCGCATTGAGTGTCAAGATTTTGACAGTTCGTAGTGGCTGGCAACGGCGAAGCATTACTTTTTTGAATAACTTTGGAATTACTCGGACGACTGTTGCTCGGGCGAACTATTATATAAAAATGAAAAAAAAAAACATGCATATTGCCTTCTGCCCTGTCCTTCTTCTTGAGGGTGGATGAAAGCTAACAGCGAGCCCTTGGGAGCCTGTATGGACGGACTTGCCTGTTGCTGCAGAAGCCTACCTAGAAATTGTCCGGTGTAAGTCTAATGCTGGGGCCACACCACAGTGTGGGATTTTTCCTCATTTTTGCGAAATTCTGTTCAGTTGTTAAATTTGTCTGCCGTATCAATTGAAAGCGAAAACTGAAACTCCCGTAGTTCTCGTAGTTCCGTCCCGTCGTTCGCCGCGTGGAGCGATCGGACTACGGCACGCCGATAGTGCCGGTCGTCAAGGCGAACGCACCATACAGCTGTGCGGGGACTATAATGTTTCATTGACGTGTACCCTACATTACCTATATTTACGACTGGCGAACGAGAAGTGTGTATCGAGCGACGCGTGTTTATTTTACGTTATTTAAAATGCCTAAATGCCTTTTGGACAAGTGGAAAGTTTTAATATAGGCAGCAATAATTGGGCCCGCCCATGTGAGACGGTTAGAACAATACATAACCTTAAATTCCATTGCAAGTGAGTTAAAAGTTGCAACGTTAGTGACGGCTGTAGGTGCGGAATGCTACGAGCTAATGTGCGATTTATGTGCCCCGAACACACCCGAGTCCAAGTCCTTCGCAGAGTTGGTGAAACTGGTGAAGGAACACTTGGAGCCGGACCGGTCGGAAATAGCCGAGAGGCATATATTTCGACAAAGAACGCAACAACAAGGCGAAAGCGTTCGAGACTACCGTCAAGCCTTAAAACAAAAGCACCCACGTCATGGAGTGAAAATAAACTTGCAGAAGAATTTGGAACGTCCAGGCGACAAGCAAGAAAAGCAAAACAACTTGTCAATCAGTTCGGTTTCTTATCCTCTCCGAACCCACGCAGTGGTCGTAAACTACCAGCCGAGACGGAGAACTTGGTTAAAGATTTTTATCTACGAAAAGACATTAGCCGCATATTTTATATCTGTTAAATTAGACGATGGAAAAAGAACGCACATACAGAAACAGCTCCTTCTCTGTGACATTGACGAACTTTATCAGAGGTTTAAATATGAATACCCTAACATCAAGGTAGGCTTAACAAAGTTTTTTACACTAAGACCCAAACAATGTATCCTCGCAGGCGACTCCGGAACACATATGGTATGTGTTTGTACTTACCATCAAAACGTGAAATTGATGTTGAATGGAGGAGACATTGCTAATCTTACAGCTGGGTCTGCTATGCAACTTTCATCTTATAAGGATTGCCTTCGCCAGATGATGTGTCCCAATCCAACACTGACGTGTCATTTAATGACTACTAAGACACCGCCAAATGAACGCTGTAATTCTTGTCCAGGCTTAAGTGCAATCCGAGAGCATTTAAAAATACAATTTGATAACAATCAAGTCACAGAAGTGCAGTTTGAAAAATGGGATGGCACAGACCGCTACACGATATCTACTCCACTTTTATCTTCCGATAGTTTTGTAGATGAGTTATGTGACGCTTTGGACCTTTTGAAACCTCATGCTTACATTGCAGAGCAACAGGCGGTTTATTGTTAAACTCTTAAGGAGACTATCGATGAAGGTCAAATTCTCGTAAAATGTGATTTTGCAGAAAACTATAGTTTTATTGTCCAAGATGCTGCTCAATCCTTTCATTGGAATAATGCACAGGCAACGCTTCTAACGTCAGTTTTTTACTACAGAGACGGTAATGAAGTAAAACACGGAATCAATGTTATGATTTCTGACGACCTGAAGCATGACACAGCCACCTTTTATGCTTTCCAAAAGCTACTACACAAGCATCTTTTAGAAAAATCGATAGTTGGATCAAAAATTATATACATAACTGACGGGGCTTCCCAACATTTAAAAAATAGATTTAACTTTGTGAATCTGTTTTATTACACAGAAGATTTTAATGCAGATGCAGAGTTGCATTTTCATGCAACATCTCACGGAAAGGGGCCATGCGATGGTCTAGGGGGGAATCTGAAACGTTTAGCTGCGGGTGCAAGTTTACAGTTACCTCCAAGTAAAGCAATTATAACACCAATGCGATTATATGAATGGGCAAAATCATCTTTAAAACAAACCGCCATTTATTTCTGTTCTAAAGATGATATAGAGCGTCAGAGATTTTTTTTGGAACCCCGGTTTGCGTCTACGGTCACCATTTCAGGAACCAAAAAGTTTCACAGCTTCATTCCAACAACCACAGGCCTTCTTGTAAAGAGGACCAGTTCTGCCATAGATTCCCATTGTAAAATTGTTAAAATTACAAAATAAACAGTTCTTGTGTTGTACCAATGTTGTTTTATTATGTTTGAACTATTTTATCACAGTAATTTATACAAGCCATTTTATTTGACGCACACCAACCGATCTAAGCAAGTGCTACATATGACGCCCCTTGCGACGCGGGTGTATATATCAACGTATCTCCTAAACTAATAGAGATCCCATTTTAAATTTTCTAGTGTACTTTCATTATCATTTAAGCTATATTTTGAAAGAAAAAAAAGAAAAAAAAATAGGTCGAAGTGACTGTAATTCTGGTTTGAAAAGTTTACTTCTGGTTTTGGCCATTATTTTTTTTTTTTTTTTTTTTTACTGTCAAAAAGAACAGTATATTTTTAATATGTATCGCTATGTAAAATATTTTATAGTAGATTTGTTATATTCGAAAAATTACTTTCGAAAAATTGTAGTACCAATCAACGACAATTCTTTTGAAACCTATAACTTGGTAAATATTTTGCGTACACATTCATACCTACTAGAAGTACAAATGGGCCGAATGTGGTCGATTTTCAGAACCTCACTTTTTTTCCCTGTCCGCTTCACGTGAAATGTCCCTAATGTGACAGAAAAATGGTCCATCATCCCTTAATTTTCTAAAACTCGTCAGAGGAAGGTAAAACGCCATTTTGATGAGCTTTGCGAAGATGAGCGTCTCCAAGATCCGGAAAGTTTGTTCAGAGTGAACATATTTTATCGAGTATTGGACATCATTATAAACCAACTGAAATCGCGTTTCCTTCCAATGAATGAAATTGTTTAAAATTTCAGTGTTTTGCAGCCTTTCACTTTAAAAGTTTTAAATGACACTGATCTATTAAAAAAAGCTCTAGAATTTGTTGAGCTATATATAAAGGACATATCGGAATCATTTGCCATAGAAATTCTCAGTTTTCGATCCACTTTCAGAGATGAAATAGAAAAATCTTCGTGTATTGGAGACCTTGCTAATTTATTAATAATATACACTGCATTAATGTTATTTCTTACAATTCCTGTGACTACAGCTAGTGCTGAACGATCATTTTCTAAACTAAAATTGATAAAACCCTATTTAAGAAACTCTATGGGACAAGACAGGTTATGTAACTTGGCTATTCTGTCTATTGAAAATTCTATGGCCAGATCTTTAAACTTTGATGATGTTATAGACACCTTTGCGGAACAGAAAGCTCGAAAAAAAGATTTTTCTTAATAAATATCTCATTGAAATTAAATTGTTATTTTTATTTCATTGTAAATGTATGCAGCTTTCCTCACGATGTTGTTCCTTCACCGAAAAGCTAGTGAAGAGATGATGAATGCATTGATATATTATGTTCTATGGATGAATGTGAAGTCTCCAATACGCGTTGGGCTAGCGTGGGGACTACAGACCATTCCCTCTCGCCTTAGAGAGGAGGCCTATCGCCATTAGTGGGACATATACAACGTGTAATTGAGTACGCTGAAAATCTTCAAGTTTAACGTGACGATTTTTACTGATAGGGCCCCATCAAAAGAATTGGCCCCAGATGGTATAGTTAAGCCACTGCTCTAGACCAACGCCGATACGGAAGCCTCGATGTAGATTCTGCATAAACCTTGGCCACACTACCGAGGCCTGCAGAAAGTTGGCTGCACGAAGGGAGAATCCCCAGAAAGATAGCAAGTCGGAAGCAGTTGAAGCAGTTACGCAGTTCCCTTCGCCGTCTACACCCCGATTCAAATGTTTTGGCTGAGGTGCTCCTGGGGTAGTAAGAAGCAACTGCTCAACCTGCCATTCAAAGAGAATGCAACAACCCCCACCAGAAATTCTGCCACTGCCATTGATGCCAGGGATCGGCCAGTTGTTTATGTTGAGATAGGGGGAGTATCTGGTGCCGCATACTTGGATACCTGCGCTAAATCAAGCATAGCATCGTATTCCTTGTACTGTCATCTGAAGAAACAGGGACATGGGTTTAAAGAGCTACCAGTCGGAATTAAATTGGCCGACGGTGTGCCGAAACATCAGGACGTTCTAGTCACCCGAGCTCCTATAAAGTTGAACGATCGCACCGTGTCTACGACACTTCTGGTTCTGCCAAATTCACGTCGCAACCGTACACTTCTGGGAGTAGGATTTATAAGAGATGCCCACATTAACCTGATTCTGCCGCAGTGCACTTGGCATTTCATTGATGATCCATCCGAGCAATTCGAGCTTTACGAAGAGAGCTTCGTCTTTGGGGGACAATCTGCACTTGCTGCCATAACGCCCGATGATGACCCTGTTCTGTCACCTTCATTGCCAGAGGAGAGCAAGCGGACGAGCTTATGGCCCGATAATCAGAATTGATGCTCCGACTCCGCCTAGGAAGAGGCCTTATCCTGGATATACTACTCGCCCATATTATAGGCACTATATACTGATGCAAAGAGTGTCATTTGGATGGCATTGATAACACACTTTTTCCATCCACATCCATTTCATCGGTGGACGACACGGTACTGGACGAGTTCTTGGAAAGGAACCAAGACGTCTTTAAGGCTAATGGGAAGCCAGTACGGGACGTCGAACACGCGATTGAGATCATAAGCCAATCTCCGTACCACCGTATCGCCTATCACCACCGAAGACAGAAATCCTGAAAAAGGAAATAGAAAAGATGTTAGCTGAGAAGATCATCGAGCCCTGTTCATCCCCTGGGCTGCGCCTGTCGTCATGGTTCCTAAGTCTGATGGGAGCACCAGAGTTTGTGCGGACTACCGCCAACTTAACGCAGTTACGACACCGGACGCATACCCCCTGCCAAGAATTGACGACTTACTCCAAAACGCCAAACCAACGCCATATATGAGTACCATAGATCTCCGGGCTGGTTACTGGCAAATAAGCGTTAAAGAGGAACATAGGGACAAAACTGGCTTCGTCACACCATTCGGGATGTATAGATTCCTCAGAATGCCATTCGAGCTACGTACCCCAGCCACCTTCCAACGCATGATGGATCGATTTCGAATCTCGCTCAGCCACATCAAGATGCTGGTTTACTTAGACGACCTGATCTTCATGTCTCCCACGTTTGAAGACCACCTTAAGGACTTGCAAGACGTCTTCGACAGATTGAGGGAGTGCAACCTACCGGCAAACCGAGAAAAGTGTCACTTTTGCTGCCAGAAGGTAAAATATTTAGGCCATTACATCACTGAAAGTGGACTGCAACCAGATCCTGAGAAAATCAAGGCCATATTGGGTATGCCACCCCCGCGAAATCTGAAACACTTATTGTCATTCGTCCAGATGTGCTCTTGGTATAGGAGGTCGCTGAGCCACTCACGCGACTAACCAAGAAGAACGCTGCATGGAAGTGGGAAGAAGACCAGGTTAAAGCCTTCGACAAGCTACGTGAACTTCTGACGTCTTCTCCTGTGCTAGCACAAGCCGATGACACAAAGCCTTACACCATCAAGGCTGATGCCAGCAATTACGCACTCGGAGCAGTCCTAGTCCAGGGGGAGGGAGAGACAGAGTATCCAGTGGAATATGCGAAACGATTGCTGACTAAGCCTGAGCGTAATTACTTCACCACGGAACGTGAGGCCCTCGCGGTTGTTTGGGCAGTTCAGAAATTTCGAGGTTACATTGAAGGTGGCAAGATAACCATCCTGTCAGATCACCAAGCTCTCAAGTGGCTTATGTCTTTAAAGTCACCAACTGGACGACTAGCACGATGGGCCCTACTACTGCAACCATGCGACATCACCATTAAGTATATTCCTGGAAGGATAAATGTCGTTGCGGACTCCTTGTCTCGTCCGAGCTGCGAGCCTGAAACAGAGGTTGATTGTGGACTCTTTACAGTTGTAGTAGACATGCTTTCAAAAAGTAAACATATGATAAGGACGGAACAACATAAAGATTACGAGTCATTATGGAGCGGAAAAGACGTTTGAAAGAATAGCAAAACGCTACTTTTGGAAAGGCATGAGGAAACAAATAGAAGCCTACGTTCGCAATTGTCTGCAGTGGCAACGTTATAAACCCTCGAACCAAAAGCCAGCCGGATTACTTCAAACCATAGCTCCAAAACGTTGGTTTCGAAGTTATAGCCTTCGATTTATTTGGGCCGTTACCCCGGACTCCTGGAAATCACAATTGGATTCTTATTGTTGAAGATGTTGCGACCCATTGGGTGGAATTGTTCGCCTTAGAGCGAGCCACGGCAAAGATATTGCTAGACGAGATCATATTGAGATATGGAGCACCTTGCCGATTTATAAGTGATAACAGAACACAGTTCGTTAGCAATGTCATGCAATTATTAACCTACTGCCTGACAATTAAGCATGGATTAACTCCTGTATATCAACCCGAGACCAACCCTGTCGAACGTAGAAATCGGGACCTTGAAACCCAATTGGCTATACTCGTTAAAGACGCCCACACGTCATGGGCAGAGAAATTGCCCACTATCCGATTCGCAATGAATACGGCTATGATGCACTCTACTGGATATACGCCCGGATACTTGACGTTCGGCCGTGAGCTAAGAACGCCAGATGATATGCAGCACGATCTTCGAGAAATCATTATAAATGAGAATTTCGTCAAGAAACTCACACCCCGGTTGCACATGATGGCGGATACTTTAATAAGAGCCCGAGAAGTCCTAGAAGGAAAAGAAGAGAAAAGGAAAGAAATCGTGGACCGGAAACGACAACCTTGCCCTGATTACCAACCCGTATTGAGAACATGGTATTAGCTACAACCCACGTATTGAGCAAATCTAGTCAAGGATTTACTTCTAAGCTGGCCCCATGACGCGACGGACCATACGTTATTCTACGTCGGCACGGCCCTAGCTCATTCGAGATAGCTACCACTGACTCTCAGACCCCTGTTGGCATATATCACGCATCAGCGCTAACTGCATACCGTTCCTCAGATACTTCTGTGCCACAACCAACCCTGCCCATCAGAAAGAGGGGCAGACCTAAGAAACAAGTAACTACCAGGGAACGAGTAACCAGACCCCGCGGTAGACCGCCAAAGGCAAGGCAATAGAGAAAGGCAATCCTGTCATACTTGTCGAGGCGACTTCGTTGACAGAGCGGGAGAATCTGTAACACAAACTAACTGAAAGCACTGCGCCCGCACACGCGTAATCTCTAACGCCCATAGAACGAGTTTACATCGCCCCTTCGCTAGATGGCGCTGGGTGTCGATTAGATCGCGCCATCGTTTGTCCGCCTCGATTCAGTGACCTCCGCATCGCAGCCAAACATTTTGTATCGCAGTAGGGACTAGTCCATTGCACGCTTAACGCTTTCACCACTAGTCGAGACGTCTTAGTGTCAATTGGCTGGATCACATTGCTGCTTGCAGGCTCGAGTGCACTCCCACCCCTCGTTGGGATGTACTGGACCAGTCTTGTATTCGTACGCATCTCATACTCTAACATCATATCTCTACTCGCATCTAATTAAGTTGTCACGTTAATTTGGACTATATCTACCTCGTCCCACGCCTCCTCGTCACAGTACTTATTGAAAATACAGTATTTTTTTTCAGATATTATTTTTTAATGTTACTAAGTATCTTACTTTCAATCATAATTTTTAGAATCCAGACCCTGACACGTCCGTAGTCAAATACGAGCATTTCGAATACGACTACACGAGTCGTCCAAATTCACTTCTCAAAAGAAAAGTTCGATGAAGTAACTGATGTTAAGGAGTATCACGATAAAAGGTCGAAAACCCGGAAACGTAGTTACTCAGTTTTTTCGAAGGGAAGTGGGAAATAGCGATGACGGAGAGACTGTGCGAGGAGCACAGGATTCCTTGCGGTTTCCTATATTCACGAGGACGACGGAACTTGGATAATACAGCTTCAATGGCAGGTTTTTATATTTTATTAATATAATATAAGCTTCACCATAGAGTCATCCATGAATAGTTTTTTTCTTATTAACCAATTTCAAGTAGTGTTGAAATTAATCAATTCATACCATCATAATAATTGACAATGAGGGTGACCGCGAGTGGTGTCGACAAAGACAGCCATGGTCATTTTGCGCGGTCATGAAATAGTAGGTACATTATTGCAGAGGCCGCGTTGTAACGCATTGCCGAACGAGTCAGGTACGAGTGCGGCAATCGCCGTTACGGCCGAGGTATTATTATATAATGCTTTTCTCAAACTGTGAGGAAACAATAAAATCATCACCACAAACACGACAACAATGTTGCCGCTGGCCAAGGCCGGCAATGAAGGGCCTCGCGACTTCTTTTTTTTGAAAGTAACATATTATAAGTAAACATTTCCGAACATGTTTGAGTAAAAATATTTGCGGACATTTCGTTTTGATCTACTTTTCTCGCGCTCCCATACGTAGACAGCATAAAACCGCTTGTAGATTAATTATTATTATGAAAAGTATCTCTAACTTCAAGAAAAAATTTTTCATCAAGAAAGCTTTATGACATGTAGCCCTAATACTCCAAAATTATTAGTCTTTCGCAAAATGTTTTTTTTTTTTTTTTGTTTTTTTAAGGAAAATGCAAATGCGGCACAACAATACAATGCACAATTGCTGACACAAAGCGTGACATAATCATTGTGACATGTACGAGGGGTGATCCAAAAGTAATGATAACTGAATACTTATTGAATCGGATTAAAATAAATAGGTATGCCGTTACTGGCCATAAAGACTCTTTAGTAAATATTAGATTTCTAGTACTCCCTAGTACTAGAAATCTGAAGCGGCACGTAATTGGTCCGCGATAAGGGCGATGCATGTGCACCGGTTGGGATTACATGGCGTTGAAAGGTTAGTCATCATCTGTCATTGTAGGGTACGGACGCGTTATATTGCTCTCCTTTTCATTGTTTTCGGCTTCTTCTGAGACTCGGCTTGTTTACTGGACTTTAACTCACTAGTGCTTAAGATTAAGTAATTGGCTATGGGTGAAAAATGACAAAGTTCTTGATTCTTTTTTTATGGATAGGAATAACTTTACGTGTTTTAACAATTTTATTGGAAAAATAGCTTATTGATGACTGCTTTTGCTTACTGGACTTTCTATTCTGCTTGGCCCGAACGACGACGTATGTTTAAACAAGTTATTACGAATGAAGCAAGAACTGTCACCGTCAATAGTGTCAACACTTTTTTTTAAGAAGTAGTGCTGCATACTTGGACCAAGGAAACACCTTTATTTAAATCGTCATAAAACAAAATCAATTTCTTTTTTTTACGCGAAATCTGCGGCACAGAAAATTCTGAGATTTTTTTCTCTTGATACGGAAGATTATTCCTATCCATAAAAAAAAATCGAGCACATTGTCATTTTTCACCCATAGCCAATTGTTGGTGAAGTAAAATGCCAAATTCACCAATCGCCACAAAGAAAAGGCGGAGGCAGCCTTTTCCGTCACATGAAAAAGACAAGTTTAGTATCAACTAAACTTGTATCGTACTTTTGCTAGAGGCCCCAGACGCCTCTCAAAATGAAATTGTGAAGACTGTTGCGTCGTCATTAGGAATCCATTGGGTATCCGTTTATACGGATATCCGGGAATGTTCGCGGAAGCGCGCGTGGACTGCTTCCACACGAAAATGCGCAAGCGCAGCGCGTCCCTGGTGCGGCGGGTGCGGGACAGCCGGATGATCGCAGATAGGGTCGACGGCCCATATATGAGACACTGTAGGAGTCTACATGCTCCAACAGTGTCACATTTTATAGGTTTAATTTAAGTTAGTTTAGTTTATTAATATTACACTAACATTAGCATTAAGAATTATCTTTTTCACTTGTACTAACAGTTTTTTCATATGGGTCTTTGATACCCGAAATAAATGATTTTTATTTTATTTTTTTATTTTATACAATTGTTAAGGAAAAGTATTGAACAATAGAGGTTACTTAAGACTACGAAGTAAAAGAAAAAAAAGACAATTTATTGCTGTACAAGATCCTTCAATAGATACTATTCTTCTAGGAGGCTTACGTCCAATATAAACATTTCCGTAGATCTGATTAGGGGAGACTCCCGTTAACACTAGCCCCAGCTAGTGTTAACGGGAGTGGGAATTAACAAGCCTATAACTAAATACCTATACGAAACAGAGTGAATATTTCGCGGTTGTAGCATCGGGCTATGCTGGCGAACCAGTCGCGACAAGCTAGTTGCCGGCCAGACGCCGCGGAATAAAGTTCTGTGACATGCGGGGATTTAGCTAGGTGAGTAGACTTTTTTACGAGTGCAATTTTTTGATTTAAGCTCTCTTTAATTACTTCAGAAATTGAGGATTCATTTATTATTAAGGATAATATAATGGACTTCTGAAACCGCCCCCTCATTTTGTTATATTGTTGATAGTAAATTTATAGCGATTATTTATTTAAAAAACCGGCCAAGTGCGTGTCGGGCCACGCGCAAATTATAGGGTTCCAAAGTTGAGGATGCCCACAGTACCATTCTAAGACTTATTAGCATCTAGCTAGCCTGTGGTATGACGTGCCCGCCCGACGCCCCTGCCGCTCGAGAAAAATCATCATTATAAGTTGGTCGACTATTACTCGTAAGTTTGTACACCCTACTTAGCTGTGATAGTTTTCCTTTCAACTACGTTATATATGCCACAACCGTGATTTTTTTCAGCCATCCAAATACCACCATTTAGCTGGCAGAGGGGGGGGGACACGTGAGTCTAGCAAAAAATAGCACTTTAAAGCTTAATATTTCACAAACGCATCACTTAATCAAAAAATGGTTTTAACAAACCCACAATATTTTTTTAAGACCTATTCAACGATATGCCGCACCATGGGGTACGCAAGAAAAAAAAAATACATCCCCACTTTACGAGTAGGGGAGGTACCCTAAAAAAAAATATATTTCAAAATTTTATTGTACCACTTTGTCAGCGTAACTAATATGCATATTCATGCCAAATTACAGCTCTCTAGACCTAAGCAT
Source organism: Aethes cnicana (assembly GCA_963971205.1). Lineage (NCBI taxonomy): Eukaryota > Metazoa > Arthropoda > Insecta > Lepidoptera > Tortricidae > Aethes > Aethes cnicana. Next base: position 6,636,562 of record OZ020289.1, on the reverse strand, counting down.
CTCCGAGCAATAGTGCGGACAGACGGACGGACATGGCGAAACTATAAGGGTTCCTTGTGGACTTCGGAACCCTAAAAAGTAGACTCGGGGCTAGTTTTTACAAAACACACGGGGTAAGTATTAACAAGTTAATAGTTGCCCCGAGGATTTCGCGAGGTTTCAAGAGTAAAATTGTTTTTGTTTTTGCAGGATGAGAAACTATATTAGAAAATCGAACCGAGGCACCACTCCTCAGGAAGTATACGAGTTGGCAGCGAAAGAAATAATAGAAAAAAATTGAAAGTATACCAGTTGCCGAGGAGTTCAATAATTAGCCACGTAACACTTTTTAAGCATGTTAAAAAGTTAAAGGAGGGTCAGATCTTCTACTATCTAAAGTCCCGCGCCTTCACGTTTCAAAACGCTTCAATGTATTTAAAAAGCACCACCAACACTCTCAACACATTTGTGCGTACTAAGACAGCCATCAACTATGCGTTGAGAGTTTTGTTGGTGCTTTTTAAATAATAATAAAAAAATTGAAGCGTTTTGAAATGTGAAGGCGCGGGACTTTAGATAGTAGAAGATCTCTATCCCCATTAGTATGGGATTCAAGAAACCTCGTTTGATTTTTACAGAAGCACAAGAAACTTCTTTATACGAGTATCTAAAGAAGTATGCAAGTATTTACTTCGGTCTACTTCCAGATCAAGTAAGAAAATTAGCATATGAAGCTGCTATTCACCTGAAAATTACAGTTCCAGAAAGTTGGGATAAAAACAAGATGGCCAGCATTGATTGGTTTACATCTTTTATGAATCGAAACCCCGAATTGTCTATTCGAAGTCCCGAAGCCACAAGTTTAAGTCGAGCTACCTCATTTAATCGCACAAATGTCAATGCATTTTTTGAAAAGTACAAAGACGTGCTGCAGCGATACGAATTGACTCCCAGCAGGATCTCGAATGTTGATGAAACAGGGGTTACCACGGTCCAGAAGCCAATAAAGATTATAGCTCAGAAAGGCGTGAAGCAAGTTGGGGCTGTCACATCCGCTGAAAGAGGTACTTTGGTAACTGTGACAGCTGCAGTAAACGCCATCGGTAACTTCATTCCAAGGATAAGATACAATGATTTATTTGTTAGTAATGGTCCTCCAGAATGTATAGGGGCAGGCAAATGTTCAGGGTGGATGTCGCAAAAGGAGTTTGTTTTATTTATGAATCATTTCATAAAGCACACAAAACCGACACCAGAAGAACCTGTTCTATTGCTCTTAGACAATCACCACTTCCACGTCAATGTTGAAGTGGTAAACAGGGCAAAAGAAAACAACGTGATTCTTTTATCATTCCCCCCTCATTGCTCGCATAAGCTGCAACCTTTAGATGTGGGAATTTATGGGCCTTTCAAAAACTACGTAAATAGACAACAGACAAACTGGATGTGTAATAATCGTGGCAAGACAATGACCATTTACAACATCCCAGGTACCGTGAAGGAAGCCTTTCCAATGCCTTTTACTCCAAACAATATCACTAACTCCTTCAAAAAAGCTGGTCTCTGGCCATGTAACGAAAATGTGTTCCAAGAATCCGATTTCGCACCATCTTTTGTGACAGATCGACCTAACCCAAGTACTCAAAATGACTCGGTCCTTAGAGTAGACCAGTCTAGCTCAGCTATAGATATGGGAAGTACTGAAGATCATCACCCACCAGCAGATTCAGCGGGAACCACAAATTCAACCCAAATGTCTACAAACAATCTGATGACCGAACTAATGCAAGTAGACAATCTAGCTATTGATTCTGATGGCACTGCATTGATTGTGAAAATACAAGTTTATCGACATTGCACCTAGATTCATCTGTAATAGCCGATGTTGCATCTAACATTTCTGAGATTGATATCAATTTATCTGAAATTATCGATCAAATGTCTCAAGAACCAATTGCTGGAACATCAACAGAGTTCGTTGTAGAAAAAATCACCTCGTGATCCGCCTCGTGTCTCTAATGTTAATCGCAAGCGGACACGGCTGTCCTTACCGATACACCAGAGAAACTAGCTTTAGAAGATGAAGAAAATTTAAAGCAGTCAAAGAAAAAAGTACAAAAATAAAGTTAGAAATAAAGGCAATGGAAAAGAAAAGAGTACTAGTAAAAAAGACAAGGCAAACAAGAAAATTTTACAAGATGACAGTGACACGGAAAACGAATGGTTTTGCCTGGCTTGCGGTGTACCATATACAGACGATATATCTGGTGTTGACTGGATTGAATGCATGTCTTGTAAGCAATGGGCTCATTCTACTTGTATAAGAGGAGATACTATAAATTTCGTTTGTTTGAACTGAAATTCTGACGATGATTAAGAATAAGGAGTTAGTGTTAAGTAATAAGAAACAAATCTGTTGTTTGATTTTAATAACTGGCCCGTACCGAAAAGTTTTTTTACAAAGTTTACATATTACTAAAATACTGGCTGGTAAATGTTTTTTTTTTCTGTTTATAATTTTCAGCTTGCGTCATTTTGATGTATCAATTGACATTGTTAATTTAGGCTAGGCATTGTTTTTATTAAAAATGCAAGACGATAAAATAACTCGGAGAGAAAATGTTTTGCGAAAGTATCTGGAAAATCCTGATTCATCTTTTGCGGCGGTCGGAAAGATGGTGAATGTAAGTCGTGCAACGGTGCGAAATATAGTTAATAGATACTTCAATGAATACAGAATTCAAGACAAAGCTCGTAGTGGACGCCCGACAGGTCCGTCAAGTAAAACTTTAGAAAAGAAAATAGTGACTGCTTATAAGAAAAATTGTAGTTTATCGGTGCGGGATGTGGCAAAAAAATTGAAAACTAGCACATCTATGGTCCAGAGAGCGAAAGTACGTCAAAATTTAAAGTCCTATAAAAAAGTAAAAGCCCCAAAACAGTCGATAAAACAATTCAATAGTTTCGTTACAAGGTCGAGAAAATTGTACAAGCTGCTTTGCGATTTGAACGGAGCATGCGTTCTCATGGACGATGAGACGTATGTAAAAAAAGATTTTTCGTCTTTGCCAGGTGATCAATTCTTTACAACCGAATGTAAGGCTAATATAAGCGATCAAAATAAATATATTTTTATGGAGAAGTTTGGAGAAAAATATTTAATATGGCAAGCAATATGTTCCTGTGGAAAACGCACTGGATCATTTATCACGAAAGGTACCATAAATGCAGATATTTATGTCCAGAGATGTATAAAAGGTTTTATTTTACCATTTATACGGCAGCATGAAGGGGATGTGTTGTTTTGGCCCGATCTGGCTACTGCACACTATGCCCGAACCACACAAGAGTGTCTGGCTTCAAATAACGTGCAATGTGTGGCTAAAGATATGAACCCCCCGAACTGCCCCCAGCTACGGCCCATCGAGCGTTATTGGGCATTAGTAAAAGCAGAGTTGCGTAAGAACTGTCCACCAGCAACATCAGAGGCAGATTTTAAAAAGAAATGGAAAAAACACGCTAACAAAGTCACCGAAACCACTGTGCAAAACTTAATGGCAGGCTTGAAGAGCAAAATCCGCTTATTCAGCCGCAAAACTCTCAAAATATAAAATGTATATATTTTTAATAAATAGACACTATCCATTATATTACTAAAATAAAATATATTTGCTGGTCATTATAGTTTCATTAATATCATAAATAGAGTATGTAAAAAAACTTTTCGGTACGGGCCTTAGACATAAGAAAATGTTTTTTAATACAGTTGCTCAAAAAGTGGCGTATTGCAGGGACGTGTAGCGTTCGGGATCTGGGCTATTTCACACTCGTGCTTTTTTTTTGCCTTTCCCGAACTCGTGCGTTTTCTTTCCCAACTGTCAAAATAATTTCTATTAAAAAAAAACAACCATGAAGTTTTAACTAAAAAAAAATCATAGAAGTTTTTGCGATTCATGCAAATAGGTTTATTTGTTTCTAAAAAGAAGCTACCTATACTAATTTGTCCAATATCAGAATTAATTATTTGATTGAATGAGTTAGGTAAGGTTTCAGTTCATTTCATATCATTAAATTTCAATTTCATTTCTTATAATAAAAAATACTAAGTACTAAAGACTTGGCTGTATGGGCAGTTCCCTTTGCCTACCAGAATGGGTGAAAAAAAACTGCTTACATTCTACGGTTGGCGCCATTTTCCGAAATTTTCTTCGCGAGTTTAGTTGTTTTTTTACACAAAATGAGTAATTTCGACCTAAATTTTTTTGAATTAACACCACCGGAACTCAGTATAATTGCACAAAATGCTTCGGAGAACATTTTACCGGAAAAGTCAAAAAGTCGCTACATATCTACATACGACGAATTTATTGCGTGGAGAGAAGAGAAAAAAGCAAATAGTTTTTCAGAAAATGTTATGTTGGCATACTTTTCCGAACTCTCAGCAGAATTAAAACCTTCTACGTTATGGTCAAGGTTTTCGATGATAAAAAGTATGCTGAAAATAAGGAACAACGTGAATATAAGTCAATATCCAAAATTAAATGCTTTCTTAAAACGACAATCAGACGGTTTTACCAGTAAAAAGTCGAAAATATTAACATCGAATGACGTGGAAAGGTTTTTGAAAGAAGCTCCCGATGATTGTTATTTAGCCACAAAGGTAATTTATTAATAAGTATAATTATCTACATTTTTCTTTAGTGTCCAGTTTACAAAATCGCAAAATACAGTCAATACATTATTTATGAATCAAATCGTTTTTTTAGGTTGCTCTGATTTTTGGCGTTGTTGGAGCTTGCCGCAGAGAGGAGTTAGCCAATATTACTTTAAAAGATATTGAAGCCCATGGAGAAATGCTACTTATCAAGATTCCAAACACAAAAAATAAGATACCGCGAAGCTTTGTTGTTGAAGGAGATTTTCTCACAATAGTGAAAAAATATATGAACCAGCGGTCCCAAAAAGGAAAATCCGACCGTTTTTTTCAAAATTTCCAAAAAGGGAAGTGTACAGCTCAAGTAATCGGCATAAACAAATTTGGTAATATGCCAAAAGAAATAGCTACGTTTCTTGGTCTGCCGGATGCTGAGTGTTATACTGGGCACAGCTTCAGAAGGACCTCTGCTACATTATTGGCAGATTCTGGAGCCAATATAACGTCCTTAAAGCGACTAGGAGGTTGGAAATCGGACAAAGTTGCAGAAAGCTATATTGGTGATTCATTAAACAACAAACAAGAAACTGGGAAAAAGATCACACAATCCATTAATTTAAGGTCCAGTCCGTCTCCTTCACATGCTGAAGAGAACGTTCGTCCATCTACGAGTACCTTCGTTGATAATGATAATTCATCAGATCTTCCACTTCCATCAACTAGCAAACGCCATTGTATGACAAATATACATGAACAATCATACGAAATTAATAATAGTTTGTCTCAAACAGTAAATATGCAACCTAAAACTTCCCCAGTTAGTATAAAAAACTGTACCAATTTCAATGTATATGTGAATTATAACTTTTATAAGAAATAAATGATTAGTTAATTGAGTTTATTGTGTTTTTATAATTTGATTAAATTGCTTCATTTTTTCGCAACTGTATTAAAAATAGTCGTTCAGTACACGTACGGAACCGTCATTGCAACTCGTTCCGACTGTCAACCCTCGCCTTCGGCTCGGGTAGACATTTGTCGGAACTCTTTGCAATGACAGCCATTCCGTACTAGTAATGAAATATACTATTGATACATACTTTATTTGATTAAGATTTTTATTATGAGAAAAAAGACTTAATCAAACCGACGTGATTACCTGTGAGATTTAAATATTTGTTAGATTATTAGTAAGGAGACTTAATCAAACTGACTGTGATTACCTGTGAGATTTAAATATTTGTTAATTAATTAGTAATGAGAAGATAAAGACAATTACAGTATATTCAAGTTTAATACCATGTTTAGCACTAAATTGTAGTGTTTTTAGCCCCCTAAAGGCATTTGTTATTTTGATAAGCCAGTTTAATCAATGTTACCTAGAGATGGTAGGTATAGTTTATTTTAATGTTAAGAAGTGTCATTTTTTTTCTGTTTATTATTTTTTGGAATAAATCTTTTAGCAACATATTTCATATTGTTATATGTTCTCGAAAAATCTAGTCCTTTTACATAATTAGTCTACGTTAATTGTAACCCCAGTGCTGTTAATACTAGCCCCGAAATGGGGTAGGTATTAACAAGCGACTTTTACAAAAAAATGCCTCCCTGTCCAAAACTAAGCCATCTATGGGAGTTTTTGTAGCTGGATATGTTAAATGAATAAACAACCTTTACTTAGGTATAAAGAAACTAACAAAAAGTAATGTACTTTTAAAGGTATAACAAAAAGTTTGAATTTTGTTAGAACATACCCCTGTCTCCCCTAAAGTCCAACTATTGAATGAAACGAATAAGCCAACCGACGCTCGAATACAGCTTTCTGTATAAGCTGTTCGCGTTAAGAAAATAGTGACTCATCACCGACTGCCGGCCAAGCCACGCCCCCTAGCCAATTAGAACGCTAGAAATTAGTAAGGCGAGTTCACAGTGCTCAGTTGCAGTCAGACCTTCGAAGAGATCGGTTGTGTATTTTGCGTATTACTTGTTTAAAATTTTTGGAAAATGGATATCTCACCCATTAAAAAAAATAAAAGTGGATCAATTATACATAGCGGAGAGAGACGCGTAATTTACAATGTTTTTAAGTATTTCAAAAAGACTGATTTAAATGAGACTGTGGAGAGCATAGTAATTAAAACTGCAAGTGCATGCGGTGTGTCCGAAAATACTGTTTATAAAATTATCAAAGAGCAAAAAGAAACTAATATATTGAAATCACCAGTGAAAAAAAGAGCTCGACTATCCACGGTCGATAAATTAGATGAACTCGACAAATGTGCCATAAGGAGAAAAGTACACTCTTTATATTTCAATAACGAGTATCCAACATTGGACAAAATAATGACACTTTGCGAAGCTGATGAAGAAATTCCTGTTTTCAAACGTACAACACTTCACAAAATACTGCACGAGCTTGGTTTTGATTTCAATAAACAAGATAGTAGAACATTGTTAGTGGAAAGAGAAGATATTGTTTTATGGAGGCGAAAATACTTAAGACAAATAAAAGAATATAGAAACGCTAATAGAACCATTTACTATCTCGACGAAACGTGGGTAAACGCCGGACACGTAAAAACAAAAGTGTGGTTGGATACAACAGTCAAGAATAAAAGATAAGCTTTCCAAGATGGCTTATCAACCGGCCCAAAAGCTCCGACAGGGAAAGGGAAAAGGTTAATTATATTGCACATTGGCAGCGAAAAAGGATTCGTGGAAGATGGTTCACTAGTCTTTGAATCTAAATCTACAAAAGATTATCATGAAGAAATGGATGGTGAAAGATTCCTTAATTGGTTCAATGATACAATACCGAAGCTTGAACCAGGAAGTGTGGTTGTCATGGATAACGCTCCATACCATTCGGTAAAAGTTGAAAAAATACCCACGACCAGTTGGAATAAGCAGCAAATAATAGAGTGGTTGAACAACAAAGGTATATCTATGGATATGAGTTATTTGAAAAAAGAATTATTATTGAAAGTCGCCGAAATCGCCCCACAATATAATAAATATTTAGTAAATGCGACTGCTAAAAAGAATGGCATTACAATTCTTCGTCTGCCGCCTTACCATTGTAAATTAAATCCGATCGAAATGGTGTGGGCCCAAATAAAAAATTATATTGCTGCGAATAATACTACATTCAAAATGAGTGACGTAAAAAAATTATTTTATGACGCAATCGCGTTAGTAGACGCCGATCGGTGGAAGAAATGCTGCGACCACGTGATACGCGAAGAAAATACCATGTGGAATTTGGATGACGTCATGGAATACGCAGAACAAAATTCATTTGTAATAAATGTAAGGGACGAATCTAGCGATAGTGATTAGCGATTTAAGTACTTAGTTTTAAGACAATTTTGTATTTTTATTTATTTTAGTATTTATTTTTTTACCATTTGTTGAAATGTGTTACTCTACTAATATAGCGTTTAAGTTGACATTAAAAAATACTAATATTAGTTTAAATTGACATTTTTAATTATTAATTATAATGAATATTTTATAACATGTGTAAAATCACTGATATTTTATTATTTTTCTATTACACTTATTTAAGGATTTGAAAAAAATGTTTAATTTCTCTCCATTATGAATACGCCCTTACCCTGCAGTTGCACTGATGAGTCACTATTTTCTTAACGCGAACGGGGTATAGTAGAATAAACCTGAGTATACCATCCACATCAAAGTCTAAAAAATCTACAGTGTGCTATGATAGTAAATAGCCAGGGCATAAGAGACTAGATTCTCTCCATAAACAAGACAAGTGAGTACCTCAAATTTTAAATCAGGAGGCTCCTACTGACGCAGAAATTTGTCACTCCCTTGGCGTTATTTCTGCTCCCTAAGATTATACGTCCGTAATGCTGGCCTGCGCGATGTCGTGACCGACTTTGGTTTCGCCCATATGAACTGAGTGTGTGTGACTTTTAACGATTACCCTCACCCTATAATTAAATTTGGCAATGTTGCAAATTTGGCCTCAGACATAACGGCGAGATGCAGATCCCGGCCTTGCTGCTTGCTCCTGAGCAACCAGCAAGCTGACCTATTCCGGTGATTCCTATCTTACACTAAGATAGACAAAGTTATCTGTGTATTGTGCTTAATACTACAGAGGGCTACTAATCCTGAACACCCGGAAAACTATCAACAAGTCCATCAAAATAGTCATGGCAGAAAAAAATGTTCTGCAGACAAAGAGAGGATAGGTATTGAAGAAAGAGAATATCGATTTAAACTTACGTCTTATAAGAATTATTAGAAAGAGGAAAAGTTGAAAAAGAGAATTTGTTATTCTTAGATTGTGTGGAAAACAATAACTAAAACTATTATTTGTGATGATATTGTTGTTTCAGACATGGAAAGACATTCGAAAAGAGTCGAGAATCGCTAAAGCCGCTTAAACACGTAATTAATCCATCAGAAATAATAAACCAATTGCGTCACTTGATCTGATACAGGAATAAGTACTTTCTAAGCTTAGGTTTAGTGCTTATAAGCTTGGCTTGGTGGCGCGGGTCGGTACGGTTCGTCCATCGGTGTAGGGCCCGATGAGTCAATCATCGTCCGGCAGCATGGCAAGGTAAGTACTATAAAATCTACATACAATTTTTAAAACGAATTGATTAAAACAATCTTGGTGATGAGGAAGAACGACATTCAAGCCTATCGCCAGCGCCAAGCAAGCCAGCAAGTGTCAACAATACAGACAATTTCGTCTATATTTATAGCTCATCAATTGGGGACAAAGTGTGTGCACTCTGACACAGAGAGTAAGCACTGAGTTCAGGGATCAGCTTGGTACTATCATCGCCGCGTTGATCCGTACAGTCTTGTATGATAAATTTCATCAAAAGTTTTCAAATCTGTCCACAGCACTGAGGATTTACCTGACACTTCCAACCACGGTAGCACACAGCGAAAGGTCATTTTCTAAACTAAAAACAATCAAAAACTATCTTAGATCAACATTGTCGCAAAGTAGATTGTCAAATTTATCGTTAATAAGTATTGAACATGAAATCAAACTTTAAGTCAGTGACATTGTTAAAGATTTCGCTAATGCAAAAGCGCGAAAAGTAACTTGTTTGTAAATACATTTGTGTGTGTGTGTGTGTGTATATATATTTGTATGTACGAGCGTCCTGTAATATATAATAATCACTGGCAACCCCAGCCGTGTAAACAGCTTACTCTAAAGCTCGTCCAGTTTTTATTGCTAAAAACCTATTACTTACATTTGTTTTGTGTGTAAATCACGAATAGTGCTCCAATATTGAAATCCCGGAAGACACCACAATCAGCTGGCACAATATTAAGGGTCTGGATCGGACTAATCACTATTTTCTAATATAGTGAGTCCGTTTTTGCGGTTTGATTTGAAATCTATTGAAATACCAGTATTATTTTTGAAATCAAAGTGACAACGAAGATTCTCGTATCAGCTGATTGGACGGCTCGATATTGTAAACACGACCGTATAATACAGTACCCACAGTGCACAAAAAATAAAATAAAATATTGTTGCCAATCTTAAATTAAGAACACCGTTTCAGGCAAATTTGGCAAACAGTGAATGTTGAAATGGTACTATGTTATGAATAATCAAAAATAAAAAATAAAATCACAACACGCAACACCAATTGATGTTGGATTACAATATTAAATATTTTTAAAATAACTACAAAGTTGAGATTTCTAATTTTTGTACCCTTCCTTCCTAAAAAACACGTTTTGCTTTCCGACACCCGAATTCCCATTTGAAAATATAATTGTAAGTATTCCATTTTGACTCCGCTCCTACTAGAGGGCGCCAGGGTACTGGTTGCACACGGGCGCCACATGGGCTAGAGCCGCCTCTTATCAAAACTATAGAAGGCTACAGGCAAGCAAATCAGAAATAATTTTTTTTAGGACAATACTCGTATTTTATCGAGATAAATAAATTATAAAAATATCGTAACTCAGGATCCAGTAGAAACTTTTTTGGTTATATCATAAGTTTGGGACCGCCGAATGCGTCACCGAACTGGAACGCATTCGTAAGTGCAAGGTGCGTCAAAACTTCATCACAGTAAATGGTAGATAATTTTGAAGGAGACATTAATTAATGCTTACCAGTTTACCGTTGAAAGTAAATATTGATCCACAATATTTGAGTTATTTAATCTTATAAGAGAACGTACAGCTACGGTGCAATAAATTGATGATGGTACAAAGAAAATATACCACCAGTTGTTGTTCTGGATAGAGTAGATTTGTCTAAATACCTTTCCAAAAAAGTCACCGTGACACAGCCGAAATTTAGCTACCAAAATTATGGTTTGGGATTATAATAAAAACGCGAAACGATATCAAATGAAGTATTTAACTGATACTAATTCCTTGTGACCTTTCAAAAACCAATAAAGAACAACGCTTTTCTCGAGTAGAAAAAAACGATGGCGATTAATTTGGAGAGCTATCCAAATAAACCGAAGTCGGTTCATAGGGTACCTACTTGCGAAAAATAAGCCGCAAAATGTTCAATCTGGCTTTACTAGTAAATAAACGAAATGAAAAAATCGGTGACGACGTTGATGCTTTACAAATTCCGACGCCAAACTACGAACTTCAAAACCAGCGGCGCAGTCGACAAGTCCTTGGCAGGAATCAAATCATATACATTAGCCGCGCAATTCCATCTCTTAAAGTAAAAGAAACCAGCCCCATAGTAAATCTTGAACAAAATGTTACAAACTCATCTCCCAGGTAGATAAGAGTACGATTCTGCAAGTAGCTTTTGCAGGACCGCCAGATAAATATTTTTAGACAGATGAATCAACACTTTTCAGAGGCGGTTATTTCAATTGTCATTTAACGAGCATTTTTATAGATTCCAACTATTTTTGACATAGTGGAAATAGTTGATCCCCAATCGTCCCAACATATGTAGTAGCTTGCAAAAATTTAAAACAAAATAGTGCAGAGATTTTAAATGATCAAACGAGATAATCTATTGAAAGTTAGAGCGAGAGTGGCGGGAGTAGTTACGCAATGCTCGATATTGAGGGACTAGAGTCAGACTCTGTGGAGGTGTGCTGGGAATCTGGGATAATATTTTCTTGAAAATATTATCCCAGATTCCCAGCACACCTCTTAAAGATTTGGCCAGCATCCAGAAGTTACCAAATCTTAAAATAGTGGCCTTTTTACTTCTCATATTGACTATTGTCATTAGCTAAAGCATCCGTGTTAAGTGTTTAGCTTCTCGAAACTAATCAAGACCGATGATCGCAACAGGCTCCCCATACGGATACAATCGCTTCCTTAATGAAAACTTCACAAGGTATTAAAGAGGCTGTTTTGTTCGAAGTTTCGAACCATATGCGAAGATGTTGAAGGGGAAATTACATACAATAACTAACCACTAACAACTATTTATTCATATTTACGTATGTTCGGATGGTAAAATAATCGTTTTTACATCACCCTTGGCCATAAAGTTTGATTTTCTTTAAAGTTTGATAGAAAATCTCACTTCTTGGCCAAGGCAAGACGTAAAATTTTTGACAAACCACGGGCGGTAATTCGTAAAGCCCCAGATCGCATATTTATGGCCCTCACCTTCGATTCGGGCCACAGAAACCTGCGATCTGGGACATTTACGAATTCACCACCCTAGATCTGTAATGTACTATTACATAGGTATATTACTTCATTGCATGCTGTAACAATCTCACCATCAACCCCATACGTGCATGGCCCATGCATTTTTTTTTACTAACTCGACGAAAATTAACAACCTAAAAAACATAGTTAGAATCGATAACTGATACTGTGGCTAAAATATCGTCTCGTGCTTGACCCTATTTACATATAAGGTAAGTTTAGGGCGTACTGAAGATTTAGAATGTGTACTATTTTTATACGGTGCGCGATTCAACAAAGTAAATTATCGGTTTAAAAACCAACTGTACTTTTATTTGCATCCTGTTTCTCTTTAATGCAAAACATATTATAAATCCTGAGCAACAACAACCTCTGACAAAACATACTGCAAAACGACAAAGTAAATTATTAACGAGTTTAAAAATCTGTAATTTTATTTAAATCATGTTTTTCTTGAATTAAAAAACAGATTTAAGCGACAACAAGACCAGCTTTCAGAAAAAACGAATGAAATGAAAAAAATCAAAATGAATAATCGGCTCGAAAAACTGCACTTTCATTGACTTCATGTTTCTCTAGAACAAAAACAAACCCATTTAAATTCTGCGAATTGGACCTTCAGACACACAGGACACTTAGACAACAAAGTATACATTAACAGTTTAAAAAACTGTACTTTTATTTAAATCACGTTTCTCTTGCATGAAAACATATTTACATCACCCTTGGCCATAAAGTGAGATTTTCTGCCCGCTACGCGGAGAGAAAATCTCACTTCTTGGCCAAGGCAAGACGTAAAACTTTTGACAAACCACAGGTGGTAATTCGTAAAGCCCCAGATCGCATATTTATGGCCCTAACCTTCAGTTCGGGCTACAGAAACCTGCGATCTGGGACATTTACGAATTCACCACCCTAGGTCTGTAATGTACTATTAAATCCTAGCCAACCATTAGACATCCATCAGACAAAACCAAAAAATATCTCCCTTTCACCAGAAAAAGTACTGAAGAAAAAAAAAAAGACTTGAGAAGACATTAATACAGGGACCATAAGCATGAATAAAAACACAATGGAATATTATCAGTAGCGCCGAAATTGTTTTTTAAATCTTTCATAATGATAATCATCAGTTGCCCGTTCACCCTTGGCCTTTTTAACTATTTTATCTACACTTTCATCAATAACACTATTAACAGTCTTAGGTGCCTCTGACTTATTTGCTTTTCTTTTTTTCGAGTCATTGTCAATGTTGAAGCGGTTGTGTTGCACAAAGTTCACAGCCATGTTCGTGGGAACAAACTGGGAAGGCCCGTCTTTTTTATTTCTCCTCTCCCAGAGTAGCTTCATTTTAGCTTCTTCTGTGGCTTCAATGTTTTTAATTTTAGCGTCGATGCCGAGGTCCACCTCCGGTATGCCGCTGAGCATTTGATTAGACAGCATTTCTTCAGACCTGGGTGCAGATGACACACGGAGATGTTCGGGGAGGGACAATAAGGCGGCTTCTTCTGGTGAAAGGTACTTTAATGTGTCATTGTTGTCCATGTCCTTGCTGTCATTGTCGCGTCCCTCTGAAAATAAAACATATTCATTGTTATTTAATCTTTCAAACTGGTGATTTTACGTGTATCAACTGCAGTCAGTCCGCTGTTGCATTATGTGCAATATTCAAGAACCTCAGATGGCATTATTTGGTATTTTTAGTAGTACTTAGCATCCCTTTTACAAAATATTCTAAATACAATGTAAATCTGCTGGATATTACACAAAATGCAACAGCGGACTGACACCAGTTGAAATGCTTGTAAAATCACCCATGGCTATTGAAACAGAAATTAAGGACTTCTTACAGTCATACTTACTTTCTGTAAGCTTTTCAGTCCAACATAGTCAAATATGCAATTATGCATACATCAGTCATAAATTTTATATTCAAATTTAGGGTAAAACTAAACTGCATAGAAGGAAACTAAAAATATGTAAGAAAAAAAGCAATTGAGATATCACTAACCTTTCCGTTTAGCCAGTTGCTCATCAATGTATTTCATCATCTCCTCATCTTCGTCTCTTTTATTTGTCTCTGCCGAAAACTGAGTGCCAATTCCCGTATCATAGGCGTCGTCCACTTGCTTTACTTTTCCACTTTTCAACGCTTGCATGTTCACCATCCCTCCAGACTTCACTTTGAACGGATCCTTACAAGTTATTTCTTCCTCAATAGTAACTTTCTGTCCTGTCGCTAAAGCGATCACGCTAACTCCGTTCGGCCTTTCTCGAAGCTTCTGCAGTTGCTTCGTCTCTTCTAGCTTAGCGATACTTATCTCTTCCTCGTCAGAATCATCTTCCTCTATTTTAATGCGCTGACGCTGATTTCTTTTCTTGATCGGCTTAAATTTGATCTCCACAGCAGGTTCACATTCCGTATCCATGTTGTTTTCAGTTGAGAGAAGCCTCGTTTTGCTCGTGTTACAAAAACGACCAATGACAAGGAATAACGGAAAACCGGAAAACAATATGATGTGTGTACGTGCGTTTTATTTTCTAGGAAATGCAGAAAATATGCAGATTCTACATCAAGTAAATACAATACAAACTGAACGAGAACACTCCAATCAACAATGGCCGACGGAGACGGAGGCTCAAAAAAGAACGAGGTAAACAGACAGTGTTGCCAGATAGCTCCGTCGCATTACCCCCAAGCCCTATGTAAAAAACCTCCAAATATGGGGTTTTTGTTTCAAAACCCCCCTAAAGAAATTTACTTCGATATTGTTATACAACAAACACCGAACGTAAGCATCATATTAAGAATGTATGTAGTTTTAATGAAGTTACTTACATCAACCTTTCTTGGTAGCCTCGAATTACGTACAATAATTTTTTTCCTCCGTCGCTCCCCCCAAAAATTTCGTCCCCCCATTTTTTCCTCTAGGGTCCATAAAAACCTCCAAATTTGGTCGGTTTTCCCCCAATCTGGCATCAGTGTAAACAGAACAGTCAATGGCTGCGTTCCGAATCGCGCTCAGAGCACTCACATCATCTTGCATCCTTTTTCCTCTTGAAAGTCGACTTGAAAGACGATAAGGGATGCAAGATGCTGTGAGTGCACTGAGCGCGATTCGGAACGCAGCCCATGTGTAATCCATGGATGTAATAAGTAAGTACATTAGTGCGTTTACATACACGTGTCCGGGCTCGTAAACGTGCCCGTGAACGTCGTTTTGAACGCCGTTCATGTAAACGCAATAAAAGCAGGGTGTTTACACGCCCGCGGGCGTGCAAGGCAAGTCAGTGCAAGGATGGCAGTTGGCAGACGTCGAAAACGTTAATCTCGTGGGGGCTAACTGCTTTGGGCTTCATTTACTTTTATAGGAAAAAGAAACAAAATGATGACGATGATGTTTTTTTTTCAGTTTGCGTCTAAATCCACCCGTACTAATAATACTAATATTAGTACGGGTGGAATTAGAGTTACTTTCGCATTCTGTCTGTCTGTTACCTCTTCACGTTTAAACCTCTGGACCGATTTCAATGAAATTTTATATGTAGATATTTATTAGGCTTCTTTTTATTTCGGAAAGATACAGTTTTCACGGAAAAGAGATATAGCATGCCCGTAAGTACTTCTTTTCTTCGTTTGAACTCCTTCATGAGTTTGTCGACCTCTCCTAAGCATCTGCAATTTTTTTTTAATTTATGTTGCTAGTTTGAGGAGTCCATATTATTTATTGGTTCTACTTGGTAACACCCCAGGAAATGAAAAATTTTGGTCGTTTGACCATTCCGACAAATTGGAATTGTTAAATTAATTTTATTCGGCAAGTCGTCATCGTCCGTAGATAGTCCGTAGTACGCCACAAAGGTGCAAGCGATACTAACGCGACGCCGAAAAACCGCCAGCCAACCGATCACAGATTAGAAGATATGTGCAACCTTTGTGCAACCGATCCACGGCGTTCAATGGTGCGTTTACATGAACAGCGTTCAAAACGACGTTCACGGGCACGTTTACGAGCCCGGGCGCGTGTATGTAAACGCAGTATAAGGGTTTGTTGATTCAAACCATCCGCTAACTAAGCAGCGCTCGTTAAATATTTTTCTATAGGTTTTTTCTTTCATCTAAATGGGATTAAACTCAGGCCAAAATTTCACCACAGGCTTTTTTTTGTCACAGAGGTAGTTCCAGTTATCCAGTGTACTACTTCCATGCCGACACGTTTGAGAAACTTTGTAAAACGCGGAACAGTAATCTGTGCGAAGTCTGTGCGCGGAATTTGCGTGTATGCGTTCAGTTTAAGCGCACGTTTTAAATTTTTGACAGCTGATATTAATAGCAAGCTAGATATTTGAAGAGTAACGACACTTCGAAATGGCTGATGTTATTCTCCTGCAATCGCCACCTCCGAAGTTAGAAGATGTGCAAAAAAAGATTTTTAGCAGTGCAGCATTGCAGTTTTTAGCGGAATTGCACAAAGAATTCGACGAGGGGATAGAGGGACTATATAAAGATAGGGTGCGGAGATTAGTGGAGTTACAAGCAAGCCCCAAGTTAGATTTCAAGAAGTCTCCGGAGAGGTTGGACAGGTCTTGGAAAATTGCGTCGCTACCGACAAGGCTCCAGTAAGTGTATTGTGTGCTATTATTTTCTTTATAATAATTTGTAGTTAGTCTTATCCAACTTTTGAGGATTGTTCATTACTTACAGTGTGACACAACAGTAGCAAAGTTTAACTACTCTAATATTCAAAGTTAAGTATTTTTTGTTAAACTCTTTGTATGCCATGTCCTGGATTTACCTACTCTGTTTTTTTGATAGTACAATTAAATAGGGATAGGGAGGAGCCATCAATCTCACCATTTTTTTTTTGTGCTTCAGCTAACAATTTTTCATGCCCATACGTAATTATAAAACGGTTCAATCTCTATGCAATTTTAGAAATATATATTTTTTTTTTTACAGAAATCGTCACCTCGACTTAGGAGATGTTTCCCCCTCAAACACAGCACATTTTGTGTCTGCCCTCAAAACCAATGTTCAAGGTATTCAAGTGGACTTTGACGATGGCCACTGTCCAACGTGGCGGAACCAGTTACTTGCCTTTCAAAATATTTACTTGGCGGTGAATGGAAAGTTACACGGAGCTCCCTTGACCATCAGCACTTGCCCCGTGTTGATGCTGCGGCCCAGAGCTTGGAATATGATTGAGCATAACATACTTGTAAGTTTAAGCTATTACTGTTTGCATATTTTTTGTAGACCTTTATATGGTCTTGAATAAAATTAAATTAGTGCTTTGCACTTTAACTTAACTGAGACTTGACACTTCCTCTGGTTACAAAACCACACTGCAAGGGTTTCATGCTCTGGTTTATAGATTATGAATTTGTCATAGAAGTAAAATAAAATAATTTCAATTTATCAGATTTGAGCAGGAACTGTGCATTGCAGATTAATCAACATAACAAGCCTGTAACACCTTATAGTTGTGTTGATATGACAAAAGTGTGTTAGTACAAAACTTCCCTTTTTAGATCAATGGCAAAGAAGCGATCGGACCACTTGTAGACTTTGGCATCTTAATGTACCACAATGCCAATAAACTTTATGAAGCAAGCAGCGGCCCATATTTCTACCTGTCCAAACTTGAAGGCGCAAAGGAAGCCAAACTATGGAACAACATATTCGTTTGGGCCCAGAGACAACTCAACATCCCCCAGGGAACTATCAAAGCATGTGTCTTGATAGAAAATATAATTTCTTCTTTTGAGATGGAAGAAATTCTTTTCGCGCTAAGGGAACACTCGTTGGGCTTGAATTGTGGAATATGGGATTACTGTGCTTCTATTATAAGTAAATTTGGTGAGTACCTATCACTGGTCTCTACCATCAGGTAAGGACCAGGCGCAATCCCAGGCAAAGATTTGTGGGGATCATCATGTTGGATTTTGGAGGGTATGTATAAAGTAGGGCAAGTTTCATACAAATCGGTCCAGTCGTCGTTTCGAAGTGAAGGTACGATAAAAAACAAACAAGAAACTTTCACATTTATAATACTAGTATGGATTAAAATGAAAGTCGTTGGCAACATCAAGGGTCTGCTAGGCTTCCTTCAGGAGCTGGGATGGCAAGAATAACACCGCCGTCCCGAATCACGCAAAATAGGCGCAATTGAATCGTCGAGTTGCGGAAATCTAGCCCGCGCAAACCTAAGAAGCAAGTCTTCTTTAAGGCCGTTCCCCGACCCAGCATCGTCAAATTGCTCATTTAAGATCATATTTTTCTAAGAAATGTTGAAAGTTAAAAATATTATATCATCCTTACATTGACAGCTTTCATTAAACTTTTCACGAAACTTCGCTCGGTACAATTTATTTCCAAAGTAACCTCTAACTCGGACCTTTAATCCAACTTTACTCCAGTTTATTACTTAGATCAAACAGTGTAAAACGAAATATAACAGAAATATTATCCATATTATATGCATACATCGACAGCTTTATAAATGCCAAGTTTTTAGACGGTATTTTTATAGAAATTAAAACGCGTTAAATACTAACTAAATCTGGCGTTCTGTGCGTAGCGCTTTCTCTTTCACTCGTTATACAAGTGACAGTGATTGCTGAGCTGGGTATAGGAACGGCGTTAATGTACAGGCAGCCGCAAAGAGTTCCTGCTACCGGACCGGAACAAGTACGTGAGCATGGAGCGGCATTTTTTGAGCAGCTACATGCGGCTCGTTGTGGCGACGTGCCACGCGCGCGGCGCGCCCGCCACGGGGGGCATGGCCGCCGCCACGCTCACGCCGGGCGCCAACGCCGGGGACAGGGAGTGAGTTTCATCTTTATCCTCGCTAATAAGTTTCTGCCACCGGACCGTGGCCACGGAATATTGAATAGTAGGTACTACATGAAGAAAGGCCACGGACGGAATCACCCGCTTGGATCTAGCCGGCGCGCAACTCGCACCCAACTCGCCCTTACCGTCATTTGTTTCATCCGGAGATGGAGAGAGAATCGTTGGCCCGCGTACTGGTGCACACACATTTACAAGTGTACAACGTCCTCGCACGCAAACATTGACACTTCATTCGAATTGTGTTCTAAATCGTGCTTTTATAGACCGCCGCCGTGTGCCGTAGCGGACATGGTGGTTCCGAGATGTGGAGAGAGTTTGGAGACTTCATACACATCAAGGATGAGTCTGCCTGAGGACTACCTACCTATAGCCTAAACTATCTCTTGATGAGAAGAGGCTTGTGCCCAACAGTGGAACGTTAGGACAACAGCCTAACGTCCCACTGTTGGGCTATATATAGCGTTGGGCGAACGTCTAGTGACACCTCACCTCTACTACTGACACTGACTTACTGAATCCAATTTATTTTTTAGATCCAAGGAAATAATAAAGAAGATACTAAATTCCAAATTGAAGGAGATAGAAATTGGTGTTGATGGCTTTATGGTGTACGATTCAAGAGTAGTCCCCCATGTGAATGAGGTAAAAACTTTCCATGTATCATACTTTTAAAGTGAACTGTAGGTACTAAGGTACTTCATGTTTTATTTTCATGTTTACACAATCGTCTATCTTGTTTATCTATCACGATGCCTGGATACTGCAGGTGATATGTCTGTGCCTTTCTAACTATTGTGGTTACTATTTTTTCGATAAATCATGGTTTTGGTTGCCAAATAAGTAGTAAAAAAAAGTTCAATTACTTTTGTCATTAAGTAAGTATATTGGATTGCTAGCTGAATGGAATCAATTGCGTTT